>CM061230.1:74684369-75284369 GCA_030844895.1 Ambrosia x helenae
GAACTTACATGCTGAAAATTGTTCGCAATCGAGGCTTCAAGGTCCGAAAAAATGACCAATCCTTACCCAGGTCACATCACAGGCACAGGACGCCTCAAGCGATATGATAACTAGATTCTCTCATCCAAAACTCACTAAACGGGTGATCTTACCGGATCACAAAACAATCGACATTCTCGAGGGCACTCAAGGTTGCTTGTAGCAGCGGATAGAATTCCTGTGTCCTCAAACGGACTAAAATCCTCTATGTACAGACTTACAACCTTTCACATGAGCAATTGTGGTTAATGGTACTAGGGCGCCTAGTATGGCCTGATCAAGGTCGAAAGCTTTTGCGTCACTTTCACCCCTCAATTCCCCAAATAGTAAACATTGCATATTCGATACACGGGTCGTATAATTCCACAATCCGCGAGAATTACAAGTCGACTTAACACAAATGACCAAAGGCTCACGTCACCTCAGCACATTGGTCAACATGGGAATGAGGTATATGAACCATCACAAATGGTTGCCGCAACAACAAGGATGAGGTTTCAACAACATCTTGACACATTACTCATTACCAAAACGACATACGGAACGCCAGTGGCTACCCAAAATATAGGTATCCAGTACTTGTCCTATTATATGTGCCACACGGGAACTCGTTGTTCTATCGGTATTAGCAACCTAGTAAGTCATTTCTAAACAACACAGGCCACTCACCTCTAATAGACTATCAGATCTAATGCAGAGACTGAAGTGATTTCCAAGCACAAAAGGTCACGTAAGCATCGATTTATTTAGAAGAGGAACTTCCATAAGACAATATAGATTTTACAAAACATTAAGTTAAATTGTCTTGACTAAAACCATTGTAGGAAAATGTTAATGTTTAAAAACAATACAACAACAGTTCAAAAGATGGTATCTGTAACACCCTAGGCATATCCCACATCGTCCGTGGACAGAAGAGATCTTGGTTCATAGGTAATGTCCTGCCTCATAAATCACCACGCGTTTTGGGCTTAGTTGCTATGGAGCACATGAAAACTCCACAGTTAAGCGTGCTCAGGTGGAGTAGTAGTATCAGGATGGGTGACCTCCTGGGAAGTCTTCCCCTGGTAACCAAAAACAAATCCGTGAGCTTCTAGTGGGCAAAAGCGGTCAATATTTGATGATATTAGAGGCAGGGTGTTACAAAATGTATCAGAGCTGGGTTATAGGGAATTAGGTTATTAGTAAATGACCTAGACTATAACTAAGAACCTATACTTGACCTTACTTGTGTTTACGTGTTTATTTGCTTCACTAACCTTTCCCTTTTGTCATCACTCATTCTTTCCCCTACCCTATCTCCATTTCTTTCTTTCTTCATCATGGGCTTTGAGATGACTTCACATAGGAAAAGGGTCTATATTTTGGAGTAGGTTGGATATTCTTGTCTTAATTGCCTAACCTCGCTTTTCATTGATTTTTCATACCTTCAAAGTGTTGAACTCTACGTGAGAGAACACGTGTAATCTGGAAGGGTGGATGCCTATACACTGGGTTTTTCTGGCATAGGCAAGCATAGTGTATAAATCTGAATCAACCGACGTACCTGTTATCCTGACCTAGGGATTCCTGGAGTGAGTGTCCACTTATAGGCTAAAGCATGTCTTCATTGAAACTCCAATTGAGTTTGATTCTTTTAACAGTCAATGTTTTGTTGGGTCTTATGACTAGACAAGAACATTCGAATGTGTTATGTTTCATCGTTGATCTCTCATTTCTATAGATCAACTATATTATACATTATATATGAGTTCCATGTTACGATTTCATTTTCTCGCATAAATATTTGACTATAAGTTCCAACTTTCAAGAGCTCGAATCTATTTTCTAAGTTACATTACAATATTATGCATACTCCATAAATGGATTAAAAACTTATAATTTCCTTTGAGTTTGATTTCGTATGCATTATACCGGTACCTCATAACATTTGTCGTCTTTTTTTCCATGTTCTCGTGATCAGCAAATGTCATCTCATCATGGTGAGTTGGAGGAAACAAACAGTCACAACACCAACATCAACCAGGTAAATGAATATGAACAACTAGCAAATCTTATCATACAACACTGACTGCGGTACTGCCTAATTTGGTGACTCAAGTTCATAAGGCCGTGTAACCAAATTCAAAATCCAACGTTAAGTCTAAGAAAAGGAAGGTGGTGTCTAGTCCAGGAGGCCAAGAGTGATGACATCTTCTAACAAGAGCAAGAAGCGTAAACGTAAAAGACATAACCCCCCAACTTTTATGACTCCAAGCATCCTCCAAGAAGACTTACAAGGGAAAACATCGTCATATAGTACATGTCAGTATCATCACTCTGTTGGATCTCCTTGTCCTTAGTGTACAACCTGTGGAATGTTTGGACACTTTGCATCTACTTGTCGGTCAAACTTCAAGGAAAACAAAATGATCAAAACCTTCAATCAGTTACTAAAACGCGAGCATGTTACAATTGTTGAGGTTGTGGTCACATGCATCATCGATGTCCTCTTCTAACCCAAACACTTGACCTTTCTAATCATGGAAAGGATTGCAAGTTAAAGGAATAAAGGAGCAGCCGACCTAGAAAACATAAGCCTGGTTGGTCAAATCAAGGAGCAACTTGATCACCTTGACATCAATGAGAAGTGATATAACTTAACGCATTCCTTCTAGTTATATATATTTTTTTGTTTTTCTTATGTATGGATTTTAATTCTATGTTTGACTTTCAACTTTAATTTCAATAATACTGTTAATCATAAGTTTTCTTATAATTGATGGAAGTTTTAGCCCCGTGACAGGTAATGCATGAGTCTCTTGTAACATGAAAATTTTCTAATGTTTCTCTAAACCTGGAATACGAATTCAAAATAGTTAACATGGTCATTTATGATGTTTGAAACAAAGGAAATTTCTTAAAACTTACAAATTTGATTTCTTTTGTGATTTAGGCATCCTCGTGTAGAAGTGGAAAATTGGAACTTCACTTTAAATTCGATCTTTGATCATAACACTTTTCACACTCGCCATATTTTCTTAAACTCAAAGTCATTAGAAAATATCAACTTGTACTTTATGTTCACGGATGAAAATTCTTAACATGCTAACATTCATCTAGATGTCACATAAGTGTCGACCTAGATTGCAAGTTGGTTGTTATCTTTGCATGGATTCTGTATGCCTTAGTCTTCATGTCATAGCTAAAATTTACGTGAAATTTGATTACACATAAACAACCTATATGTCTATTTGTGTTACGATCTTCCTACGCATATAATTGAATGCTATAATTAGTTTGATACAATATTGTGCTACGTGATTACATATACCGTCTTGATACCTTATTTCCAAAATGCGTGACATGTGAACATTATTTATATGATTTACTTATAAGCAATCATAATACCTGCATATTCCTGGATTCATATTTCTTTGGCAAGATAGGTTATTCATATCCCTGAACTAAACATATGTAAGTTTTCTTTGCACAAACATTTTGGACCGGGACACTTGATACACTAAAAGACATTGAGGATCGATGAAATAAACTAGTGTTCATGTTAGAGTTGTGTGAAAGTATTTCTTTCACTCGTGACTTAATGAACCAAGTTAGTGTTCAAGCTCGTGTTGACGTTGTTAAGTATTCTTTTAACATGGAAGCTTACGAGGAAAACTAGTTCTCAGGTTGGAATGTGTTTTCGACTTGAGGGAAAATATGCACATGCTTACTCTGTCATAGTGTGTGTGTCTTGTAGTCTAACGCAGTGAATGGGTTAGCTTAGGAGGTGAACCTGGCGAAGGGAAGGACATCATCATACCCTAGTTGTGCGTAAAACATGACACCCCTCTTTTGCATAGTATTCAAACTTTCAGTCATTCTAAAGTGTTGAGTTAGTGTCATAGAAGGACATAACACCTAATGTAAGGTAAATTGGCGATTGCAGTCCAGAACGTAATCACGAATTTACAAGTACATTGAGGTGTTGTGAAATTCTATTAAGGTTTTAGGAGAGATTTTTAGTACATTTTTGAAGTATCAAAGGTGTGGTGGATTTGCTGCGTTACACCCTATATATAAGCACGGATGGTGCATCAGGAATGCGACTAGAAAACAAACCAATAATAAACCCTAGTCAGTCTTTAGTCTAAAGTATTCGCTTCAAACCTAAACTTAAATATTGTGTTTGACTTCATCCTCTATTCCTTGACTATGGTGATAGTCTCTGCGAAGTTTTTATCATTCTATCTAATCTTGAGTAATCTTAGTCTGTGACTCTGTCGCAATCATTCTTCTCCATGATTAAAACTTTATCATCGCACCTTTCGCAACCATTATTTGTATGATTTAGCGCTTCTAAGATCCTACGAAGCTCTTAGTGTCTCTTGAACCTCGATCATCCTAGCAGACTTTAATAAAAAAAATAACCTTCTATCACCTTTCAAATTCAACCTAGAACGCATGATACTTTCGTATTTCAAGTCTTTTGTTCTTCCTAAACCTAATCTCATAATACGTAACAATTTTTTTTTATCACATATTAACAAAGCCATTTAATCGTTTTCTGGTGTGCTTGAGTAAGACTAATTAAAAACTTTTATTAAAACACTTGCCAGATAATTTTTTTATATATTCTCAAGCTTTGTGTTTTCCTAACCAAATTTTTACCAATATAATAGTTTTTCTGTAAATAAATTTCGATACAAAATTTTTAAAAGTAGGGGAGACTATGACAACCGTCCTTATACTTTATCGTTGTTTCAACTTTAGCCCTTCTTATATTTCTGCCTGTACAAATTTAACCTTTATATTTTTCCTTCATTTCTCTTATATAAATAATATTAATTCCATGTATTCAACTTATACAAATATGTTCTATTTTGCTACATACAAGAATTCAAATGGCGTTAAATAAATAAATAAATAAATGTTTTAACATTTACGAAAGTTTTAAAGTTTAAAAAAAGTTAAAAGTTTATAAACTTGTTAAAACTCATCGAAAACTAATAAGTTTATGCCTTATTTAAAAAAAATTAAAACTCTAGGGCTAAAACATCAACTTTTGAAAGTTTAAATCAGCTTTTCCCTCCACATAATATCTCACGCGTTTTTCCGGTGACCACTTCCGGTCACCGGCGCATATTCCGGCATTCGGTTTTACTCGACTTTTAATGTGTTTTATTGATAATTATTGAATCCCAAAGATTTCTCCTCAAAATTCCAATGGTTCCCATCAAAATATTAGTCTTAAAGCTGTGTTTAATTGGGATTAATCGCGTATGAATGCGTAAACGGCCGGAATTATTTAAGCGAAATAAAGGCCGATTTTAAAGCAACAATTATATAAATCGTTGGTACCATTCCTCTTCTGCAGTATTTAGAAAACAAAAACCACATAAACATCATCCTAATCGAGTCCAGAGGCTTCTTAATCGACTCGAAGGACCCAACTTCTTTTTCTTCTTTTTGGTTCCTAAATCGTTATTGTAAGTCATTAATTGTGGTGCCGTTTTGTTTGTTAGTCATTTCTGATCAAAAGCCCTATGTTTTTTGTGTCCAAATCATTTTGGATCGGGCTATTGAATTATGAGGTTAGGGTTTGGTTGTGTAAAAGGGGAAGAAGATGAAATGGTTTTATTATATAAATACAAGTTTTATTCAAATATAATAACATATTGATCTTGTAGTATAGTGGTGGTAGTGTTGTTTTGTAATCTTTAGGGAACAGGTTCGATCCCCACCTCAGGCCCCTTTAGTTCCATTTTTTTTATATTTTTTTATTTCATTTATTTATTTGTATTATATGTTTAAATATTTAAAAATCCATAATAAATTCATTTTTACTTTAAAATTCATGAAAATTTAAGAGTAGTATCTTGAAATTTCATAGAACATTATCATCTTTTTAGTTTCTGAAAAATATCCCATTTTCTTAATTTTCTTAATTTAATTTGTTTTAATCATAATTTATTGATTAAAAATTCGTTTTTAATGTTTTAATCTCAAATTTTTTTGGGTAATTATTTCCAAACTTGAAGAACTGAAATAAATTTTATTGGCCCAGAAACCAATTATTTTTATTGTTTTTCCTATTTTTTTATTTATATATGATTTAAATTCATTAAATCTGTTTTAAATGCATATAAATTTAGAAAAATTATGGAAAATTTATTTTCACTATCATACATCAGAGAGTAATTAATTTTCATAAAAAATATTATTTTTGGACCAAATCTTGAATTTTTTGTTTTCTTCGTGCTTAATTAGACATAATAAATCATTTATTAATATATAAATTATAAAATATGTTTTATACATATTTTTCTTATGAAACAGAAATATTTGTGAGTTGGAAAACTCTAATTGTTAACGTTGGACTCATTTGTGTAATTTATATTCATATACGGAATAAACTTTAATTATTATTGTTATATATTTTAGTTAAAATAACTAGGTAACATTTTTGGATAAATTACTTGGAATATTTTTATTCAAAATATTCAAATAGTAATAATTAATTACTTATGCATACATTTGAACTTAAATCATGTTATATTTTTTGAATGCGAAATTATTATTAAATTCGAATTATCGTAAAACTTCATTTTCTCCACATAGTAACAAACCCTAATGCCTTGGAATTATAAGTTTTGTATCCCTCATTAATATTCTTATACGTATAGGTTGAGTTCTTCATAATTCCCAGTTGTTATCTTGTTCGACTTTTGTTTGGATTTATCATGCTTAGCAAAACTGTGAGTATACTTATCCCCCTTTTGTTTTCTTACACTTTTGGGGTGAAACATATACACCTATGAAACTTACACTTGCACATTGTCATAAACATATTTACATACATTTCATATACGTGTTATGTGAATTCTTGTGCTTTATGCTTAGACATAGACGTATTATACTTGTGATCATTACATATTCATAAATGTAAACAGAAACATATTCATATACATTTGGAACCTGGTGGAAAGTACCTAAACATGTGGAAAATGTAAGTACCAATGTGAAAGGGAAGTCCTAGGTCCCACCTAGTGGAGAGAACCTATGCATGTGGAAAGGGAAGTACCTATGCGTGTGGGACTCCTAGATTATTCTTAGACTTTGTCATCATTGTGGTTTGATTTTGATTTGCATTGTATGCTTACGTGTTTGCCATATTGCCATGAATTGTAAAACATTTTTATACCTATATTATACATATACAAACTTAGTGTACACACCAACATTATTGTTGACGTTTTATTTTGTACATGTTTCAGGGAACGCTTGATGATTGTCACTTAGACTTGGACATAGACTTAATAAACAAGCTATATGTATCGCATTGTTTGAGATTTGATGTAATGGGTTGACTTTGATGTTTGACTCTTAATCATAAATTTGATAATATTTACAATTTAGTACCATGAGCTTTTGAACAATCGTCACTACGTGACACCTCGATGTTTCCGCCATTGGTTAGGGTGTTACATAATGGTATCAGAGCCAATCCTGTGCCATCCTAATGCTCACACACGACCTCCCAAGTTCCATGCTTCATGCTAGTTACCTGAAAAACATGCATGTAATAATATAGGTCAACACAAAGTTGGTGAGTTCACGGGTTTTAAGTCCAATGTACAAAGGGAAATTTTAGGTCTAAGTTACTTGTACTGTCTACAAGTTGTTCTCTTGTTATGTTTGTCCTTGTAACTTAACTCTTTAAGTTAGATGTGTCTATGAGTTAGAGATTTGTGCACTCAACACTTTATTTCCCAAAAGTTACAATGTTTGCCTTTAAAAATGTTCAATGTTAAGCTCTCTAGGTGCAACCTTACTCAAAATATGAACCTCGTGTTTTCTGTGACAAGATCTACTATCTTTATGTAAACTAGTGTCTTGGGTAAAAAGGTAGTATTACCTTTTGTGAAAACACCACTTTTACTTGTAAAAATCTGTATTTTTTATTCACTTGAATGGTGTAGGTGTTCATGTGTTTTTGGTCTTACAACTTTTAACTTTACATGTGTATAGATCCAAAATATCTAGGTATCCTTAACTTATTATTTCATAAGTTTAGCAACCTTTATGAAAATAGCCATATCCCATGTTATAACACTACTTTTCTTGAAAAAAATATATACCTTGCAAGTATTTTTATGGAACTAACATGTCACACATGATTTGTAATTATCCACATCATGTCTTATGTTAATGAGCTAGGGAAAAATTCACATATTTTTATAAAACTTTCAGCCATCATTATCTTGTACATATACATATGTTTCGGCCCTTAGTGTGTGTGTAAATACATACATTTTCCGAACTAACATAACATGTTTTAAGTCATGAATTTACTTATTCACTTGGTTTCGTTACAATAGTAAACACACTAGTGAATAACTTGGTGTATGAATGAAAATAAAAGCACAAGTTTAAAATAAGGTTATACCTCCTAGTGCCTAAGAAATGAGGGATTTAGAGGCCTTGTACACCTTGGCTATGCTCCTTGTACCCTAACCCTTCTAAACCTTAGCTCTATTTATAACAATTGTGAATGGCAAGTCATGATGGTTTAGGAAAGGTGAAAGAGAGCAACTTTCCTTATTTGGTTTAGGATCTTATAAAGGAGATTTTGGCTAGATTATGGGAGGATTATGGCAGTGATGGATGCATTCTTTCTTGGTTAATGGGGGGGGGCGAAAATGGGGATTAGTGTGGAGGTTAGGATAAGTCAACCCTCTTGGATTTGATGTGAGATGATCCTGGTGTTTGCTAGATTAGAGAAGTCTTAGAATCGATTTGGTAGGATCTTGTATGAGATGCGTTGGGTGTCAAATGTGGCAAGTCAATGGTTCTAGGTTGATGTGATGACAAAATCAATTACCATTTTGATTAAAGATCTAGGTATGTAATGGAATGACTAATGCATGAGTGAAAGACACAAACACTACACACATATGCATGTGTGTGTGGTGTATATACATATGTATGTGTAGGATGTTTATTTTGGTAAGTCAACTATCATGGAAGGAATAAGTAGTAAAGTGTTTAGCTAATTTTGATGGAATCTTAGTGATTGAAATGATGGTTCATTAAGATGTAGGAGTATAATCTTTGAAAAATCACAAACACGCACACACATATATATGTATGTCGTTGCATACATGTATGTGTATATATATATATATATTTTTAACAACTCAATACACATCTTGTATAAATACTTGGTTAGATATAAAAATTAGATATTAAGAAAGGTCTTTGTACAAGTCTATGTAACACAAAATAATATATAATTGTGTGCACTATATAAACTTTTTAACTAGTTGTATTACTAGTCGTATATGGACATTATGTTCGGACAATCCTTGTGTATGGACATTGTTTGTTTTTGTTCTCATTTGGATCACAATTGTAATGTTATATTCAATTGTGTGAATTCCCAAACTAGGGTTCTTGTGAGATCTCTCTATAGCTCTTGATAAACTATTCGACTAGTTATGAAATTGTACCAACTAGTGGGCCCAATGCTAGACTGTAAGCATCGAGATGAACTTGTTGGAACCCTGTCTGGACCAATTGAAATGAAACATGTAAAATGAAATGTCATGCACAATGTGTACGTGTAGCTAAGTGTACGGATATGACTTGTGATTTTGACGGGTGTCACATTCTCCCCTGTTAGAGGAATTTCGTTCGCGAAATTTTCGGTGTTAATCAACTGAACTAGTGGTCTCTTGGAAGAGATGTGGGTACTTGCGTTTCATTTTATCCTCACGCTCCCAAGTGTACTCGGGTCCGCGCTTGGAATTCCAACGCACCTTGACTATCTTGACTTGACTGCGGCGAAGTTTCTGAACCTTCCAGTCTGTTATCTCGAGTGGCTTCTCTATGAAATGGAGTTGATCGTCAATGTGGATCTCCTCTGGAGGGATAATCAATGACTCACCAGCAAGACACTTCTTGAGATTTGAAACATGAAATGTGTCGTGAACACCACTGAGTTCTTGGGGCAATTTGAGCTTGTAAGCTACTGGTCCAATTCGTGCAAGATTCTCAAATGGGCCTATGTATCTAGGATTGAGCTTACCTCACTTCCCAAATATGGGTACTACTTTCAATGGCGATACCTTGAGTAGAACTCTATCGCCCACCTGGAACTCTAATGGTTTACGCCTCCTGTCAGCATGACTCTTCTGTCTGTCCCTGGCAGCTTTCAATCTGTCCCTGATGTGGAAGATCTTGTCGGTTGTCTCCTGAATGAGCTCAGGACCTATCAGTTGCTTGTCCCCTACTTCAGCCCAACACACGAGCGATCGACACTTGCGTCCATTCAACACTTCAAAAGGGGCAGCTTTGATGCTGCTATCGTAACTATTATCGTAGGTGAATTCGATCAACGGAAAATTTATTTTCACTATCATACATTAGAGAGTAATTAATTTTCATAAAAAATATTATTTTTGGACCAAATCTTGAATTTTTTGTTTTATTCGTGCTTAGTTAGACATAATAAATCATTTATTAATATATAAATTATAAAATATGTTTTATACATATTTTTCTTATAAAACAGAAATATTTGTGAGTTGGAAAACTCTAATTGTTAACGTTGGACTCATTTTTGTAATTTATATTCATATACGGAATAAACTTTAATTATTATTATATATTTTAGTTAAAATAACTAGGTAACATTTTTGGATAAATTACTTGGAATATTTTTATTCAAAATATTCAAATAGTAATAATTAATTTCTTATGCATACATTTGAACTTAAATCATGTTATATTTTTTGAATGCGAAATTATTATTAAATTCGAATTATCGTAAAACTTCATTTTCTCCACATAGTAGCAAACCCTAATGCCTTGGAATTATAAGTTTTGTATCCCTCATTAGTATTCTTATACGTATAGGTTGAGTTCTTCATAATTCCCAGTTGTTATCTTGTTCGACTTTTGTTTGGATTTATTATGCTTAGCAAAACTGTGAGTATACTTATCCCCCTTTTGTTTTCTTACACTTTTGGGGTGAAACATGTACACCTATGAAACTTACACTTGCACATTGTCATAAACATTTTTACATACAATTCATATACGTGTTATGTGAATTCTTGTGCTTTATGCTTAGACATAGACGTATTATACTTGTGATCATTACATATTCATAAACGTAAACAGAAACATATTATACATATATACAAAAAGTAACTTAACGGTGATTTAACTTCTTCTTTAATGGTGATTTAACTTTGTCTTTAAAACTTTAACGGTTATATTTTAAACGCTTCAGTCTAGAACCCCTTTTTCCTTCACATTCTGAACATTTTAAATATATATTATTGAATTAACACTGGATTCTAATCTCCAAATGCTTTCAAATACCATCAGTTGTTATTCTGAACAACCAAATCTTCAGAACGTTTTGTATTATTCCATCAATTGTGATTCTGAACGGTTATTTAAGATGATATTAAGGGTCATTCGTTCCGGAAATTTCGTCAATTCGATGTCCATGTTCGATCCGACACCCACATTTGATCCACCGGAGGACCCTGATTACCCCGTGGCTCTGTCGCTGTGTGATCAGGAATTGCGTCATGCGCCTTCTCTGTCGAATTCAGTAGCGTTTTGTAACCGCTTTGGTTGTTGGTTTGGAATTGTGCTCTATGAAGGCGGTGTTTTAGTTTTGCTATCTATTTATATTAATTTGACCCTCAAGATTTGGTGTTTAATTGGTTGAAGTGAAGAAAGTAAAGTGAACAAAGTTTTGAACATGCAGGTGTGTTATCTTTCCTTGAAGTTTGACCCTCCGAACATGCGCATCATGAAACAAAACCCATACGATTCGGCGGATACGAAAAGGTTTCGAATACAAATCGCTGGAGATCGACGAAGGGGCGGCGTTTACAAATCGTCGGAGACAAAGAGATGACGGTTACGAACCGCCGAAGAAGAGAGGCGTTCACGAGTGTATGTATATTTATAATAACTGTATTACATTATTAGATAACCGGTTTTCGCTTGATCGATTTGGTTCCATTTTTTCATAACTTGGTTTAGTGAATCTGAAATAGTGAATTGGCACCGTATGTACTTTGTTTGGTTTTGAATATGGCATATATTACCAGTATGTGGTTGTTTTTTGGTACATTATGTGAAGAAAACATATGTTGTTCATTTGTAGACACTAAATTTTTCTCTTTACTTTACGTTTTTCATTGCAACAATAATTCTTTTCCATTCTATTTTTTCATGCATGTTTTTCATTTAAGGCCAAAGACCAACTTACATTTATAAAACCATTTGATTTAATTCACACATGCTACATAAATTGTTATTCTAGGATTTGTTTTTCTATATGGTGATTTGCTTAGGATGTTTATGATTATTGTTATTATTGGGTTTGTTTTCCTATTTGCTGATGTGTTCAAGTTGTTGATGATTAGGGATGTCTTGACTATTGGTAACACATTTGTATTATGTATGATAAGTATTGATATGTAACTGGTTGGTTTAGTGTGTTCATAACCATATATGATTGCTATTTAGTATGCTCAAGTTCATTGGGCGTTATTATTGAGTGTCTGGGTTGCTATGATAATAATGGTTGTATAGGGTTTATGAAATTCTATGTCTTCAGGGTTGACAATGTCCTTACAAAGCAGCCACGAAATCATTAGGCTAGATCTCATAAAAAACATCTTTAGACTACTATGTGGTATTGTTCATTTGCGTTGGTAATCATGTATCCAGTAATATATAAGACATAGGAAACCCCTGTTCAGTTTTAGGAGGCCGTCTTGATTAATTTGAATGCTTCCAAAGGAAATCGAGCATAGTTGTGACTATTTGCATAGTCGATTAATTTTTTTTTTGGCGAGTGTATCTTTGAAGCTTTTCATTGATGTTCGGTGGTGACGTTTGGCTTTTTATTAGATGATTAGCCCTCAATACTGAATGAACTAAGATCAAGTTTATCTTTTCGCAACCCTGCAACAACTGCCGAAGCCCTTTCCAGGTATGTTATATTTTAATATTTTCTTTCAAGAATTTTGTTGCGTGTTTGTACATCAAGAATTTCTTATCGTTGCTTTCGGATTTGAAGTTGCAAAGATATGTGAGTCTACAACAATTTAGCCTCCCTGTTTTGTATTGTCACCTTAGTGTTGGTTATTATGATTATAATCCGTAATTGATATTTGACGGTTCTGCTGCAGTTGTTATTGTCAAAGCCATGACGAAACAAAATTTGGTAAAAAATCATATTATGTATCTTACTTATTCTGTGTGCAATAAAATCAGATGAGATTTATTCTTTGGCTGCACTGTCTAACCAAAAGTGGTGTGCCATGGTCCCTTAGATGCAGGAGTATGGAGCTTATGAAACTAAAGAAACACCTGATGCAACCTCCGCTTGCTCATCTTAGTAGAATGGGCATTTTATTTCTCCATGTTTGTTTTATAAACTTAATTTTTGTTTTGATAGTTGTTCACTTGCTGTTATTAATTCTTCACTCTTAGAAATGCAATGTTTGAATTACAAAAAGTAAAAATCAATATCAGCGAGGACGACGACATGGATGGAGCATCCAAGTGAACAACTATTAAAACAAATTTTATAAAGCAGGAAAACAGATTAGACGTCTTCATGGCTGCAAACACATCCGTCGCATCTCATGTAGTGACACTATAAACATTCATAATTAACATCCCGCTGCAACGCGCGGGTTAGCGTAAACTCGTTCATATACATTTGGAACCTGGTGGAAAGTACCTAAACATGTGGGAAATGTAAGTACCAATGCGAAAGGGAAGTCCTAGGTCCCGCCTAGTGGAGAGAACCTATGCATGTGGAAAGGGAAGTACCTATGCGTGTGGGACTCCTAGATTATTCTTAGACTTTGTCATCATTGTGGCTTGATTTTGATTTGCATTGTATGCTTACGTGTTTGCCATATTGCCTTGAATTGTAAAACATTTTTATACCTATATTATACAAATACAAACTTAGTGTACACACCAACATTATTGTTGACGTTTTATTTTTACATGTTTCAGGGAACGCTTGATGATTGTCACTTAGACTTGGACATAGACTTAATAAACAAGCTATATGTATCGCATTGTTTGAGATTTGATGTAATGGGTTGACTTTGATGTTTGACTCTTAATCATAAATTTGATAATATTTACAATTTAGTACCATGAGCTTTTGAAAAATCGTCACTACGTGACACCTCGATGTTTCCGCTATTGGTTAGGGTGTTACATAATGGTATCAGAGCCAGTCCTGTGCCATCCTAATGCTCACACGCGACCTCCCAAGTTCCATGCTTCATGCTAGTTACCTGAAAAACATGCATGTAATAATATAGGTCAACACAAAGTTGGTGAGTTCACGGGTTTTAAGTCCAATGTACAAAGGAAAATTTTCGGTCTAAGTTACTTGTACTGTCTACAAGTTGTTCTCTTGTTATGTTTGTCCTTGTAACTTCACTCTTTAAGTTAGATGTGTCTATGAGTTAGAGATTTGTGCACTCAACACTTTATTTCCCAAAAGTTACAATGTTTGCCTTTAAAAATGTTCAATGTTAAGCTCTCTAGGTGCAACCTTACTCAAAATATGAACCTCGTGTTTTCTGTGACAAGATCTACTATCTTTATGTAAACTAGTGTCTTGGGTAAAAAGGTAGTATTACCTTTTGGGAAAACACCACTGTTACTTGTAAAAATCTGTATTTTTTATACACTTGAATGGTGTAGGTGTTCATGTGTTTTAGGTCTTACAACTTTTAACTTGACATGTGTATAGATACAAAATATCTAGGTATCCTTAACTTATTATTTCATAAATTTAGCAACCTTTATGAAAATAGCCATATCCCATGTTATAACACTACTTTTCTTGAAAAAAATATATACCTTGCAAGTATTTTTATGGATCTAACATGTTTCGGCCCTTAGTGTGTGTGTAAATACATACATTTTCCGAACTAACATAACATGTTTTAAGTCATGAATTTACTTATTCACTTGGTTTAGTTACAATAGTAAACACACTAGTGAATAACTTGGTGTATGAATGAAAATAAAAGCACAAGTTTAAAATAAGGTTATACCTCCTAGTGCCTAAGAAATGAGGGAGTTAGAGGCCTTGTACACCTTGGCTATGCTCCTTGTACCCCTAACCCTTCTAAACCCTAGCTCTATTTATAACAATTGTGAATGGCAAGTCATGATGGTTTAGGAAAGGTGAAAGAGAGCAACTTTCCTTATTTGGTTTAGGATCTTATAAAGGAGATTTTGGCTAGATTATGGGAGGATTATGGAAGTGATGGATGCATTCTTTCTTGGTTAATGGGGGGGGGGCGAAAATGGGGATTAGTGTGGAGGTTAGGATAAGTCAACCCTCTTGGATTTGATGTGAGATGATCATGGTGTTTGCTAGATTAGAGAAGTCTTAGAATCGATTTGGTAGGATCTTGTATGAGATGCGTTGGGTGTCAAATGTGGCAAGTCAATGGTTCTAGGTTGATGTGATGACAAAATCAATTACCATTTTGATTAAAGATCTAGGTATGTAATGGAATGACTAATGCATGAGTGAAAGACACAAACACTACACACATATGCATGTGTGTGTGGTGTATATACATATGTATGTGTAGGATGTTTATTTTGGTAAGTCAACTATCATAGAAGGGATAAGTAGTAAAGTGTTTAGCTAATTTTGATGGAATCTTAGTGATTGAAATGATGGTTCATTAAGATGTAGGAGTATAATCTTTGAAAAATCACAAACACGCACACACATATATATGTATGTCGTTGCATACATGTATGTGTATATATATATATATATATATTTTTAACAACTCAATACACATCTTGTATAAATACTTGGTTAGATATAAAAATTAGATATTAAGAAAGGTCTTTGTACAAGTCTATGTAACACAAAATAATATATAATTGTGTGCACTATATAAACTTTTTAACTAGTTGTATTACTAGTCGTATATGGACATTATGTTCGGACAATCCTTGTGTATGGACATTGTTTGTTTTTGTTCTCATTTGGATCACAATTGTAATGTTATATTCAATTGTGTGAATTCCCAAACTAGGGTTCTTGTGAGATCTCTCTATAGCTCTTGATAAACTATTCGACTAGTTATGAAATTGTACCAACTAGTGGGCCCAATGCTAGACTGTAAGCATCGAGATGAACTTGTTGGAACCCTGTCTGGACCAATTGAAATGAAACATGTAAAATGAAATGTCATGCACAATGTGTACGTGTAGCTAAGTGTACGGATATGACTTGTGATTTCGACGGGTGTCACATTCTCCCCCTGTTAGAGGAATTTCGTTCGCGAAATTTTCGGTGTTAATCAACTGAACTAGTGGTCTCTTGGAAGAGATGTGGGTACTTGCGTTTCATTTTATCCTCACGCTCCCAAGTGTACTCGGGTCCGCGCTTGGAATTCCAACGCACCTTGACTATCTTGACTTGACTGCGGCGAAGTTTCTGAACCTTCCAGTCTGTTATCTCGAGTGGCTTCTCTATGAAATGGAGTTGATCCTCAATGTGGATCTCCTCTGGAGGGATAATCAATGACTCATCAGCAAGACACTTCTTGAGATTTGAAACATGAAATGTGTCGTGAACACCACTGAGTTCTTGGGGAAATTTGAGCTTGTAAGCGACTGGTCCAATTCGTGCAAGAATCTCAAATGGGCCTATGTATCTAGGATTGAGCTTACCTCACTTCCCAAATATGGGTACTCCTTTCCATGGCGATGCCTTGAGTAGAACTCTATCGCCCACCTGGAATTCTAAGGGTTTACGCCTCCTGTCAACATGACTCTTCTGTCTGTCCCTGGCAGCTTTCAATCTGTCCCTGATGTGGAAGATCTTGTCGGTTGTCTCCTGAATGAGCTCAGGACCTATCAGTTGCTTGTCCCCTACTTCAGCCCAACACACGAGCGATCGACACTTGCGTCCATTCAACACTTTAAAAGGGGCAGCTTTGATGTTGGTATGGTAACTGTTATCGTAGGAGAATTCGATCAACGGAAAATATGTATCCCAATTTCCTCCAAAATCAATTACACACGCATGAAGCATGTCTTCCAGTGTCTAATTGGTTCGTTCACTTTGTCCATTTGTCTGGGAATGGTAAGCAGTGCTTAGGTCTAAGCGAGAACCAAGGGCTTCCTACAACGACTGCCAAAACCTTGAAGTGAAACGGCTGTCACGATCAGAGATTATGGAGATAGGCACCCCATGCCTTGTTACAATCTCCTTGATGTATAATCTAGACAATTTCTCCATCTTTTCTGTTTCTTTGATCGGCAAGAAATGTGCAGACTTTGTTAGACAGTCGACAATTACCCAAATCGCGTCATGACCCCAAGGTGTCTTGGGTAACTTGGTGATGAAGTCAATAGAGATCTGATCCCATTTCCAAATAGGAATCTCTGGATGGTGAAGCATGCCTGAGGGCTTCTGGTACTCGGCCTTGATGTTTGAACACATTAGGAAACGTTTGACATAGGTCACAATACAACCCTTAATGTTAGGCTACCAATAGAACTCTTTAAGGTCCTTGTACATTTTATCTGCACCAGGGTGTATCGAGTACTTGGACTTGTGTGCTTCATTTAAAACCAAATCACACAATCCTCCATACAAAGGAACCCATATTCTATCCAAGTAATACATTGTCCCATTAGGCTTTGTCTCCAGTTGACTAACCTGACTGTATAAAGCTTCACTTCTAATGTTACTGTCCTTAAGAGCTTCCTGCTGAGCTTTGCGAAAACAAGCAGTGAGATCGGTACGAATAGTCATGCCTAATGAGCGAACTCGTAACGTTTTGACACCTTCCTTTTGGCTTAATGCATCAGCCACAACATTCGCTTTCCCTGGATGATACTTGATCTCGTAGTTGTAATCGTTGAGCAGCTCAACCCATCGTCTCTGACGCATGTTCAAATCCTTCTGGTCAAATATATGTTGTAAGCTCTTGTGATCGGTAAAGACAGTACACTTGGTCCCGTACAGGTAGTGTCTCCAAATCTTGAGCGCGAACACTACTGCACCTAATTCCAAATCATGGGTCGTGTAGTTCCGTTCATGCACCTTGAGTTGACGAGAGGCATAGGCAATGACCTTGTCCCTCTGCATCAAGATACAACCGAGACCTTGGTGGGATGCATCGCAATAGACCACAAAATCATCAGTTCCCTCTAGCAGTGAGAGAATCTGTGCGCTGCATTACTTGTGTTTCAAAAGCTGAAAAGCTGATTCTTGTTGATCTCCCCATTCAAATTTCTAGTCTTTCTGGGTCAAGAGTGTTAGGGACTAGGCTATCTTTGAAAAATTCTCAATGAATCGTCAGTAATAGCCAGCTAACCCTAGAAATTGCCAAACTTCTGTTGGGGTACTGGGAGTAGCCCAATTTTTATCGCTTCTACCTTGGCTGGATCAACATGTATACCTTTCTCCTTCACCACGTGTCCGAGGAAATGAACTTCACGAATCCAAAATTCGCATTTGGATAACTTGGCATACAGTCTCTCAACCTTGAGTAGATTTAGAATCTCCTTCAAATGCTGCTCATGTTCCTCTTAAGTTCGTGAATAGATTAGAATATCGTCGATGAACACGATCACGAACTTATCGAGGTAAGGCTTACACACCCTGTTCATCAAATTCATGAACACAGCTGACGGGTTTGTTAAGCCAAATGGCATAACCAGAAACTCATAATGGCCATACCGCGTCCTGAAAGCGGTCTTCGGAATGTCCTCCGCATGAATGCACGACTGGTGATAACCTGACCTTAGATCAATCTTCGGGTTGAAACTGTAGCCCTGCAGCTGGTCGAACAGATCGTCAATCCTGGGAAGTGGGTAACAGTTCTTCACAGTAACTTGTTCAACTCTCTGTAGTCGGTGCACATGTGAAACGACCCGTACTTCTTTTTGACAAACTGCACTGGAGCTCCCCAGGGTGAAGAGCTTGGTCGAATGAATCCTTTGTCGAGCAACTCTTGCAGCTGGTTAGATAGTTCTGGCATCTCAGATGGAAGCAAGCAATAGGGTTAACGGGCTACTGGAGCAGCTCCTGGAGTGAGATCGAAACGAAACTCAACTTTCCGCGGGAGTGACAATCCTGGAAGATCCTTGGGGAAGACTTCTGGAAAATCTCGAACAACAGGGATGTCTTCGATTCTCCTCTCCTCTGGCTTCTTCTAGATCACATGTGCCAAGAATGCACAATGACCTTTCCGCAAACACTTTTGGGCCTTCATGCAAGATATGGGTCACAGTGGGGCCTTCCGGCACTCCCCCTATATAGACAGAACTTCACCGTTGGAAAGTGGAATCCGGAGTACCTTCTTAAGACAGATAATCTCGGCTTGGTTCTTTGACAACCAATCCATACCCACGACTATGTGAAAACTCCCAAGTTCGATCGGTAGAAGGTCGATACAGAACTCATGATCTCCCAGTTTCAACATACAATCCTTAACTACTTCTTCGGACCTAATTGTCTTACCATTGGCCAATTATATCGAGTAGTGCGTGTGCAACTTATTTGACTCTAATCTGAGGGCCCGTTTAAAGTCGGTTGAAACAAAGCTTAAATCGGCACCGGTATCAAAATGTATAGAAGCAGTATGATTGTTAACGAGGAACATTCCCGTGACAATGTTGGGGTCCTCGCGTGCATCGTCCGCACCCATGACAAAAGCCATGCCATGAGCTTGACCCTTCAGCTTGGGGCAGTCCTTCTTGAAATGGTCAGTAGCTCCACATTAGAAACATCCCGGTTTACCATCAGAACTCCCAACTGCCTTAGACCGGCGCTGCACTATGTGATGCCCCATCCACTTGCACTTCTCGAATTTGATACTGTCGCATGTCCCCACATGATGATACTTGCATTTGTTGGAAAGTGGGTGGGGACCATTGTATGGATTGCGAGTTTTGGTAGCAGCGGCAATGAAGGATTTGACGGTTTCAGGCTTCTTGTTGGCATGACCCTCTGGGCTTTTCCCCTTCTTGAAGTTGGACCACTTGCACTTGTGTCCAGAGCTTTCACCCTTGTCTGACTCTTTCAGAGTCAGGGAACCCATACGTATCGCATCATCAGTAAGGCTGTGAGCAAGGGTAACAACATGCTGAATGGAAGATGGAGCAGTAGTGGTGACCATGCTACGGATCTTAGGAGAAAGTCCCCAGACGTACCTCTCTACCCTCTTGTACTCGGGGGTAACCATGTCTGGAACCACTCGAGAAAGTTCATGAAATCGGGTGGTATAAGCAGTGACATCCGCCCCGTTCATGGACAGACTCCAGAACTCGGTCTCCAACTTTTGAAGCTCGCCACGTGGGCAATACTTCTCCATCAGCATCGCCTTTAACTCAGCCCATGAGAGATTGTAGGAAGCATCAAGACTCAAGGTCTGCCACTTGTAAGTTCCACCATATCAACGCCTCATCTTGGAAGGTACAAGTGACATATTTGGTCTTCTGCTCTTCTGAGCAACCAGTGATATCGAGCGCTGACTCAGTTTTCTCAATCCATCGGACAATACCAATCTCTCCTTCTGAACCACAGAAAATTCAGGGCTTACATGCAATGAAAGTCTTGTAGGAACACCCACGCACTGTGTTTTCTACTTCTGTGGTGTCAGAAAAAATGGATTATCAACAAGAGGATCGAGGTAAGATCAAGATCAAGACTTAAGAAGGAATATGCAAAAGCTTTACCAATCTCAGGTTCTTAGGTTCTGCGTCGGCCTGCTGCGTCCAAACCGCCACTGGACTCGGTGCGGTTCGCTTTGTGTTGCGCGATAGCCTGTGCAATTACCCTGGCTAGGTCCGCTGAGGTCGTTGGAAAAGCTTCTTCCTCAGAAGTCGATCGGGTGGTTCTTTTGGGAGGCATGTTCTTCTAATAAATAAGATTAAAAGAATGAGACGCATAACACTGTATAATATCGTCAACATATGCACCAATCAAACAACTATACAATCAATACAAACGACAAGACAAGATCACAAATGCACGACACAACACAATAGCAATATAGGAATCAAAACATCAAACTTTTCATAGCAAGTTTAACATACTTGATACAATTTTGTTTCTGCATACAAAATAAATGGCATACCACTTTTCAAGTTTTTAAACTACTACTACAAGTACAACATATGATATCCTACGGGGACGGGGTAGGGAAAGTAGTACACAAGGCTGCTACAGCAGCAATCATCCTCGCCTCAAGATCATCAACTCTAGTCTCGAGCTCTACAACATGCTCCTCGGTTGCGGTGCGTCCTTGCTCTGCCTCATACGCGTGTGTACCCAACTTGGCCAGTCGGTAAAGTTCCAGATCCCTAGTCTTTCCAGTCAAGTACATGCCATCCTAGATCTCCTGAACCCTCCCACGCAACACCCCTATCTCTGTGTCGTGACGCCCAATCATGTCCCGAACAGAGTAGTGAGTGTGGCAAACGGGTGCCGGCTCAAAGCTAGTGGGTAGCGGAGTGTTAGAGGGTGGCTGGGATGGCCCACTGACCTCGAAAGTAGAAGGGTCCTCGCCGTCAGTATCCTCATCAGAGTAGGCTAAAAATCCATCAACAGTCGACAGATAGGTCCTCCTGCGAGCATGGGATCTCCGAAGTAGCTTCTTTCTAGGTTGCTCTGGTGCCTCTGGAGCTGGGGGCTAGGGATCGGCTGGCGCTGGAGGCTCAGGGTCGACCTGGGTAGGAATATCAGCTGGGGCGATAGGAGCCGGTGGAGGGAGAACGCGTTTTCGAGGGGTGTACATCATACGTACCCCACTCGAACATGGGCGATATGGACGGAAAAATGGCACCGGGGCTCTGGCTGCGGTGGGAGTGTATCCTCCTCCTCCTCCTCCTCATGTGCGTCGCCAGTAGGCACGACATCCTCGTCGTCGGAAACAACATGATCAACCTGCATATGATCCTCCTCACTGTCTGAGTCGCTGGAGTTGGGCTCATAACCCTGTTGAACGTCATCGGCTGGTGGACTCTCCAATACATGCTCATCCTCCGAATCCGAAATGATAATGGGGTCGTCATGGTGTGCCATGATCCTGGAAATCAATAGCATACGTGTGTGTCAATAATTATGTGGTGTACTTAATATATCTACTAGTGTGTGAAGTATGTAACTGGCATGGAACTTGCGTAGCGCGTACGGATAGGTTTTGTATTTCTTTCTTTGGAAAAAAATTCGAAAACAATTTTTGTTTAGATTATAGTTTGATTCAAAGGAATCCCAGTTCGTTATAACCTCGTGCTCTGATACCACTCTGTCACACCCCGCCTAGGCGGAAACACGAGATGCGACTGAAATGATTTCCAAGCACAAAAGGTCACACATTGATTTATTTAAAAGAGGGACTTCCATAAGACAACATAGTTTTTACAAAAATTATGTTAAATTGTCTTGACTAACACCATTGTAAGAAATTGTTAATGTTTAAAAACAATACAACAACAGTTTAAAAGATGGCATCCCATGATGCTCGCACGCGACCTCCCAAGTTCCATGCTTAATGCTAGTTACCTGAAAAACATTCATGTAAAAATATAGGTTAACACAAAGTTGGTGAGTTCACAGGTTTTAATGACTGAACATGTAATCCAAAACCAACTAAATCATTGCCTAGCTAGGGCAATAATTAATATGTGATCTGACATGAGCCCATAACCAAACCTTGACAAGCTGTGCCTTGCCCATTGTACACTTAAGAAAATGAATAAATGTGAAATACAAGCACTCTTTTGATATCTGTCATCCGGTCAGAGCGACTTACCAAGAGTGGAGGTCTCAACCCAATAGATCTATTCTGGTGTTTCAAGGCTAAGTCCATAGCTAATGGTTACGGTGTGATGTATGACACGAGGGCTTAATGGGTCCTGAACCTTAATGTCTCATGTTCACATAATACTCATAATTGTAACTAAAAATTGTACGCATGTTTTCCCTCGGAAAATGTAAAACATTAAAAAGGGGTCGTGAAAAACTCACCTTGTGGGTGTGTGTGGAAATGAACTAATGAGCTTGGAGCATGAGAGATCGACCTACGTATCTTATATACAAAGGGACATTTTAGGTCTAAGTTACTTGTACTGTCTACAAGTTGTTCTCTTGTTATGTTTGTCCTTGTAACTTAACTCTTTAAGTTAGATGTTTCTATGACTTAGGGATTTGTGCACTCAACACTTTGTTTCCCAAAAGTTACAATGTTTGCCTTTAAAAGTGTTCAATGTTAAGGTCTCTAGGTGCAACCTTACTCAAAATATGAACCTCATGTTTTGTGTGACAAGATCTATTATCTTTAAGTAAACTAGTATCTTAGGTAAAAAAAATAGTATTACCTTTTGTGAAAACACCACTTTTACTTGTAAAAATAGGTATTTTTTATACACTTTGGATGGTGTAGGTGTTCATGTGTTGTAGGTCTTATAACTTTTAACTTGATATATGTATAGATCCATAATATCTAGGTATCTTTAACTTATTATTTCATAAGTTTAGCAACCTTTGTGAAAATAGCCATATCCCATGTTATAACACTACTTTTCTAGAAAACATATATACCTTACAAGTCGTGTTATGGATCTAACATGTCACACATGATTTATTATTATCCACATCATGTCTTTGTTAATAAGCATGGGAAAACATTCACATTTTTTTATAAAACTTTCGGCCATCATGATCTTGTACATATACATATGTTTTGACCCTTTGTGTGTGTATGAATACATACATTTTCCCAACTAACATAAGATGTTTTAAGTCATGAGTTTACTTATTCACTTGGTTTAGTTACAAGAGTAAACACACTAGTGAACAACTTGGTGTATGAATGAAAATAAAAGCTAAAGTTTAAAATAAGGTTATAACTCCTAGTGCCTAAGAAATGAGGGAGTTAGGGGCCTTGTACACCTTGGCTATGCTCCTTGTACCCCTAAGAATCCCTTGAAAGTGGTGGTCTTTGAGTTTGTGTATAAAACCGAGGGGTGGTGGAGTAGTGGTTTGGTGGTGGTGAGGGTGCCGAGTGTTGGTGGTGTTCGGCGGTGGAGGTGATGCCGAGTGGTGGTGGTGCCGAGTGAGAGAGAGGGGAGAGGTGGGGAGGTGTGTGTTAGTTGTTTGGTGCACTAATCCTTCTAAACCTTGGCTCTATTTATAACAATTGTGAATGGCAAGTCATGATGGTTTAGGAAAGGTGAAAGAGAGCATCTTTCCTTATTTGGTTTAGGATCTTATAAAGGTGATTTTGGCTAGATTATGGGAGGATTATGGAAGTGATGGATGCATTCTTTCTTGGTTAATCGGAGGCCAAAAATGGGGATTAGTGTGGAGGTTAGGATAAGTCCACCCTCTTGGATTTGATGTGAGATGATCATGGTGTTTGCAAGATTAGACAAGTCTTAGGATTGATTTGGTAGGATCTTGTATGAGATGTGTTGGGTGTCAAATGTGGTAAGTCGATGGTTTTAGGTTGATGTGGTGACAAAATCATTTACGATTTTGCTGAAAGATCTAGGTATGTAATGGAATGACTAATGCATGAGTGAAAGACACAAACAGTACACACATATTCATGTGTGTGTCATGTATATACATATGTATGTGTAGGATGTTTATTTTGGTAAGTCAACTATCATGGAAGAGATAAGTAGTAAAGTGTTTAGCTAATTATGGTGGAATCTTAGTGATTGAAATGATGGTTCATTAAGATGTAGGAGTATAATCTTTGAAAATCACAAACACGCACACATATATATATGTATGTCGTTGCATACATGTATGTTTGTGTGTGTGTGTGTATATATATATTTTAACAACTCAATACACATCTTGTACAAATACTTGTTTACATATAAAAATTAGATATTATGAAAGGTCTTTGTACATGTCTATGTAACCCAAAATAATATATAATTGTGTGCACTATATATACTTTTTAACTAGTTGTATTACTAGTCATATATGGACATTGTGTTCGGACAACCCTTGTGTATGGACATTGTTTGTTTTTGTTCACATTTGGATCACAATTGTAATGTCATGTTCAATTGTGTGAATTCCCAAACTAGGGTTCTAGTGAGATCTCTCAATAGCTCCTGATAAACTATTCGACTAGTTATGAAATTGTACCAACAAGTGGGCCTAATGCTAGACTGTAATCATCGAGATGAACTTGTTGGAACCCTGTATTGCCCAATTGAAATGAAACATGTAAAATTAAATTTCATGCACAATGTGTACGTATAGCTAAGTGTACAGATATGACCTGTGATTTCAATGTGTGTCACAAAAGGAGTCCTGAAACCGGAACCTTCAATTCGCCGAGAGCTCCATATTTCCGGGATTAGTCGAGTTAATGGGTTAGATCGAGTCATAAATGAATGCATTTGGAATAGACTTCACCTTTAGGGCCTGACGGCATCATGAGCCAAAGTCGTTACTTAAAGAAAACGACGATCGAGATCGACAACAAGCAAGAATTCGGAGCCTTCCCTTAGGGCGTCCCATTCAACGACTCAAGTAGCCACATATATGGGTGCAATATGTAAGCTTTCAAGATCGTCATTATTAGTCAGGTACTAAACGCACTGACTTGTCAGCTCTCATTACTATGGTGTCTCCAACAGTGTCTGTCAAGGACATGAAATTTTGCTCTAGCGCGAGCAAAGCTACCAAAGGATAACAAGGAACAGCAGTATCAACCTAAGGTCGAAATGGTTCCACTATTCCAAGAACAAAAGCAACAATGCCAAGACAAGATGGACCTACCATCTGTGGAATAACAACATTAAATGAAAGGCTGAGTTGATCGACCATCTTAAATAGTAGGGTAGCACCCTTATATGCCTTTCAGAACTCCGGGTTTCATGAAAATCTCCGAAATCATGTATCAGGGACTCCACCAATGCACACGCCATGGGTGGGTCCACACTGGTATTTCCATAATCATTAGCATGAAACGTCAACATAGATGATCTTAATTTAATCTAGTAGGACGAGCAATAAAGAAGTGTGTCCTTCAACGCTTGTTAGTCCCAAAGGTATGGGCCATAACATTGCTTACATTCTCTCGATACCTTTGGGGTTCGAGACGTATTCGAAGTCCCTTAACACAAAGACGAGTCTCGCCTCGTCCTGTGTAGATCTCGAGATTTCTTTCCGAATTAATTTTGCATAGCCGATCATCAGTCGTCCAAAATGCACGAAAAGGTTAAGGCTGGACACGGTGTCACTGATGCCTTAGATTTTGAAGAGGTAATGCTCACAAAATGTGCAAGTACCTAATGGGGTCAACGCATGATTCGTTTAATTACACAAATGACCACGTGATTCGGACTTTAATGAGATACACGTGCTAACACTAAGACTAAAGTATCCTAGTATGACTCCCGGAAAGTCCGTTAGACACCCAAAATCCCACATTATCATTGTCGACACTACATAATCAAATTAATAGAACAATGACAGCAACGAGGGGTTGAGGTAATGTCTCTATCCTAAGGGAACCAAGAGGGAAGAAAACGACAAGTTATCACTTCATCAAGTCAATCCAGCAACTGTAGCAATATGTCCATGGCGCATCACGACAGTTGGGACAACACGGCAATGACAGCAACACCTCCACAAAGCGCATCAGCAAGGGAACACCGCAACAAGAACATCACAACAACAGACATGCATCATCGATAACACAACGTAATCACATGGATACGCAACTGGCAAAACAGTGCATCTACAAGAATGCACAAAATTCAAGGGGTAACACTACACATGAATTCACAACAATAGGATGACACACAACCTAGCGAATCCACTGTACATAACTACAAGAAGCTCCATTATCGTGAGCACGCATCCTGGTGCGTCTTAGCTCATTTGCGGGGGCGAAATCCTAATCCGTGTCCTCAGCCACAAACCTATACTCCATAGGCTAATTGGTAGGAATGGTTGGATAAACAAGGGCTTCCGTCAACATAACAGAAATGGGAACGATGAGTTCCACATAATTTAGCTGACTTATCAAGCCGATATTGTTCTTAGAGAGAATGACCGTGGGCTCGATATAAGTCACTCGAATAATGGCAACTGCAGCATCGACAGACTCAACCCAAGCCTGAGAACCATCGCCAATATTAGTCTTGGCAGGAGCCCAAGGAATGATAATGAGTGGTTCAATGAAAGCCTCAAAGAAAATAGATTTAAAAGCAACGAACTCCACCGAGACACAGACATGGTCATAGCAGCTTGGCAAGGGTCATTTAGATGTCTACGTCAACGATAGTAACCTCAGTAAGAGCCTCCAAAATAACAGCAACATCAAACTTGACAAGAGCCATAGAAACAAAAACAACAACAACAACAAGAACAACAACAACAACAACAACAACACACTCCGCAAGCGTTACACACTTAGCAATGACACAGGATTCGCTTGAGCCCTAGAACAATAAAAGCAGTAGCAACAACATGCACGGCGGGAGCCTTAGACTCGTCGTAGTTACTAGATGTGTGGTAAATAGTATCCATAGGACCAAGAAACCAACCAACATCTTTCCTAATATCTAGGATAGTGGTCACAACGAGAATAGCAACAAGTAGAGGTAAAAGGATCATGATTTATCGAGACACTACGATAAAATGGAAATGATACCGACTCTGACGAATCAGCCGAGTCGTCCTTCTCACTAGGGTCCTCTTCCATGTTCTTATGGCACAAGCATCGACAGCCATCTGATGAAATGCCTTTCCGTCATCTAAGCGAGGTTGATAGACTTTCTTCCTGATAGGTCACGCAGAGAGTATCGAAATACGACAAGAGATTAGACATGTCGCATTGTCCATAACGAATGGATCCCGCAACCTTAGTTTACAAACCACCGAGAACGGGAGACGCAACGTCTCAATATCTATGGGGATTGATGGAAAACACTTTGCATCAATTGTCGACCAATTAGATAACTACTCTCGTCACCGTGACGAGGGCGGCCAACATTCAACATTACAACAGGAGCAATGGAATAGTCGTCGTCCCAAGGATAAATTTAATTTAACCGGATAACGTGACCGCTCTCAGCAGTCAATCATTTGATTTTCGAGGGGATTACACTGTCAGTAGAAGGCATCTTGCGACATTTGACAATTACGAAACACACACTTTACGATTACGACACCTGAAGTGTGGTTTCACTCACCAAGATTTACGACGGATTCAGACACAACACACCCATCGAACATACTCGAGCGTTAACCGAATGAAGCGAGACTACCAATAATCCTCAAAAAATAAACATGTGGATGCACGTAGAGGAGCCTTAAGATGACCTTTTCACCACAAGAAGGTAGTATGACATAAGCATCACTGAGAAGTCTACCCCGAATTACCTTCCGGAATACGATCCAGCGTTATTGCAAAGGGATGTTCGACCACACGTGAACACTCAATACATCGAGCAGTGGCTTCCCATGGGTTAATCGTATGCACTTCCGAGTGAGTCCATAGCCAAACGCAGGCTAGGGCTTGCTTTTCCACTACACGCTGTCATCATAACACTGGCAAACGCTGCCTCGGTCGTGATTAGTGGCCGAAATTTTTTTGACATCATCGAAAATTAGCAAAACCTTATGACTCGCAGATGTGCGATACAGCTGGCTGATTCCACATTCAGTTCACAACTACATAGGAACAACCAACACTGTCGATTTAGACGAGGGCAATCGAGCCTTCTAGATAAAGATGATCAAGCATCTTAACTCAGCAAGGTCAATTATGTCCTCCAATTGGAGAAGAAACACCTGGTCCTTGAAGACAACTTGGGCATGAGTGAGATCGAGAATGAGTTATTCACAATAACAACACAACAGCACACGGTCCACGAGTCTCATAACTGATCCACATAGGGTCCCGTGCTCAAAACACACTGGTTTTGCATGGGCACACTCTAGGTCTTCATTGAGTTCCAGGTATAACATTCCACGCATCGTACCAGACATCCATCGCTTCGGTAGGCAGTGCATCCTCATACGTCTGCTCCTGTTGATTACTATGTGGTGAAGGCATTCAACTCTTATACAAGGTATCTTTCGCCTCCCACTCCTGTGGATTACTATGTGGCGAAGGCATTCAACTCTAAAATGTGATCAGCTTTGCGTCAGATTACTCATATGGACAGATGTTCGAGCTCTTCCGTACTCGTACCTTAGAGGTAATGTTGAAGAAAGCACATTGGGTTTGCTAGGATTGAAATCAAGGGATATCAACAAGACCTCCCTTTTTAACCCATTGGCAAATCAAAAGCTAAGTCTGAACCTAAATAACAAGAACAAAAAGACAAGGAGTGATCACCAACCCTGGCCCTAGCACCCACCAAGGTTACCGTGCACCCCAAATTATTATTACGTATGCACCCGTAATGATTATCTGCATTGCCAGGTATCCTCTGTGCCCACTAGTTCCGAGCTTCCTAATCCAAAAACAAATTCTTCATACAACAAAAGACCTGGACTAGCTTCGCCTTCACAACATAGACAACATGGTGACATCCATCAGCACAATATAGGTTCGTGCTTCCGATCATCCCGTCCATAGGTAAGCGGGTGTGTTCATCGTAGACCACAACGTCCTTCGCACTTGTTGATACTGGTGATCGATACAAGAGTGCGGACTAAGGTGAAGCGTGACACGACATCCTTACAGGAAAAATATCTGTACTACTTATATGCATAAACATTCCTATTCTTATTTTCTAACATTTCATATATTGACACACATGGCTAGTCGGTCGGAATTTTCCCTTGTACAACCCATGTACAATTTTCTTTCTTTTCTAAAAATATTTTGTTGTGTTTTAGTTTGAAAACTTATGTTTTCAAGCCAAAACCGGTAATAGTCTAGATTTTTCAAAAATACTAGTTCACTAAAACCTTGGATCTAATACCACTTCTATCACACCACGCCAATGGCGAAAACACGTGGTGCAACGCTCGAAAGCATATCAAAGTAAAGATTAACACAAACTATATTTAATTAGAAATGATCATTTCATTAAGATGTCGAGAAAAATACCTTGTCATAAACATTACACAAAACAACATACATGGAGTTTAACATGGGGTTTTTCGTCTTTGTTCCAACCCAATGGCGAATATAGATGAAACCCCTGACCAGTGTCCGACATCTCAAATTCCACCGTACTAGCCTCATATCTAAGCAGCACTTAGTTACCTGAAATATATGTTTAAAAAGATGTCAATATATAAAATATTGATGAGTTCACATGCCTTAATTACCAACAAATGACACCTTAAAAGTCTATCGTATTTAAGTCTAGTTGATTTTCCGGTTAAAAGATAGTTTATTCAACTATCTAGACTTGTGTGTACTAACTTAAGTCTTAGGTGTTTAACTCGACGAAGCGATCGTGACTTATCATAATTCATGTGTTAACATACGACATAGTACCCCAGTCGTACACTTGTTACTATTCGTGTGTAAACCATGTTGGACTACTACTGCGAAACGTATAACTCATCCCGAGTCATAGCTCGTCTCGTAAACCGGATGAATGTAATTGTCTTGTTTAATTATTTTTAGGAAACATACCTTGAGGAAATACGATTTTAGTTATTAAATCCGTTTAATAACATGTGTTATTTCGTTTCCCAAAATCCGAGAGTTTTAAGGGTTTTGAAACATAATTTCTCATATTATCTTTCCCAAATAGGCCGAGCGTTTATGTATTTCAAATCCGTACCATAAACAATGTTTTAGTTACCAAAAACCATTGAAGGTAGACACAATTGACGCTCGGTAAATATTATATATTTGTTTTGGAAATATTGTTCGATGTTTATCTTTATCGCCACCATAATTATTTGTTGAAAACATTTCGGTTTAGCTTAAAACACGTTTGTCAAACACTTGGAAAGTGGCTTATAAAAGCACAAAACAATATCGCATTCGTGCTTCAGATTTTATAAAAATTTCTGCAGAGTTTCCTCTTTTTTTGTACAAACCAGACAACACAAGTCGTCTACAATTTTCCCCAAAATTAATCCCAAAACAAGACAATCGAATTCTATTTATCTGCAATTCGATTTACGAGATACATATTACACGTTTCAACACTTTATATACATTACACATATTTATATTTATATAAATATATATAGGTATCGAAGTGGAGATGGTGGAGGAGAGAGGAGATGGTGAGGAGAGGGAGGGTGGCAGTGGAGATGGTGGTGGTGGGTGGGTGGGTGGGTTGGTTGGAGAAGAAGGATGAGAGGGTATAAAAGTCATTTCACCCAAAAAACTGAAGGGTATAATAGACTTTTCATCACAAACTAACAGAAAATCTAACGACCGTTAGAAGGAGGGACGTAAAGTGTTAGGAAAACAAACCTCGGGTACTTAGGGTGTTAAGCGTGGGCTGAACCTGTTAGTTTAGGCAAACCACAGGGACAAAAATTGTAATTTTCTCTAATAAAAAAAATAATAAAAAAAAACAGTGCTTTGGCAAACTCCATCAGATGTTTGCCACGTCTGCCCCATCAGATGTTCGCCACGTCTGCTCTCAAAAGCAGTGCTTTGGCCACATTAGCGGTTTCACCTGAGACTATAAAAACCATGTTTCACCCAACAGTTGTTACCCTGTCTCATTGTATTCAAACTTCAGAAAACCGCCTTCCATCGACCTCAAATTCTCGACCAAATTCCAGTGATCTTCTTACTCGAATCCAAAACATGGATCTAAAAGTAAAAGCTCATCATAATTACTTGCCATATCTGTCCAAAACTAATGAAAACCTTCTATTCCACTCCATCATCGACGTCATACTAAAATCCAAATACTTGCTCTTTCTCACCGCTGATTCTCCCATTTACATTGACACTCTCCAAGAGTTCTGGTTACATGCTGAAACCTTGCTTCAAGATAAAAAGCCAACAACCCATTATCTCCAAAATTGGAGATACACATGTCACCATTACCCCCCCAAACCATATCCACAACCTTCTCACAGAACGACCTGGCAGGTAAGAATTCTTTCCCAAAGACTGAACTTCACACTGAGTTTTTAGAAAGGGGATATGAAGAACAAATGACTGGGGCAACCATTTTCAAAAAAATATTTTCCCCCAGCCATGAAATTTTTCTTTCATACCCTGCTCATCTGTCGCTCTGCTAAAACTACTGCTTTCAATGAAATCCCATTGAAAGTTCAGTACTTGGGATATGCAATGTTGTCAGATACTAACTACAATCTATCCCAAGCACTGTTTTTAGATTTAGTAGCAAATGTGAAGAGAGTCAAGTCTGGGTCAAACAATGCTTTTCTGCTATACCCAAGACTTTTAAGTGTTTTCCTACAAAAGGTTTTACCTGAAAAGGATTTTAAAAAGGGTAAATTTTATCAAATGAAAAGTCTGTCACAAGAAACTTTTACAAGAATGTTGGGTCCAAACACCCAAGAAAAAGTATCAAAGGCAAAAGTTTCCAAAATACAAGCAAAGGGTGTTGAGACAACAACAGTTGTCACAACCTCTGTTGCTGAGCCCACTGCTCCTGGTGATTATGGATGGCACTACATCCAGTGCTGTGAAACCCACACCAGCCACCACTAGAAAGAAACTTCCATCCACTAAGCCCACCAAAAAGGTTAACTCCAGAAGATGAGATACCAGAGGAAAACCTTGTTGTAACACAAATTCAACAAACAACCACTGTTGATACTTCCTCTCAACAGATGGATATATCTCCACCCATCCAAACTCCTCATGTATCCTCACAAAAGGATCATGTTGTAAGCCAAGGGGAAACACATCAAGAAGCATATGAGTCACTTGACCATATGTTCAAAAGCCCTTCTCCCGGGGCTGCTTCTCTTTTCACTCCACAACCATCACCATCACATGATATTCCACCCACAATGCAACCATTGTTCGAAGCCATTGACAAAACTCAGAATAATCCCAATTCCTCTCAATCACCTATCACCGAGAGCATACTTCCACAAGTGACTGGGGCTGAGAAAAGTCAAGTGGCTAGCCCACGTACAGAGGAGGCTACACCCTTTGAGTGAAGCAGCCACTACTGTTGTAGAGACCATTGTCTCACAACAGGATAGTGGTTACATACCTAAGACTTCCTTCGACGCAACAACTGATGAGGCCACTATAGTGACCCCCAAACTAGTTGGAAGTCCCCAGAACCAAGACAAAGGGGCATTTTGTTTCTTTTCTATGGACTCACCTCCTAGAACTAAACCAGTTACAACTACCACTTCTAGTAGGAATTCAGATGATCCTATTAAATTAGGTGAGGGATTAAGATGCCAGGAATTGACGGAGAGAGTTAAATCCATTGAGTCATCAGTGAATGAAATCAAGACTGATCTCAAGACTATGATGCAAACTTTGGTCACCCTCGCCAAAAGTTAACCATCCACCCAAGACATTGCTAGTGAGCTATGGAAATCTGTCAGTTCAATTATCATAGCTCATCGAAAACTAGCAGATCAAACACATGAAACTTATATGGCTGCAATCAGAAACGTGGTGGATGCTAGGTACACAGATACCCAAGCAGACATCAAAGCCATTAAGGAACATCTGCTGAAAACCACTGGCTCAGCCCCCACAACTATACTGAGAGATGAACATGATGATGAGTTCACGGCTGATGATGCCAAAAAGGGGGAGAGTGGCAGAGATAGATTGCCAAAACTTGATCCCTTTGGAATTCCACCTTCTCAAAAAGGTCAATCACAAAAGTCTTCTAACAAACCAAGGTCTGCTTCAGCTCCTCAATCCACTGATCAAACCTCTGTTGATACTGCCAAAGCTGAAAAGGCAAAGAAGATTGATGAATCTGCAAATGTCATGGCTAAAAAGGCTGCTGAAGCAAAATTGAAAAGGTCTGAGACTTTGGAACTCAAAGCAGAGTTTCTTGTGCAGTCAAGACAAGAAAAACAACAGGAAATACAAGATGTTGGCTCCTCAAAAAAGAAGAAAATGTCTGCAAAACATGTTAGGCAACCACCATCCAAAACCTTTGTTCCCAAAACATCTGTTGCCACCACCACCACAACCACTGTTGCCACCACCACTACAACCACTATACCCATCATCACAACAACAACCACCACTACACCATCCATATCCATGCCACCCATACCATCTTCTCAACCTCAAACATCTGCTGGTACTAAACAAGTGCCAACAGATGTTAACACATCCACTGATTCACAAACACTATCATCTCCTCTGATCCTGTACAGAAGGAAAAGAAAGTCAACCGTTGTGGTACAGGATGAGAACATAGAGACCACACCAACACCCATTTCATTACCACAATCTAAACCCATTCCAACCATTCCATTATCATCTTTCTCACCACACACTTCTAAATTTTCATCCCATCCTTCCACCACCAAAAGACCACTACCATCCATTACCTCATTGGCTGCTCAGTATCCTCTTGAACTTGACTTACCCAAGGGGAAATTCAATCCTTCTACAATACAAAGGATCCATCAAAACTATCCTTTCAATCTCTCCCAAATCTGCCTAAACCTAAGAACATTGATGAATACTTGAAACTGAAAGTAGTGCAGACAGATATGATCATCTAGGAGAAATGTAAAGGAATGGATGACAAGACTGCTCAGGGCATCCATTCAGCAGAACTTAGCAAATTGAGAAGGATTGAGGATTTTGCTAAGGACCTAAGTAAGTACATGTCCAACAAGCCAATTAGGGGTGAATTGGAGAAGGTAGTCATGGAATCTATTCTTAATCAAATCATGGCAACTAAGCCTTACAAAGCAATAGAAAACAATTTGCAGGCTGGACTACTCATGCTCTTCAAGAAGAATTGTACAGAATTGAATAAATGGCTAAGCATCCTAATCAAGTGGCTTCTGCTCCTGATTTTAGAAAAGGTAAACACCCTGTCAAAGCCTTGAAATTAAAAAGAATGAGGGAAGAAATAGTTGTTGCTAAGTATGGAGAGATGAAGTCTGTGACAAAATGGTCTGAGCTGAGGTTAGTTGAAACTTATAAGAAACTTGAAGAGAATAGAAAAACTGATCCTACACTTCCAAGAAAACCAGTCTACCCTGATGCAACAGTGGTTAGAAAATCTCAACAGACTTTTTCACTTGATAGCCTACTCTCAACATGTGATCTCACCATTGCTGCCAAGAAACAATACAAAAGGCAGAAGCAGATGTCTGAGGAGGATGAAAAGGAGTTTGAAGACACCTTTGTGAAAGAGGGGATTTTCAACCAGGTCCACTACTTCTCTGTTCCCATCAGTGAGGAACTTAGAAGAATCATTGGCAGGCCTCCATCACCAAACTCATCTATAATAAATTTGCAACTCAAAAAATCCTTAGGTTCAAAAATTCTAAAGTGGAAGGTCAACAAAGACACCCAGGAATTGACTCTGCTCGGATCTGATGGGGAAGCTCAAAAGTTAAGGATGGATGATGCATATGGTCTGTGTGCAGATGATCTCCAAGACCTGCTGAACTTAGAGCTTGAAATGGATGCTGAAGACTTGTTCTCTTTCAATTTTGAATTACAATTCAAATGCCAAATTAGAGAAAGTCTGATGTGGAATAAAGATCAGCAATAAAGGTTGAGTTTTGGCATCATCTGTTATAGGTGGAGATTGTTGGGTCTGCTAAACCGAAGAAGAACAGATGAAGTGAAAAGCCAAAACATACTAACATCTGATCCACAATAAAACATTATTTTGCATACAAGATCCTCCCAAAAGACTGTTGACACTAACAACTGCTGTCCCCTAACAACTGCTGTACAACTGTTGTTTACAAGGTCTGTTGAAGAAACATCTACTGAGCCAAAGTACGGAAGACACAAGGTCTTTTGGAGCCAACAACACTTAGGCTCTAACAGATGATATAAGCTATTAGAGTTTATCCATCAGTTTTTTAGTCATCGGAGTTTTCTTATGTAACAGTGTTTGTATAGGGCAGATGTTTTATGTTGTTATATCTGTTAGATGTCACTGTCTTAGGTGATGTCAGCCTTAGGTCATCAGAGTTTTCATTTGTCTATAAATAGAACAGTGCCTGTACTGTTCTATTCATCACTCAAAACATTCTCTTAGTACAAACAGAGCTGTGAGTTATCAGGCTGAGGGGGAGATTGTAAACTTGTACTGTAATATGTGATGGCTTATGAAAAGTACTTGTTGAAAGCAATTGTCTCATTTGTTATGATTTAAAGTATATATTTCCGCTGCACTTCCCATTATTATTCATCTTCATTACTATTTCATTTATTAAACATCATAACAAATCAAACTCAGATCCTAACACCGACTCGGACCGACAACGAGACTCAACCTGAAAGCCACCATCCACCATGACTGATGCCTATGACCAGCCTAAACCATCAGAACCACCACCGAGCCGCTACCAACCACTAGGAGCCACCACTATCCACCATGAGACCACCACAGCCACCAACAGCTACCACCCTTCGACCTACCCCAGAGCCAATCACCCACCAAAACCACCTGCTGTACCACCCCTACCACCGAAATCCACCATATCCGAACCAAAAATGACCTAAACACCACATTAACCACCGTCTTCCACCGTCACCTACCTTCAACACGACAACGACCACTATAACGAACCACCCACAATCGATCTTCACCATCTGCTCTCTGCCCGTTTTCGGGCTTAAAGCTACCACGCCGCCACCACCAAGTTGTGGTGTTCGCTGGTTGTTCCTGAACAGAGGAAAAGAGAGAGAGAGCCGGTGTGAGTGTGGAGAAGGAGAGGGAGAGATCGAGAGAGAGGGTGTGTGTGTAGAGAGAGATCTAGGGTTTTTAGAGAGAGAGAGAGAGAGTAGACAGAGTGTGTGTAGCGGCTGAACAATGAAGAAGAGAAGGAGAATAAGAGTATTTATAGCTAGGGTTTGTTGGTAGGTGGGAGTATACCGCGTATCGAACCCCTATTAACGTAAATCGTCTCGGTTTTAGTGTAGGCTTGGTAATTACTTACAAAGATTAGTTGGTTTTGTTCGAAATCCTAAATAACACTAAACCGAGAAATTTAATTATTATATTTGTCACCCGACGCGTGCTTCCCAAACACGCGTTTAAATCGCGTTAATTGATTCGGTACAGTTTCCTTCATTATAACGATCTGTTTACTTTTGAAACTAAACAATTGACATTATTTATAATAAATAATTATTCCAAAAGTTTAATAATGGTTAAAACCACACATTTAGATGTCCGATTTCCACGTCAGTTCCTCTTCGTGTTCTCCAAAATGTTGCGTTTTTACCATTTTTCGTGTCGATTTCACGTCGGATTGTATCAATAGTAAATACGTGTCGTGTTTACATATATCAGCCTTATGTTGGTCCACTTTGAGAAATTTTTACTGATGTCAGTTCATTAACGTTAAATACGCGAAGTCTTTCTTGAAAAGCATCGAGGCTTCTACGAACTTCGCGAAGACATCGTAGGACTCATAACGGCTCAATTAATCCAAATTAACCTTAAACCAGGTTAATTACTCTGAAAGAATGATTACAATTACGTTAAACGTTGTATGGAATTTGCCGGTTGTAACATATTGGGCCTATGTAACTAGAACCACCCATGTTATAAATAAGGGTTCCTAGGTCTTTTGATGGTTGCTAGTCATTGTGTTTTGTTTCTCTTGTAATTGGCTGAACAAGGTAGTACCAGACGATTCGTAGAAGTCGTGTGCTCCTTGTGTGTTTCATTAACAATATCAATAATTCAACTAGTTCTTCTTTGTTCTTTACATTAAACCTTTGTTTCCGCCTTCAATTGAGTGTGTTTGATACCACATGGAAATGATTCTGGACTTACACATTTTGTGAATGTTTTCCACAACAATACATCGAATTACATCATTGATCAATTCAAACCCAAAACATATGTAAAATGAGTTATTCATTAATTACAACATATGTTTAAATACAATATACATATGACACTTTAATTTTTTTTAAACATGTGTTATCAAGATTCAAGACGATTTCAAATACATATATATATATATATATATAACAAGACTAACCTATATCATATGAACATAAACTTAACAATCGGATTTCACATATATTTATATATAAACATGTTAGTTTTTCAAACTACATAACATATAGGTATACACACACATATAATCGGCCCAATTACACCAAAACAAAACCTTTATGACTTTTATATATATGTGATTGTGTATGAAGGTGTATAATCTAAACTCAACTAGTGAATGTATGTAACCATCCATACGATTACATGTATATATGTATATGAATGATGGAAACAAGCAAAGAAAACTAGATGCATACACATGTTTATACATACACGGCCACATATACATAAGTTAGCTTTGATTTGGACGCTACATAATATCTATAAACACACACACACCATACGATCATATACACGCATACAACCACACATATTACAATCCAAAACACATTAAACTAAGAGTTTTCGCCAAATTAGAGCTATACCAACCTTACATAATCTTCCATGCTCGGTTGACTACCAAAACATCATTGTTCTTCCCTAAAATTTCGGCTTATAGCCACACTAGACAAACATACAACTTTGTTGGTCAATTACTAAAACTAATGAGGAAAATAGCTTTTCAACTCACAAAAATCCATGGTCTTTGTCCTTCCAAAACTACCAACAAACCATCTCTCTCTCTCTCTCTCTCTCTCCGGGTATAAAGGATCGGCCAAAGGCCATGGTGAACTTGCACAAACCTCATAAACACTTCAAACAACCAAACCACGCTCCCTCTCCTCTTTCTTGCTCTCTGCCGATTCCAAACTAACCCACCAAATCTGATTTTCAACTGCAACCTCCCCTCCAACCCATCAACAAGAAAGATCAAGGAGTCTAGGAGTCGCATTGCGGGAGAAATGTACGAGGCCACCATCCATTTCATTGTTTTTGGTTCCAAGCTCGTGGTATGTCAAAACAAGCCTTTATTCCTTCAATTTCATTATTCTTAGTCGACACATGGTTTACCCAACTTGATATCACACTCGAACACACATAGACATGAGTATAATATGTTGAAATTAGCTAAAACTTATGAGACTTGACATTAATACATAATGTATACACCCGCACATTACATGAATAGGCTATATATTTACATGCACGTATGTATATGCATACACATACATACTCGCTAATTCACTTATGAGTGTATACAAGTGTGTATAGGATCAAACAATGTACATACAAGTCGTTTTTGAACTCAATATAAACATACAAAAACTTATGGAGCTCATGAAACATATGTTAAAAGGCTATCAAACATGTGTTAACTATGTTTTTAACACAAGAGTTTTAAAACATATGTTAAATATCTATTTTACACACACTAAACCTTCCAAAATGACAACTAGCTATTTAGGGTAATGATTGCATCTATTTATAGCTGCTGCCACTCACCCTAGGCTCTAGGGAAATTGGCTATGTAGGGGATGAATGGGTAAGGTGACTAGGTTGAAACCCAGTCGCCTGGTCTGCCACATAACTGGCTAAACCCGTCATTTCTGGCTAACCTAGTCACCCTGCATAATTACCAAAATAGCCTTTTACATCAAAACTAGTTAAATTACAACTGAAACAATATACAAACACATATACTAGGCTAGGGACATATATACAACATGTACTAACAGACTCCACCTTGGACCTAGCTAGTATGTCTTCAAAATCTTCTATCTTTATCTACAACACAATAACACTTGATCTATTATCACTGTTGATCAACTCGAACTCTGCTGAGCTTCGACCAATCACATCCAACATTGATCTTGAAAGCAAAGCAAAACCTGATCACCCGTTGAAACTTTAAATCTTGAACAACATCAACATCTAGAAAGTGAATCGGATGATCATACAAGGAAACCACGTTTTCCTCTGATCAGTTTATTAGCCATATAGGATCAAATGAACAAAGCTTTCTGCAAATCTCGGCTTATTATCCGATATAATCATTGCTTCTGCCCATTATCTGTGACACTAGAACACACACGCATAGTAATGCTCTAAGTTTTGTTAGAAAGATTGGTTGAAATAGTCATCATATAATACTCGCCATTAGTCCTTGTAATCATGCTCAAACATTAGTAGAATCTCTTCATATTCATACGTATCGTCGAGTATTATTTGGTTGGAATATTAATATCTAAACGCTTGTAACATCCGGCTTTTTGGGACATTATCTGTGTTAAGCTATTAAACATGGAATATTAATATCTAAACGCGTATTAGACTTTATTTGTGGTAATTAGAGTCATTAGAAATATTAGCAAAGTCCAAAGTGTTGTATGGATTTTTATTCGTAATTCCAGGAGTTATCGTATCACTGGGTGATAAAATACCCGTACCGGACGTTCGTGACGACCCGTATAACTTTAAAAAGTCTAGCTTTGACCCATAATGCTTGGTTTAATATGGAATAATACTTTAAGGGTGAAAATACTGGTTAAAATAATAAAAGCTATACTTGATAGTTTTCGTGTCGCAATTGGCGAATACTTGCGTGTTTTGTCATTTTAACGTGTATGCGAGACCGGACACACTAGGGAAACCCATGAATTAATTAAAATAGCATAAAATAATATTCTATTGGTTAAAATCTATTCGAAACATATGAAATACTGATTTGAGGTTTTTATCCCGAAATGAACGGTATAGCGCGTATGTGCGCTTTTAGCCGGCAATTTCGAACTGATGAAGCAACGAACACCTAATATATTGGTTAGGCACTAAAAATTATAATGTTTGCTGGCTAATAACGATTCATGATTTATTGGGTAATAACAAATTAGTTTGTGGTGAATTTTTATAATTTTTATAACCCTAAACCACCTACAATACCCATGTTTTAATAATATTACAGCCAACCCTTATACCCACCCTCCCCATTTCGAAATTTGAAGACAAAAATCTGCATTTGCATATCCACCTCTCATATTATCCAATCACCAAAGCCTAGAGTCTTTAAATACACCTTTCCCATGTATTCCTTGCATTTCCGCACCCATTTCTCCATTTCCTTTCCTCCTCCCATCCATATCCCTCCCTCTCTCTCATATTCTTCTCTTTTGATCACTAAAACATTAATATTAAAGGCTTGAATCTGTATTTTTCAAGTTGTTTTATGATTTAGAGCATTAATCCTTCAAGAAAACACAAGAGTTTAGAGAAAGAAAGTGTTAGGAAGCATCAAAACCCATCTTTTTATCAAGTGTTCTTCAAGGGTAAGAATCTTTATAAGAATTAGTTTAGATTTCTGATTTGGTTTTGATTTTTCAAGTCTTTCACCAAATCAAATGGGTTTTGACAAAGCGTTTTATAAAAAAACAATAGAGATGGAAAAGTAGGTGAAAAATGTGTAAAATGTGTGTGTATGTGTCGTGAGATGTGTGTGTGTGTGTGTGTGTGTGTTGTAGATGGTTTGTATTGTTGCTAAATGCTTAGATTATGTGATTGATGATACATGCAAGGTGATTTTAACGAGTTTTTAGATCTGATTATTAATGTCATTTTGACTATTTAGTCAACTAAGTTAATGGGTTTTTAAGTGTGATAGTTGAAATGAGATTTAGATGATGGATATAAACTTGAGTGTTGATTGTTTTAGTGGATTTATGATTGCATGTATGATCCATTTATGTTTTATTATAGATCTGATGTAAAAGATTAATTTGGTTTAAAATCATGTTAGGATTCAAGTAATAGGTGATTAATGATTATTGGTGGGTTCTAGTTGATGCTGGTAGTTAAAAATGGATAGATTGGGTGTAAGATGAGCTTGTTAAATGGGTTATTATGAATCTGAAAATGAGCTGGTCTTTAAAGGATATTTTGAGTATAAAATGGATAATATTAAACAAAACTAAGATCTACTTGTTTGGGTTTGCAAAAAGAGCCCAAATATGCATCATTTTAGTGGGTTTTGGTATGTTAAAACTCTTATTTTTGAATCATATGCAAAACAGATTTTAAGCATGTTTTTGGACATTATTTTGGGGATAAATAAGATATGTTAAAGTATACATAAAATTTCCTAACATAAAACTTGTCGTCTTTGCAAAACAGTCCCAAAAATCGCAATTTTTGTCGAGTTTTGAGTGATTAAAGTGACCTTTTTCAGGTCTAATGTAAAATAGAGTATTTGGTGTGGAAATGATTATAAATATCATTTAGGATGTATGATAGGTTTCTATATTAACGGATGCTTACAGTGCAAAACTATGTGTTAGAAGTCGCCAAAATGTGGTTTTTGAGACGCCTACATGCTAGATTATGTGGTTGTCTTAGAACAGCAAATTTGGTCTTGTTTAGTGGATTATATGCACGTCCTATGATGGAAACTAAGTTAACATAGTGGATTATATGCAGGTCCTATGATGGAAACTAAGTTAACATAATGTACATAGGTCGATATGTGACATTGGTGACTTGAATGCGATGAAAAACTGCTATAATAGACCTTATTGTGTGTTCTAATGGTAAGTTAACTAGGATTGGAAATGTAAGATGGATTATATGATGATTTATATGTGAGATGATTTCTTGGGAATATTGTCATGAAGCCTAGACTGTCTATGTGTAATTTGTGTTTACTAGTGATGGCTACGTTTTGGTAAGAACGGCCCTACATGAACATGAGTCGTGATGTAGTGACGGTATAAGACTATGTCCTACCTACATTATGATAAGTGTATTATGATAAGTTATGTGGATTTAACATGGATTGATTATATGTGTGAACACGTAAGTGTGGACCTAAGAAATGTGTAATTTAATGTGACATATATGTGTGTGAGGACTAAAACTAAACCGGATACTGAAATCACCAATGGGGTTATAGGGTAAGGGTTAATGGAAATTTAATCGTTTTTGGTTAAACTAAGTCAAGGAAGTTTGGGGAATGACTTGATTAGACTTAGAATGATTACTAAAATAGCCTTATGGATTATAGGGTATTGTTAGTAATGGATTGTGGTTTGGACTAGGAAATTGCTGGATTGCTACGCTAAGGTGAGTTTCACGGCCCCTTTTCTTTTAAATGTTTTTGAAACGTTTTATTAATCGGGGGATTAACTTGTTGTATGATTAGTAGGACTAGATATATAGAACACTTGATGGCCTTAGGTTTGTGTACGGGTGTTACGTATAATACCTCGTAGGTCCCCTCCGGACGGACACTTCTCCGCACATCTTAATCATTAACTCTTGTACTAGAGCCGTAGCTTATGTTAGTAAATCTATTGGGTTCACGACCATTTCCTGACGGTAAAGCGGGTCTGATGGTGAAACATAACCTTAAAAGTTCCTTATGGACTTGGGGTCAAAACTTGGGAAGAAACATTGTTGTGGTTTGATTAAGTGCCTTAGGCTTCTATCATACTTGTTAGATTTTCGCGAGTCTACTTGGTTTTCTTCGAGTTGTACTTGATCATACGAATACATACTTATTCTTAATAATAATAACTTTTGTTTATTATCATAAAACCTGTGAACTCGCCAACATTTTGTTGATGTTTTTTAGCATGTTTTTCAGGTACTGATGCTTAGGGGGTTTGAGAGTGGGTTTGGCAGGGCACTACTATGGACATGATGTTGGGACCATAAAACTATGAACAATGTCTTTGTTTTATTTTTTTAAATAAATTGTAAAACAATAACTATGTAACTCCGCTTCACCTTGGTAATAACATATTTTTATTAACTTTCTTAAGACCGGAAACGTAAATGTGTTAGGCTAGAGGGTGGTTGCAAGATATCCATATGTATCTTCATGTGTGTTGCTAAACTTTATGGTAACAACTTCCGTTACCTCGTGACTTGCCTTCCACTGTGCGATGTCGGGGCGTGACAGATGTTGGTATTAGAGCAATGGTTATAGATAAATAAAAACATTAGGTCTATACTATAATCATAAACGCTCTCAAATAAATTATGAAATATCTTAGGACTTAGAATGTATCAGTTGCTACTACTCACATACCACCCAGTGGTGGATCTGAGGAAAAAAGTAACATTGCTAAGACCTCATTTGTGGCAACTACTGATGAAGGCTTAATGCCTGAGGTAGGAAATCCTCTGAACCAAGAAAAAGAGGTACATGAGACAACTGAGTTGGGCTCAGCTCATGATGTAACTGATACTGTCCTCATTGAGGATGTAATCAGGGATTCAGATGATTCCATTGATTTGGATGATTATTCACAACCAAACATTGAATTGACGGCTGCTAGTGAAGGTCCTGCACCTGGTGTATCTAAGCTGAAAGAGCTGGTCACACCAGATCAGGTTAAAGTCCACTTGATCCCTGATTCCCCTAAAGTGGCATCTTCTGTACAACAAGAAGATCACCCCAAAACACACCCCTCACTACAAATGCCTAGCCAATTCCCTGGGTCAACAAGCATAGACTTGAACCAACTATGCAGCCCAGATGGTCCCTTATACCATATGATGAACACACTTATAACCAATCACTTCAGAACCTACACAGCTGCTTTGGAGCTGTCAATCAAGAACCAATTTGAAGTGATCAAGACAAAAATGAACGATCTGTCCAACAAAATTGACCACAATTCAAAACAGATCGCCATTCTCACTGGTACTTTCTCTCAACCTTCCAAACTCAAACTTGATGAATCCAAAAAGGGGGAGAAAACTAAGGAACCAAGGGAGTCATTCGAAGCCAGAATAAGAGCAAGAGTGGCTCTCCAAGAAAGAGAACTCAAAGACAAAGCCAGAAGACAAAAACTGGCTCAACAATTTGGTGTCTCTGAACAAGAAATTGAAGAAGCTGAAACATCCCTAGGCCATAATGAAGAAACTTCTGATGCTGATGAAAGTTCTGATGATGACTCAGAAAGTACTGAAGACAATCCTTCAGTAGTTGTCAACACATCAGAAGTTAACACTTCCAATATACAACCAACAGAACAGCCTTCCAAACCAATTGAACAAACTCAACCAACTCCTGTTCCAAGGCCTACAATTACCACTACTACAATGACTGTACTAAACCCTTCTCCAATCTCTGAATCAAAGGACCTTCTTGAGAAGAGTTTAGTTGCTACTACTCACATACCACCCAGTGGTGGATCTGAGGAAAAAAGTAACATTGCTAAGACCTCATTTGTGACAACTACTGATGAAGGCTTAATGTCTGAGGTAGGAAATCCTCTGAACCAAGAAAAAGAGGTACATGAGAAAACTGAGTTGGGCTCAGCTCATGATGTAACTGATACTGTCCTCATTGAGGATGTAATCAGGGATTCAGATGATTCCATTGATTTGGATGATTATTCACAACCAAACATTGAATTGACGGCTGCTAGTGAAGGTCCTGCACCTGGTGTATCTAAGCTGAAAGAGCTGGTCACACCAGATCAGGTTAAAGTCCACTTGATCCCTGATTCCCCTAAAGTGGCATCTTCTGTACAACAAGAAGATCACCCCAAAACACACCCCTCACTACAAATGCCTAGCCAATTCCCTGGGTCAACAAGCATAGACTTGAACCAACTATGCAGCCCAGATGGTCCCTTATACCATATGATGAACACACTTATAACCAATCACTTCAGAACCTACACAGCTGCTTTGGAGCTGTCAATCAAGAACCAATTTGAAGTGATCAAGACAAAAATGAACGATCTGTCCAACAAAATTGACCACAATTCAAAACAGATCGCCATTCTCACTGGTACTTTCTCTCAACCTTCCAAACTCAAACTTGATGAATCCAAAAAGGGGGAGAAAACAAAGGAACCAAGGGAGTCATTCGAAGCCAGAATAAGAGCAAGAGTGGCTCTCCAAGAAAGAGAACTCAAAGACAAAGCCAGAAGACAAAAACTGGCTCAACAATTTGGTGTCTCTGAACAAGAAATTGAAGAAGCTGAAACATCCCTAGGCCATAATGAAGAAACTTCTGATGCTGATGAAAGTTCTGATGATGACTCGGAAAGTACTGAAGACAATCCTTCAGTAGTTGTCAACACATCAGAAGTTAACACTTCCAATATACAACCAACAGAACAGCCTTCCAAACCAATTGAACAAACTCAACCAACTCCTGTTCCAAGGCCTACAATTACCACTACCACAATGACTGTACTAAACCCTTCTCCAATCTCTGAATAAAAGGACCTTCTTGAGAAGAGTTTAGTTGCTACTACTCACATACCACCCAGTGGTGGATCTGAGGAAAAAAGTAACATTGCTAAGACCTCATTTGTGGCAACTACTGATGAAGGCTTAATGCCTGAGGTAGGAAATCCTCTGAACCAAGAAAAAGAGGTACATGAGACAACTGAGTTGGGCTCAGCTCATGATGTAACTGATACTGTCCTCATTGAGGATGTAATCAGGGATTCAGATGATTCCATTGATTTGGATGATTATTCACAACCAAACATTGAATTGACGGCTGCTAGTGAAGGTCCTGCACCTGGTGTATCTAAGCTGAAAGAGCTGGTCACACCAGATCAGGTTAAAGTCCACTTGATCCCTGATTCCCCTAAAGTGGCATCTTCTGTACAACAAGAAGATCACCCCAAAACACACCCCTCACTACAAATGCCTAGCCAATTCCTTGGGTCAACAAGCATAGACTTGAACCAACTATGCAGCCCAGATGGTCCCTTATACCATATGATGAACACACTTATAACCAATCACTTAAGAACCTACACAGCCGCTTTGGAGCTGTCAATCAAGAACTAATTTGAAGTGATCAAGACAAAAATGAACGATATGTCCAACAAAATTGACCACAATTTAAAACAGATCGCCATTCTCACTGGCACTTTCTCTCACCCTTCCAAACTCAAACTTGATGAATCCAAAAAAGGGGGAGAAAACTAAGGAACCAAGGGAGTCATTCGAAGCCAGAATAAGAGCAAGAGTGGCTCTCCAAGAAAGAGAACTCAAACACAAAGCCAGAAGACAAAAACTGGCTCAACAATTTGGTGTCTCTGAACAAGAATTTGAAGACGATGAAACATCCCAAGGCCATAATGAAGAAACTTCTGATGCTGATGAAAGTTCTGATGATGACTCAAAAAGTACTGAAGACAATCCTTTAGTAGTTGGCAAACCTTCAGTAGTTGTCAACACATCAGAAGTTAACACTTCCAATATACAACCAACAGAACAGCCTTCCAAACCAATTGAACAAACCCAACCAACTCCTGTTCCAAGGCCTACAATTACCACTACCACAATGACTGTACTAAATCCTTCTCTAATCTCTGAATCAAAGGAACTTCTTGAGAAGAGTTTAGTTGCAGCCCAAAGAAAAGCCAAGGAAGATCAGGTATGGAATACTTTGGAAGCAAGGGATGACTTAAACTTAAGCCTCAATGAAAAATTACAGGCTTATGAAGCAGAGTTACAAAGGCAGGCTAACCTTGAAAAAATTGCTGAAGAAGACAAAAGACAACAACTGGTGTCTTACATTACAAAGAACAGCAAGACTAAAGCCTTTTCACTGAAAGGACTCTCCATGGATGAGCTGACAAGAAGAGCTCAACTTGTTGCAGACAAACTTGCAACAAACAAAGATAAGAAAGCCAAGAGAGCCCAAATGATTGAAGAACTGGTAGCAAATGAGTATGGTTCAAAAGCCTCAGTGTCTAAGTGGAAAGAAGAAAGATTATTAGACACCTACAGAAAATACAAGGCTGCAAAGGCTGCTAATCCAGAGAAGTTCAAAACTTCTGAAGTATCAACTTCAGTAGTTAGAACTTCTGGTGTTACAAGACCTGCTACCAAGAAAAAGAAGACAGAGGACAATACAAAGACTGACTTCAAGATGGTACTACTAGAAGGAAACACAGTAGTCCATTCAGACTTTGATATTGAAGAAAAGCCTCTGTTAACACAGTTCAGGGATCCTTCTACATTTGCCTACCAAATCCAGAAGACCATCAAAGACAAACTGCACACTAAGGTAGTTACTGAACATCACTTACCAACTTTCCAACTACCTGATGTGATGCAACAAGAAGAAAGAAGTGAATCCCACCTGAGAGTCACTGAAATTGAAAACATCCAACACTCATGAACTTCCCAAGGGACCAGCATGGTTCCCTACACTTCAGACTTTGACAAGTCTAAAGTGCTGATCACCAGATGGTCCTTTACTGATGACAACTCAGTATTAGTGACAAGAAGAGACCTCACAAGCAAGGCCTACAAGTCGATAAATGAACTGAAGAAACTATCAACTCAGGACCTGCTTACAATCCAACATCTTGAACCCCAAAGAGGATCTCTCACTGATGAGCAGCTAAATCAACTGAAGAATTCCATGTTCAAGAAAATATGGAAAATTGTCAATGACAGAAGAAGACAATAAAGGAATTAGGAAGGTTTTGGCTTCATCAATCTAGGGGAGATTGTTAGGACAAAGAGGATTGGTGAAACCACTTTTGGAAACCTAAGTCTAATTCACTTCTGTCAAAAATATTCTAAGTATAGAACTACTGAAGAAAGAAGACAAAAGTACTTAAAAAGGATTCTACAAGTACTGAAGAAGAAATGCATCAGAAGTTCTGAAGTTCAAACCAGACAGTTCACTGAAGAACTACTGAAGACAAACTACTCATCAGTAGTTTGTCATTCATCAGCACTTGTTCAAGAATCTTTCCACCGCCTTATGTTTCAGTAGTTTATTAGTTTAGTATTACTTTAACTTTTTGTACGAGTTCCAAGATTGCATCATGTTGCAACTTGTTTCTGAACTTGCTTTTTGGCAAGGTTCATGTATATGTAAAGTCTATAAATAGATGGGTTCATCCCTCTATTTTAGACATTGATTTTTAATACAGAAATCCTTCAAAGCTTATCACTGTTATTTCCATTTCATTTACTGAGAATCTGTTTAAGTATTCATTCTCATTCAATACTTAGATTCTCATTAAATACTTGTCTTTAGTTTTCTCAAACATCCAGAGGGAGTAATAACTCCTGTTGATAAGTGTAGCTTTAACTTAAAACATTCCGTTATGCAAAAACTGATAAAGAACTTGCTAAACACTTAAGTGTTCACTAGCAAGTTCATACAAAGAGCAATACTGATCCAACAGTTTAGAGGGTCCCTGAGCTGCTGGATTGACATGCACAATGAAGCAAACACCGTTAGCCTTAACGCACGAGAGGGCCTCCTGCGTTTGGACTCCGGCGTGAGAATAAGTATGTATTCTTTAGGAGTTGGGTAAAAATGAAGTAGAAAGTAAAAGGATGAAAGGGATGAGTATGAATGTGTGTCCGGAATGACAACCTAAGGGTCTCCTTATATAGGCAGTGGATTTCTGCCCATGAGCTCCCATAAGGTAGCCTTCCTACTATACCTTGTAATGTTTGACTCTCCTTCTTAGTCCCTGCAGAGAAGCTTTGCCCATTTGGTATACTTTTAGCTTTTGTTACTTTCTAGGTCAGATTGGAGCTGTGTGTTGTTTTTACTTTTTGCCCATAGCAAGAGCCAAAATACCTTTTTACTTTTCCAATGAAGTTACTTTTCACTTTTCAGTGCAACGTTTCCGTATGGCAGCTTAGGGTGCCCTGTGTTGCCCTACGTAGGCTGCTCAGCTCCATTAAGTCTTGCATTTTTAACACTTTACATTGCTTTATTTTTAAGCAAGGGACTAAACGTGGGGATTTTAGGACCCACGTCATCAGCCCCCTAGTCATAAGCATTTATAAGGAAGTTAGAAATGCTTGTGACTTATAATACATCAGGCTCCTTGGTGGCAACGCTAGCTTACCTAGCTTTGGTGCCGAGGAGCTGCTAATGCGAGGCTTCTTTTGGCCAATTTTTTTGCAAAAATGTGGTCTAGTGTTGCTAAACATGACCTTTCTTGCAGTAATGTAAAAGCCATCATTGCTTCTTGGGAGCAGCTTCCTGTCCCATCAAGTGCCGCAAGTTATTGCTGATTTGATTGGAGCCTAGGCTGACGTCAGCATTGAAGTGGGACAGTTGTATGGCGGTTACCCTTCTCGAAAACCGCCCTCTGCCATTAATTTGAATTTTAAACTTTTAAAAGATGATTATTTCATTTTAATCCTCACACTCTTTCCCCTTTTATGTCTAAAAATTCTCTCTCCCAAGTTTTCCTTCGCCGGCGTTACTCTTTCTCCTCCTTTATATCCGGTAAGTTGCCTCCTTTGCTTCTCATTTTCTTTTTTCATTATGGGTTCCAAGTGTGATCTTTCCTCTCAATTCTCTCGGCTTTCTAAATCTGAAGCCGAAAAGTTTTGTACTGAAATGGGTATCCCGCTATCGTTTGAACCTATTGTCTCGAAGTGGAAGACCTCGGTGACCACTGTTCCGGTAGGTAAGGTGGTTGTCTATACCCGGCAGTTTGATCAAGCTATCCTCCGGTACCCTTTTTCTAACTTTTTCCTCAATGTTCTCGAATATCACCAACTATCCCTAGCCCAACTGTCCCCTCCCGGTGTCGCTCGAATCAATCATTTAGAGATTGTCTGTCATTGTCTTGGCCACGAGCCTACCCTGGCTATGTATCGTCGTTTCTTCAGGCTGGCAAAGAATGGGAACTGGTTCACTATTGAGAACCAGTAGAAGTGATGCTCTAGGTGTGGTCCGTCCGTTCTAGGTGTCTCTCAGCTTGCACCGTCACCGGAAGTGTGACTGGCGGCCGGAGTTTCAGGGGGACCCTCGTCCGGGTGGATATCTCCACGGGTCATCACAAAAAAGGGTTACTTAGGAACAAATTGGACCGTAGAGACTTCCAACGACTTTTTTCAAAGTAGCGACAGCCCCACGGTGGGTGCCACTTGTTGCTACAACAAGGAAAATGACCGGGATTAGGTTAAGAGATGTTTAAGGTTATGAGGGTGTTATGTTTAGATTGTCCCTGAGCTGCTGGATTGACCTGCATAATGAAACAAACACCGTTAGCCTTAACGCAGGAGGGGGCCTCCTGCGTTTGGACTCCAGCATGAGAATAAGTATGTATTCTTTAGGAGTTGGGTAAAAATGAATAAGAGAGTAAAACGATGAAAGGGATGAGTATGAATGTGTGTCCGGAATGACAACCTAAGGGTCTCCTTATATAGGCAGTGGATTTCTACCCAGGAGCTCCCATAAGGTAGCCTTCCTACTATACCTGGTAATGTTTGACTCTCATTCTTAGTCCCTGCAAAGAAGCTTTGCCTATTTGGTATACTTTCCGCTTTTGCTACTTTCTAGGTCAGCTTGGAGCTAAGTGTTGTTTTTACTTTTTGACAGCTTGGAGCTAAGTGTTGTTTTTACTTTTTGACCCAAGCGCCAAAATACCTTTTTACTTTTCCAATGAAGTTACTTTTCACTTTTCAGTGCAGCGTTATCGTATGGCAGCTTAGGGTGCCCTGTGCTGCCATACGTAGGTTGCTCAGCTCAATTAAGTCAGGCATTTTTAACACTTTACATTTCTTTATTTTTAAACAAGGGACTAAACGTGGGGATTTTAGGACCCACGTCATCAGGCTTTGTTGGTAACTAGACAATGCCCTAAACGGTGGTACCTGTTGCGAGAGAGGCGGATCTTGTATCAGGGTGTAGTATCCGGCCGTAAACGATGTTGTATTCGGGTTTGGATTCGGATTGTTTGTGTTGTTTGGGTTGAATGGGTTGAATGGGTCCTTGAGTTTTTTAGAGTAAAGGAGTGTTTTTATAAAAATTTGAGATGGAATGGAGTAGCTTTTATAATTAGGTAGTGAGGGATTTTGTAAAATAATAATAATAAGATGGAATGGAGTAGCTTTTATAATTAGGAAAAAAAATTATTCAAACAAGCTGTGTGAAATAAATGCCCCCAACGTTCGAATTTTGATCAAACGAGCCCCATCCAAAACCTGTAGTTTGGGATTATTTGGACGAAGCGGGCCGGCAGGGGCGGTGTGGGACGGTTATCTACACAGAGCCGGTTCCTGAATAAGGTCGGTCTTGGCGCAAGACCACTGCACAAAACATAATTTTTGTTTAATTTATGTCCCAAAAGTAAGGACTACTCACTTAATTGCAAACAAGATTACCCCGTAGTGATCAATTCGTAAACCTCTAGTGCCGGATTTAAATTAAAACTTTAGGGGTAACGTTTTAATTTTTTTTACTGTACTAAGTAACTTCATACAACGTGAACGAAACAAAAATAAAAACACGCTAATAAATAATGTTCAATTTTTTACCATACTTTCGTAAGCAATATATTTTTTCTTGTTTAGCGCTTTATTGAACCACTAATTTATCAAAACATTCTACATCAACACTTCACGGGCCATTAGGATAGTGTGTCCATTTAAATTGATTACCTCGTGGTTGAAAAACCTTTTTAACAAAATACAATCTTCCTATATCGTCTATCCGATTAGAGTGATACCTATTAATGGGTGGTCAAGTTTTTTGTTGCTTCATTTTTCCCCACTATTGATTCTTTTCTTTTATTTTTACTCGTTCAAAACTCGGGGCGCAAACGAGTCGAGCCCGAGCTCTACTTGGCTTGAGCTCGAGCTTGGCTCGTTGGTAGTGTCTCAAGTTCAAGCTCGGCTCGTTTAAATATATTAAATAAAAAAAATATAAATAATAGACTCGTTTAGGCTCGTCAGCTCGATAGGTGAAAAGCGCGGCTCGGCTCGTTGGTAGTTTCTCAAGCTCTAGCTCGTTGATAGTTTCTCAAGCTCTAGCTCGACTCGTTAAATATTTATTAGTTAATACATTAAATAAAAATAATAAAAATAATAGACTCGTTTAGGCTCGCGAGCTTGATAAGTGAAAAACTTGGCTCGATTCGTTTACTAAACAACTTTAAATTAAGGGTAAATAATAAAAAATATTAATAAAACTAATATTATGAGCCTGACGAGCTTCACATGCCACGCTCGTGCTCGGACTCGAAAAATAAACGAGCTTTGTTTTAAGCTCAAGCTGGGCTCGGGCTCAATAAAGCTCGACTCGTCAAACTTTTTATTAAGCCGATCTCGACTAGCTTGCGAGTTGTTCGGTGCATTTGCACTCCTATACAATACTTTAACCATTGTCAATGGCTTGTATATTTTAATTAATAAATTACAAATGGACTTGGTTATAGCCTATAAGTTTCTATCTATTTTTATGTTAGGCTTATGTTAAAAACTTTGAGTGTGTGTTGGGTTTTAAAAAAACTGAGAGGTAATGTTACATAATTTTCAGGGGTAACATGATACAAAAATCGTAAAAATACGTAAAAGTTTACCCTACGCACGAAAAGTTGAGGGGTAGCGGACGCCACCCCTCATTGTATGATACACCCGCCGCTGGAAACATCTGCAAATTTCTACTAGGATAAACGATTATGCGCACCTCTCACCCGTCCATTAGACCGTATATGAGCATCATCCGGCAGAAATTGTTCCACAACATCTCTGAGAACAGCCTGCCCATGAGAACAGCCAGTGCCAAATCTAGACCAAAAGTTTAGGGGTAACATTCGAAATTCTTTTATCGTACTTTCATACAATAAAAATGGAACAAGGAAGAGGCGAAGCCGCGAGCGCCAAGCAGGGAAGAGGTGGTGCGTGGTTGCAACTGCATGGCATGGTCGCCTAATTCTTCTTGTCGACTATTTTGTTCAATGTTGCTTCTTTTCGTTTGTTTTTTCTAAGGGTGCAAATGTATCAAGCTACTTACGAGCTACTCAAGTTCAGTTCGAATAAAAGCTTAAAATGAGTCGAGCTTGAACGAGCTCGATCCAAGTTTTGCTTATCGAGTTCGAGTCGGCTCGCACGCCTATATTTATATAATCATAATAATTAAAATTTGTAAAATTATGAAAAATAACTAAATCTATGTTACCTTATTAAGGAGGAGAGATGGGTAGAGTTGTCATTTTACACAAACTTTAAGATGGTAGACAAAAGGTCTTAGTATAAGTCTATAATTTTTCACCATTTTCTTCCATTTATACCCTTACTATACAACTTTAGATGCTACTTGTACAAATGACTAAAGCTAACTCTTTCCTAATCACTCATTTTGAAACCGTCCATTCATTCTGCCTTTTAAATGGCATTACCCTTGTTTTCCCTAACAGCAGATGGTCGCAGCTAGTGCCAGTTCTCCTCAACCGTCCATCATCATCAATACAATTTTAATAATCATCAATTCACCGTTCATTATCAGCATCAACCACGAATTCAATGCAAAAGCTTTAATCATCATTTCTCTCACCCACACCTCCACAAACCACCGGCTCTTCTTACACTCGTGCCTTATCTATTGGATCTGATGAAATCGAAAAGGCCCATGAAGAGAAAAAGAGAAGAATCACAACAGTGACGGTTTTATCTCTGTTGTTTTCTTTTTTGTTTGATGTAGTTCTAGTTGTGGGTATTCCACCTACATAATCGATTTCTATTTATTTTTCTTTTGTTTGATTATGCAGGCTCATGTGGAATATGAAACTGCTAAAAGGCATTATGCTCTAGTAGATTGTCCAGGACATGCTGATTACCTTAAAGTAAGGCATTAGAATTACTTCTTGATTTCATTGCATTCATTAGATCTGGTGTCAATTTGTGATTACGTTAAAGTAAGACATTAGACTTACTAACGGTGAGAATTCGATTTTTGAATGATTGAGTAATGTATTGTATAATCTTATGATTATGGGGCTGAATTTAGTCACACTTTGCACTATTTCATTGTTGTTAAGTTATGCATACTAGGTGCTCGATGAAATGTCTATGTGCGAACTGTTGAAGTTAGGTTCATCTTTATTTAAGTTTTAGGTTCCACACTTCGTGTATTGTCTATTGGTGTGGACAAATCATTGTTGATGTTATATGTACAACAAAACTCTTTATTTACATAAGCCTCTATTTAACTTTAATGTTATACCTTTTCCCATGACAACTGACATACAAATTCGGTTAGCATACAAGGCCATCTGTTATTCTTCACAATGCCTACATTGTTTATTGTGGGTTGTTTTGGTTCTTGCGTTAAATATATGATCTATATCAGTGTTAGGATATACTTAAAACTCTAAACTCATAAATAACAAAGGCTTGTAAGTTTGTAGTTTGGAAAAAAGACACTTGAATATGTGAATATCAACATGCTTAGAAAGGGCGGAAATTTAAGTAGCTTGTCCATGCTTTTTAGTGCGGATGGTTATAAGCAATTTTTCATGCTACTTTTAGTTCACAATTTTACACATTTTCAAGAGTGTAAATGTAACCGACTTGTAGCATTTTTCTGTTAACTTAACAATTCTTTTTTAAGCTTTTGAATAGCATGCCCTGCTGTGACACCCGGCATATTTGGCTTAAACATTTTAGTAACATCTAAGTCTACCTTAGCGAGAAACGTTTATAAACGGACTTAACTAGGTTAGTTGAGTCGGGTCAAGTTGGGATCAAGTTAGGATTGTCCAGGGTTCAATGATCTGGAGGATCATTGGTAGTCGTTTTGGTAATACACTAGTACCGGGTTCCGTTGTTGGTGACATTACATGAACTAATTAAGTATATGTGTGAATTATGGGTCGTGTGGTGGATTATATACATAGATGTGTTTAAATGATGTGTAAATGATTATCCATGCTTAAATATGTTAAACATAGACTAAGGTTGCATGCTCATGTGTTAAGATGTGTTAGAATGCGTTAAACACGACGAACTGGAAAACTAGGTAAACATGAGTTCTGGTTCGACCACTTCGAGTGGTCGAAGGAGGAATTTTGTTTGGTTCGACCCTTTGTAAATGAGCGAACCTGGGATGTGGGATTGAAAGAATTCCCTTCGACCAGGACAGGGCTCATTCGACCCTGTGGAAGGGTCGAAGGAGGCCACCTTCGACCACTGATATGGGGCGAAGGAGGATTAGTATAAATACCAAACTTTGTCATTTTTCATCATTTCACAAACCCTAACCGTCTCAAAACACTCTCAAACGATTTTAATCACTAAGGAAGGAGTTTTTGCTCTTCTTTTTCATAATCTAACCTATCTACAACATCTAAACAAGAATCCAAGGTGTGTTCTTGATCCTAAACCTTTTTAAAGCATTTTAATTCGTTTTCATCTAATCCTAATTGTCCGGATCTGTTCTAAGGGTGTTTTCATGATAAAAAACCTTTTAAACATCTTTCTAAATCAAAACCTTATCATTTAAACATAGGTCTTCATGATGATAAACGTATGTGAATTGTGTATTATGTGGCGTTGTGTGTTGTTCAATGATTTGCTGCTGTATCTATGATAGAAACATGATATAGGATTGTTATTGATGCTAGGTTATTGTTGTTTAGGGTTAGGATTGGATAGGTGGTGATGTTATGGGTATTTTGGGGGTTTTAACGAATCTAGACTTGATAAATGATATTTATGATCAATAGAACTAATAAGGAGAAATCGAACACTCGACAAACTGAGCATTTTAAGTTGAATATGGATTGATTTCAAAAGTTTCCAAATTGGGTAAAGAATCCATGCATGATTGTGACATTTTCATAATTCTTACCATTTTGGGAAAGGGCTGAAATGGACGTATTATCGGGAAAAATCGATGGGGTTTTGTAGGGATAAGTTATTCATGCTTGACTGCTGTGTTTGATGATGTTTCAAGTCGTTTTGAATGTGTTTGAAGCGTTTTTAGGAAAATTTGCACAACAGGGGCGAACCTGGACTCCTTCGACCGATCGAAGGTGCGAAGGAGAGAATCCAGGGTCGAACCTGGGTTATGTTTGGGCGAACGTGGTAAAACGGTCGAAGGAGGCATCAAACGGTCGAAAGAAACATAAAACGGGCGAAGGAGACTTAAAACGGGCGAAGGAGACTTAATCTGACTGGTTCGACCGTTCTGATGCAGAAATGAGATTTTTGATACAAACTAAGTGTTTTATGCTTGAACCTTGCGTGTAATCTATGTGTACTTGATTAGTAAGGGTAATGAGTCACCAACGGAATGTCGGGTCGGTCTAGTGTGTCGGTTAAACATTTAAACACGTTTTAAAACATACTTGGTTACGATCTGGACAATCGGGGACTAGATAACCTTATGGTTATTAGTCGGAACACTTATGTGAACATTTTGATAGATCTCCGGTAGAGGGATTATCAAGGGCTTAGCATTTTTTACTTGTAACCGAAGAACGCTATCTAAGGTGAGTTCACGGCCCCACTTTTACTGCTTAACTTTTGGGGGAGAAAACATGCGCTAAACTATTTTGGTAACATATGTCATACTATGGTTTTTAACTCTGTATTGCTATACGATCTTTTGGAAGTCCCGGGGGAAACCATGAATGTGCGGGGATGCACAACGGGGGAAATGTGGATAGATCTATTGGGCGTGACCTGCCCCACTCGTCGGCTTGGAGGGCCGGGCGGGTGCATGTTGTCTCGAACCGGAACATTGGTATCATGCTGAACATTCGGGCTGCTTAAACATATGCTAAACATTGCTAAACGTGTCTAGTAATGGTTTCCAATCGTAGTAGTAATAAAACCTACGCCTAGCTAGCGTACTTGGTAACATTGATATAATATGGACATGGTAACGTTTCGGTAACACTTGGTAACATATTGAACAAAACCTGTGAACTCACCAGCATTATATGTTGACGTCTTTTTGGCATGTTTTTCTCAGGTCGCTAAAGTAGCAAACGAATGGAACTAGGCGCACGAGTCTGCATTGGCGTCTAGACTTAGTTCATGTTTTGTAATAAACACTTGGTACATTTGGGTCTATGGTTTGTAACATGTTTAATGCTTCCGCTACTGGTTTTGAGTTTATGGAAACTATGTCTTTTTGGATGTCATGTATCTTCATATAGAGTTGTTTATTGTGACCGTTGACTTGGATCCTGGTTTGTCATGCGCCTCGCGGTAAAACTCCGCAAGTGGAAATTTGAGGGTGTGACACCTGCTTTTTGCTTGTAGTGTGGAAAAATAAAGAAATATTTTGGTACATCCCGTAGAATAAGTTTGATATGGTTGGGGGCATATCCTGGTAGATAGTCTTGATCCATTTTAAGTTTATTATGTTATGATATGGCTATAGAAATCTATTAATGTTAATGACTCACAAAATGATTCCTTTATAGAAATTTGTTAACTCCTTGTTTGTGATGTGTCTCGTGTTTGCAGGGATTCAACTTAAGCAAACAGAGTTGTGGAGGTCCAAACCCATTTGGCAAGCAATTGCAACCAACAGGAACCCTTTATCAGCTCGTTTAAGACGCCAGAACACTTATTTCTTCGTTTGTCGGAACAACAGAGATCATGGGTTTCAGTTCATTCATAGATCATGGGTTTCAGTTTGTTCATCGGTTACACGTCATTGGTTTTAGTTCGGTACTAAAGCATCGTGCGTTACAGTTCCGTTTCCAATGATCTTGCTTTTCAGTTTCAAAATCAAATCATTTTAAGAGAGCTCCCATGGAACTCACCAAGTATATTTTGATCAATAAGGTGGTGAAATGTGGTAATTGACAAACGTGCGATAAAAGTGGTTGGTGATACCTGTGGAATGGCTGGCAAAAGCTTGGCGAAAAATAGGGGTAGCAGTGGTTGTCGACACACCTTTTCACCTGAATCTCAGTCCTATCAGGTTCTAATTCTTTTATACATGTATCGTTATTAGTTTGCCGAACCCACCCCTTTAAGATCTGTGCAATGGCACAAATCGGTATACATACCAAATTCCCTTCTTCTTCCTCCCTCTAATTTGATTTTCATTTTGTTTGTTGTCTAATGATGTTTGTGAATTTTAATAGACCTGGATATATTTTGGATGTTGATTATATGCTATATGTTAGGGTGTTTTACAAGGTCTTGAGACTGTACAGACCCAAACAATGGTAGAGATGGAATTCCAGCATTGTTATATTTTTCAACCATTTGAAGACCCATTTCATCCGAAGTTGTGCTTCACTCGCCATTGATACCAGCTCAGCTGATGATACACCATCAACTTGGTAATACTGGTTACCCCTTTTTGAATTTAGTTTCGAGATTTTGCCTCACATATTTGTGATTTGGGCTTATGTTTTTGTTGTTCTTGTTGCAGATTTCCATTTTTATTGGTGGACAGGGACACAAGGTGATTATTTTCGATTTCATCAAGCAACATGCAGCTGCAATAAGGTCTATTTTGAGTCTAATTTTGATATCAATTTTTGGTTAGGGAGTTCAGATTCAAGAGAAGGCTGAGGTTTGAAACAGGTTAGTATAGATGATTAGCAAATCATGAATGTTTATTAAAATGTATAATATATTGTTGCATTTATATTATTTAGCAGACTACTAAAGTACACTATATGTCAACCTTATGATTTATTATCACTTGAACTTTCAATATATATATAGGGTGGGGTTAGGGTACAAAGGCTATATTTCGTGAGAAGTGTGAGAATGATTAAAAATTGATATTTATGCATCATTTTTGGGACTTATTCACGATGTTTTGGATTGTTTAAGCTAAAATAACACCAAACATAACAATTAAAAACACAAAACAATTTATTTTGAGCATAAAACCTTAAAACACAATGCCATGAACAGGTGTTCTACGTTGTTGTGTTTTTAGCCGTGTGTTTTAACCATGTTTTAAATTTCATGGCTATAATACATTGTAATGTGTTTTAAATTGGTGTATTTGGTGTTTTTCTAGAAAAAACAACCTAAAACATCATACCTAAATCCAAAATATGATGCCTACATCTCAATTTTTAATCCTTCTCACACTTCTTACGAAATATAGCCTTTGTACCTGAACCTTTACCTATATATATATATATATATATATATATATATATATATATATTATGCTTATGAATCCTAATAATATCTAGGCATCAGAAGATGCAAAAAAACTTGATGAAGAACGAGCTTTTGCATGGATTGAAATTGAGAAGGCTAGAGCTGCAGTTCAGAGAGTGGAAGAGGCCCTTCAGGAGCAAGAAAAGTTGTCTCGGCTTTTGGAGACATTTTTTGGGGATGGGGTTTATGATGTTAAGCATTTAATGAGGTAATGTGAGAGTTTGTGTGCTGGTTTGGACCGGGTGCCTAAGACATTGGCGGTGGACCCGACTGCTGGGAAGTGTCACCAGGCTGGGTCTGATCGTTTGTTGACGTGGCGCTGCATTTCAGAAGATTAAGGGGCTTTGTAGAGGCGGGCCTGAGAAGTTTGGCTAATTAGTACATATGCAGACATATGTAAACTTTTGGTCTTTATGATATGAATTTAGCTGCTATTAATTGATTGTTTGGCTAATTAGTACATAAGCAGCCAGCACATTGCTTATTTATTGTTTGAGAATTTGAATTTTGAAGTAGTGGTATGGTTTTTATATGTTATAGGCGTTTATGCGTGTCTCTGATTCAGACATTCTGTATTTAGTTAATATGCTTAGGGTGATCATATTGAATCTCTAATAAATGCTTGGAAGCATTTGGGGGTAAACTGTTAACCCTTGCAGGTGATGGTGATATTGTGTTTAATATATGAAGTTCTTTTTCATAGTTCATAAACTTGCTTTAACATAATAGAGCATTTTAGCTTTTTTTTTTTTTTTTTTTTAATTAAGCTCTCAAAGGATAACACTTTGCTTGTAAGACAAAGCTTTAGCTCTGATATTGGAAAAATAAGCTGCATTGTGAGGTTATTATAAGGTAACTTGTTTTGTTAATAATTATATGTATATTTTGTTAAAAAAAAAATTGTTTCATAGTATGTGCATTTGTTGACCTCTTATTCGCTATAGAGCTATCTCCTTACTTCTCTAACTTTACTTGCTATAAGAAAATGGAAATTAACCAGTATGTGATTAAGGTACCAGAAATTGATGTATACCACAGTGCTTTATGTATGCCATCATTATAATGGTTTAAATGCTAACAGAGCGACAACGCCTCAAGTTTTTTGGTTAATTAATACAGTTGTCCTAACATACATGATTTTTTTTAAGACTAAGAGATCTGTTCTGTAGCTTTGAGATTTGTTTTGTTGTCTTTCCATTATAGTTGTTGAATTATGACTTATTAGTGGCTAAGAGTTGAAAGTATAGCAAAATGCACACGCGCACATACACACAAAAACACATCTATAGTCAAAGCTTAGAAAGTAGGCATATGAGTTTAAGCCTCTCTAATACGCAGTAGAAGCACTTGTCTTTGTATATGTTAGCCTCTCTTAAAGACACCAATATGAGGTCCCAAATCAGAGAGCTTGTTCCGCTCATTGCTTAGGCCACGAATGTTAACAATTCACAGGTTGTATGAAATTTCAAGCTACAACAAGGATACCTAATTTTTTTTTTTCTTGAATGCTTTATCTTTATAGGGAGCGTTTGTTTAGTTGGATTTCAATGGGATAAAAAAGTATGATGATTAGTAGATAAAAACTTGTGTAATGTGTTTTTCGTTTCTTATAGCAATGCTTGAGCCAAGGTATAAAATTTATTTTTTTCATCTCTTTGCTATACAGTTTAGAAGATTACGCCATTTCAGATTACAAAATTTTGTTTAATACTTTGATGATTAGTTTATAAATATGTATGATTTTATCCTGCGGCGAGTACATGGTTATATTTAGAATCTAATGGGTCATATGGGTAAAAATGGAGCATTGTAAATGTTTTAAAGTTAGGATAAAATTGTAAATTTGTTATCCAGCCCCCTCATCTGACATAGTTGTTACAGAGTTGATACATGCATTAACAGAAGTGAAATTGTATTTTTCTTGCTTGGTGCGATGAAAATTGTGAAATAGTTGATGCTTATATAGTTATATATCAAGGGTTTAAGCTAGGAACTGATAATTTTCCCACATGCAAACCACATTCTCTTCTTTGGGTGGTTAGTGATCCATATTTTGTATTCTAATAATTTTCAGAATAAGATCATTTCAATCTGGAAATTTAGTCTATTTCGTTATTGGAGATCAATTTATGGCTAATTAACTAACACATTGAATTAGTTAAATAGAGTTTCTATATACCATATTTTCACTGATTGTGTTTGTGTATTTTGGAGCGAAATGTATGTGAAGTTTTGGGTCTTTTTAGTTGTAGCGGGACATCTTCTTCTTTACAAAACTTATTTTAAACTAGCACATAATGTTGTTTTATGGTTCTGTTTCTATACCCTCAAAAGCATTCATTAACATGTAGACATTCAGATTAATGCTTTTTCTTTTTCCAATGGGTCAAACATGTAAACTAAGGTTATGTGGTGTGGCTTAAGATGAGCACAAATATTATCCTATCTTTTCAAGCCACATGGACATTGACATGGCAATAGATAAGGTTTGAGTTCACTCACTTGAACCTGTTGTGGCTTAATGTGAGCCTGCTGTTTATTATTTACACCCAACTACAACTTGTCGTTGCCTCATACTTCACGTCCAAATAACAAATCACCCACAGACGCTATACACACACCTCAAACTTCAACAACAACTACAAGGCGAAAAAAACGCACCCGCTGCAACGCGCGGGCATTCCCACTAGTTGTATATAAAATAAGATTATAAGTAGTACAATTTAATTAATTAATTAATAAATAATAAACAAGCTAAGGCGAACTCGAGCTAGAAAAAACTACCTACGAGGCAAACTCAAGCATTCATAACTTAAATGTGCTCAGGCTCGGCTCGTTTGCACCCCTAATATTTACCATTTAAGCTTTATCCAAATTAATTGGGAATAAGACTTTTGAGTTTCAGACTTTCAGTTTTATAAATAATAAACATAATGCATCAATGGGTTATGAACTTGTAGGTGGTTGTTGGGCTTGTGCCTTGGTTGGATTATTGGTTTGGGATTTTGTGTATTGTTGGATATAGGAATTTAAACTTAGAAAGTTAGAGTTTTATAAAATTAGGTTGAGGTTTCAGAGTTTGGTAAAATTATTATGACTTGAGAGGTAACGTAAAATAACTCTGGGGTAATGGAAATTTTATTTCAGGGGTACCATTTTATAAAAGACGTAAAAAAATTTATCTACTTCGCCGTAAAAGTTGAGGTGTAGCGGATACTACCCCTGCATTAGAGACAAGTCCACCACTGAGAACAGTCTGCCTATAAATTACCATTTGTTGGATCGCGGGTCGTTAAAGACAAAATATCAGCTATCATTTTATACAACAATTACTTATGTCGTATTTGTTTTAGAACAAGTCAGCTGAGTATGTTCCAATAATCAAACTTTGCCATTTACCAATGTTTGATAGTCAAGGTTCAATAGACGCGCGTCTAGGAGCTCTGGTGAGGTGTAGCTGAAGCGCCTCAAACACACTCAGATACAAAAATGGATAAAACTGTGGGCGATAGGACCAACCCGAGTCGATTACATAGCAATGAACAACAGACAAAAACACAATGTACGCCAGAAACACACAAACTCAGTTGTGTAAATCACAATGAATAATGTTAAACACAATCGACAAAGTTAAATCATGTGCATGCTAAAAACCATAATGAGCATATTTATAACACATATGTACATACTTATAACACAATGGATGAGCAGAAAATATAATGAAGTAAGGCTTAAGGACATGGTCACTATCCTAGTCACCATCACTACCCTCCACGTCATCTCCACATCACTCAACTCTCCATCAATACCCACTTTGGTATCGTCACTATCCTCCACCAACCTCCATAACATTCCAAAATAAAAAAAAGTATTTAGTAGTGACAAACCATGAGTTCCCTCACGGTGATCACGCCGTGAGAGAATGGGGTGGTGTTTGCGTGAGGTCATGACCCGGTCACGAGCCCCACACCGTTAGGACTAACAAAAACCCATTTAAAATGTATTCTTTAAAAAAAAAAATGTGTACTAATATCATACTCATATTAAAGGTAAAAACTAGTTAATATAGGGAATTCTCTTTTAAAAAAATAACTTATTAAAAGTTATAGACGTTTTAAAATGATGTGAGAATTATCATATTGTTTGCATGTTGAGAGAGAAAATCAATAGATATGGATTTTTTTATGCATTTCCCCTTATTTAATATTTATTTTTTCTTCAAACGAATTTCATCCCTTTTAATTTAAGTTCAATAAACCAGAATCGTTCTCATCCATTTCTAGAAAAAAAGTGTCTTTCGTATTTTATTTCGTATTTTATTTCAATAAAGTGATGATAGATATGTGTAAAGTTACGAACGGATGTGAACGTGGCAAGAGTAAAGGTACGTGTTAGCAACAAAGAGCCACATGTGACCAATCAACAACCACCAACTGATGACCACTATTCATATGAAGTTTAAAAATTAATAGTTAGGATAATGTGTAATTTTTCTATATGGTAAACCTTAATCCATTAGTATATGGTTTCACTATTTTTTATAATTTTACATTTGTTATAACTTTGATCTAATACAGTAGTAGACCTTTAAGAATGTAAGGTCATCATAAAGTCTGAACTGATACAGCCCAATAAACAACCGATGTGGCCCAGCCCCAATAAACAGCATACAACCCATTTTCAACAACCGGTATGGCCCAGCCCAAATGTAAGCAGGACCGACCAAGCATGTACCGACCTGTCTCGGGTTTTGTTTATATTTTTTGTCCTATCCACTTTCAACCCGTGAACACCGTCAACTACTGACATAAAACAATTACCAAAAACTCATAATACAATACATATATAACCAAACACACACCATACAGGACAACTTCCGAGTGAATCTATGCCACTGAAACCACAGGAAACTCGTTATACTAATGAAACCCTGTAACGCATATATAATATTATAGGATTCGCCTTTATTTATTTTTATTATTATTAGCTTTAGTCTTATATTTCTTTAAGAAGCAGAGATTTGAATCTTCATGCCAGCACCACAGTGACCAGCGAGAGTGCAAATGAAGTTGTTGAGACCCTTGACAAGCCTAATTCGGTCTTTTCCACTTGTGTACACCTTTGCATTTCTTGGGTGGTGCTACACGTATCGTACCCCGCCTTGTTTACTGCCACCACATTATGTGCTCCCTTTTGGTAGTTGAACACTAAAAACATGATTACAAAAATAAAGTATCAGACTACTAGAAAAATGACTATCATCGACCAACCATTCAATCCAGAACTTTAAAAAAACATTAATAAAAATAAATCTTCTAAACACATGTTTGGTCCGTATCTACGGATAAACAATCGACAGTTTGCTTCTGTCGATAGAGACGCCGTTGCTACCAAAGTTTGACTTGGGTCGTGTCCAACTAACAAACCACCTATGATTTCCTATGAGGCTATGAATGTGATGGCACTTTCACCGATAGTAACATGTGTCGGTGATTTTCGTCGCTAATCCTTAAAGCATCTCCAATGGTTCCTAACGGACCGTCCATCCAAAGCAAACGGACCAAGCAAAAGAAAAACATGCATTGGAGGAGTTGGACCAAGGGAGTATAGTGGGATCCTCATGGTATTTTAATATTAAATATTTTTTTTTTTTTTTTGTGTGGGGTATAAATTAAATAAAAAGAAAAGTAGGTGATGAGGTTTGCAATGGTTTACGCAAGAGTCAAATGGGATTTTCACAGTTGCTGCGGCGAAAAGATGGTTGCGGACAAAGCGTTATGTAGTCCCGGATCAGTTCATGAAGTGGGAATACTGGATTCCGTTAAAGATTAACATTTTTATTTGGCGTTAGGAGTTAGACCGTCTTCCGACGTGAGGCGTTGTTTAAAAGAAAGTTGAATTTTCCGGACTTGTCTTGCCCGTTTTGTGAATCTGTACAGGAAAGTAGTAGACATATTATTGTAAGTTGTGGTTTTTCATTTGGGGTTTGGAGCAAGATTTGGAGTTGGTGCAGAATTTTCGGTTTGGGTGTGGACTCGGTTCAAGATCTTTTGTAGATGGATTATGTTTACAATAAGTCTAAGTGGGAAAAAAAGGTGTTGAGGGGTATTATCATGGCAAGATGTTGGTTAATTTGGCATGAACGTAATAAGAAGATATTCCAAGATTCTTAGCCCCAAGTGGTGGAGATTGCCGCGACTGTTAAGGCTTTAAGTTTTTTTTTGGCTTAAACATCGGTCTAGGTTTAAGGATATTGTTTGGGATGATCGGGTAAAGTACCTGTTATATATGTTGTAATTATTGGGTGTTCCTTGTTTTATAGGCTCGTCTGTTTTTAATGAAGTTTACTTTAAAAAAAAAAAAAAAAAAAAAAAGGTTTGGAATGGTTTGGGGTTGGAGGAAAAAAGTGGGGTTTTGTTAGGGCTGGCAATAGGTAACCTGTATAAGACACGATTAGAGCTGTTAACTGGAAAATATAGTGTTATAAACATGAGATACAAAGTAGTTAAATGAGTCGTGTTCATGTTTAGAACTTTTATTGTTCGCGTCGTCAGAGACCTGTTAAACTTGTTAAGACACGATTTGCCAGCCCTAGGTTTGGTTTAGAGTGGTTTGAAATGATATGGTGGTTTAACGTGGTTTGTTTGACCAAGCATTGTAGATGCTCTTACAATAGATGATCCTTGGTAAAATCCATGAACCGTTCTTCACTCATATCACATTTCTGATGGATTAACGACGAATACCATGAATACAACATTAGTTTAGGCCAGGGTGTTTTCGCTTCATAGTGTAATTTTTATTGAAAAATTCAAACATTATTTGCATTGAGTCCGGCCCAGATTTTACTAAAAACTAACTTTTAGATCCGCCAATGGATTAAAATTCAAACATTATTTGCATTGAGTCCGGCCCAGATTTTACTAAAAACTAACTTTTAGATCCGCCAATGGATTAAAACATAAATTAATACAGCTATACATGAACGTAAAGTAATGAACAAAATGATGTTATTAGCATACCAAGGACATCGCCTGCTTTAAACTTCTTGCCACTTGTCCAGCCAGAGACGTTAAACGTCCAGCCACCGCGGCCGCCAACTACGTAAGTAGCGGCTTCAGCTACCTCGCAATGAAGCGCCACCACGAGTAAGCAGAGCACCGCCGCTGCTACCACCGCACTGCCTCTTCCCTGTGCCATAATTCAGTCAAAGAAATATTGTAAAAAAAAGTTGGTTGGTTGTGTTAATGACTTTCGTCTTTTGTTTGTGGGATGTTGGGACGGATGCACATCCTATTTATAGCTAAATCATTTACTATTGAGTTTTGAAAAGAAAAAAAACAAACTAGTTGATGAATTTTATGGATAAAGACAACATTTATTAAAGTATTGTTTACAAGTTGTTCATTATTATTTTTAATATTGGTGAAGGAGCTATGCAAAATATAAATCACATTATGGTGTATTTGTTTGTTTTATATTTACGGGTCACACGACTGTGAATTTTGTTTCTCTTTAATTTTTTTTCATTTACATCCTCTAACTACTTGAAATGATTATTTACTTTTTTTTTTTTTTTTTGTATTTATCTAGACAAAGAAAAAAAAAAAACATGATGACACTCTTTATTTGTCATGGTTTGTAGCGAACATTATCAAGGTATAATAGAAATGTGTTTTGCTTCATAGGTTGAGACGTATTAAATAAAATAGAGCATGTTAGATTTAGTTGTTGGAAAAAAAAAAATAGTTAAAAATTTTAAATTGTATTAATTCCTTTTAAACCGGTCAAAAATTTACCAATGTATACACCAATGAATTTTTTTCACTTTAATCTTTCATTAGTTCCTCTAACTATTAAAAATGATTATTTACTTTTTTTTATTAATCTAACAAACTAAAAAAGAAAAAGAAAGAAACATAATGACACCCTTTATTTATCATATGGTATGCAAATAATAGAAAGGTGTTTTTCTCTATGCCATGGGTTGAGACTTTAAGTCACATAGTAAATAATAAAGCGTGTATTAGCTAGTTGTTGAAAAAAAAAATAATTAAAAAGTTTAAGAGGGTGTTTGAGATTGCGTTTTAAATCTGATTTTTACATTATTGCGTTTTGAAAACGCAGATAATCAGTTTTTAGTGTTTGGGATTGCGTTTTGAAAACGCAGATAATCAGTTTTTTAGCCTACCAAAACGCAATAATCTATAAGCAACTTCACCTCTGTTTTTCCAAAACGCATAATCTGTTTTTAATAATCAATCCCAAACATTCCCTAAGTTGTGTTGATTCCTTTTAAACCGGTCAAAACTTTACCAATGTATTAACACATGATGTAAATAATACATGACATTCAAAAGATAAAATGGTTTATTTAAACAAAGAGATATTTAGCATTGTTCTTACCGGATTTCACATTGATATGCTACGAAAGAATAGAGTGAAAGGTAAGGAACAATTAATAAATTCATTTCTCTATTTTAGAACTAAAAATTTTCAAAAGGAAAAGGTAAAAGATGTCAAAGATAATCACTGACAAGGGATTTTTAGAGCTAAAAATCCTTCTTTGCTCTCTTCTCACTATCAACAGATTCTGCAATTAGTATTTGCTTTGAGTAGGTTTTATTAGATATGCTTGTTATTTTAGTAATAGTTACTAGCAATAGCAATATATCTTTATAATTGTTTGATTCACTAAGGGGCTGTTTGGTAAGCCTCTTAATGAGGCTCTGAACCATTCAGCGATGAATGATTCAGCATTCAGCGCGTTTGTTTCAGCTTCTGAATAAAATGGTTAAGGCTGAACCATTAAGACTTGGGATGTTGCTGAACTATTAAGCACTGAACTAGGCTAAACCTTAACGAGGCTCTCTTACCAATGTTGAACAAGAAAACTAACAATTAAAAAGTCCAACTTAATAATTCACCACTTAACCATTCAGACCTCTTAACAATTATGACATCTTAACCATCAACAACCCCTAAATCCACTATTACAATATTGTTAAAACATACGAATTGCATGATGAATTAGGTTATGCCAACACTATTCATATGAACAACATCAATATACATGATCTAATAAACAAGAAAGGGAAGTTTTAACAGGGTCAAATATTCCAGAATTTAGGGTCAATTCCCACAATCTGGATGAAATAATTAATAAGAAAAAAGTGGATTTTGTCAAGAATTTTGGGCCCCAAGTACATCATTAGTTTTTCTAACCGGTGAAATGGGTTTGGTACATTATCTCATTGGATGAAAATTTTTTTTAATGATAATTATGGGTTAAACTTACATACGTACGTATATAAATACATACATATAAATATAGGCTAAGTATCGGTAAAAAAACACACGTTTTTTAGTAAACCCTAGAAAACCCTAATTCCTGAGCTTTTTTTTTATTTGAAAATTTTAGAGCATGTAATATACATGTTTTTAAGAGTTTCGAACCAAAAAAATAAAAAAAGCGCCGATCGTTTTTTTAAAATAAATAATTGTGCATCGTAACATATGTTACCATGCAAAAGTTCTTTATTAAAAAAAAAATGATCAGCACTTTTTTGACTTTTTGGCTCAAAACTCTTAAAAACGTGTATATTACATGTCCTAAAATTTTCAAACAAAAAAAAGCTCGGGAAGTGGGTTTTTCTAGAGTTTCCTCAAATTTTTGAGGTTTCTATTAATCCTTGCCCTATATATATAGGCTAAGTATAGACAAGAAACCTTCTAAAATGAAGAAACTCATGGAAACCTAATGAGTGGACAAGATTAATCCACATAGGCCACTAAAGAATATATTATTTTAATTCTTAAAGGTTATATTTGTCTTTTTACATTTCCCTCTCATCTAAACAATTTGAATTTCTTTTCTCCCACCTATATAAACACATACATACACTCTCTCTCTTACACCATAATCACTACCACCACTATACACAACAGCCACCACCACCATACACAACAACCACCACCGACCCTGTTCATCACCGTCGTCGTCCCTGTTTCCACCCCTCGCCCCTGTTCATCACCTGCCGTCCCTGTTGACAATAATCAGCCACCCTCTGTCGTCCCAAAAAGAAGATTCCATCATTTTAGAGGGTTTGTAGTAGACAAAGAAGATTCCACCTCTGTTGCTGCTGCTGCTCTGTCGTGGAGGTTGATATACGGAAGATTCCATCAAGTCTCTGTTCCACCAAGCCCTCCTGTTGGTTCTTTCTTCTCCAAGTCCCTCTCTCCTGAGATATGTTTTTGTATGTTTAAATATGAGCAGTGAGAGATTATTAGGGATATGTGGGGCAACAGAAGTGGGAAGTGGTCGGTAAATGGGCTGGTGGGATTTGGAAGCACGAAATTAAATAAAACAGAAAAGGAATTTTGGAAGCACAATGTATATCAGATATTTTCTTTAACTAATAAAACCAATAAAATTGTTGGCTTGCAACTAGCATTCGTCCAAAATATCAGCTCTTACAATACATTTCGAGGCTGCTTCTTAAATTATTTACAACCAAAGAAATAAGTATGGTATTGATCAATGATAAGGACAAAGACGTGGTCAATAATCTAAAAAAATTAGATTGTTTTAAAAAAAAAGTTGTTTAGTAACAACATTTGATTATGTTCAAAATTAGATTGTTTTATTATTAGAAAAAGTAGTTTGTTTTGTTAATCCTAAAAAAAGTTGTGTAGTAAAGTTCAAATTTAGATTGTTTTATTATTAGAAAGTTAGGCCATTTAAAAAGATGGGATCGGCTAAAAATATTAGACAGTTATTTGGGTCTAAGGGTATTTTGTTGAGATACTGGGCTTTTATCGTTTTGAAGTAATAAGGTTTTTTGAATTTGTTTTGTTGACCTCTAGTTTGAAACTTCCTCTGTTCTATGTTGCGTTTGTTTCGTATGTAACAGCAGAAAACATTTTTAATATGATTTTGAAAAGGGTTAGAAAACAATTAATGGTTAGAGTTTGAATTTGAGCTAATTAGTGTTTGGTAATAAGAAGTTGTTTGTGATGGTTTTGAAAATGTATGTTTGCATCTGTTTCGTACGTAACACCACAACTAATCATCTTTACACGTATGTAGCATACGTTAACACGTAGGTTTACATATTAATTAACCTTTTTATATGTTATTATTACTAATATGTTTTTTTAATCAAAATTGGTGAATTTTAATGTCCCTTAACATATGCAACAATATGTCTGATTTGTTTTTTTACCAGTATGTGCATGTTTGTATGAGTATTATAATGTGTGGAATGTATGTTTGCATCTGTTTTCTATATTGCGTCTGTTTCGTATGTAACAACAGAACTAAGTTGGTATAAATTTGTCTGTGTTTCCAGAAAAAAACCCTGTTACACATGTAACACTCGTGTTTTTTGCACCTTTCGTTATAGAATTTTTTTTATTTGTTTTTGGATGTATGAGTTTTTTCTGTTACCTATATGTTTTTTAACAGAGAATAGTTTTTTTCCCTGTTTCATATTTCCAATGTCAACACTTACTCTGCTATAACATATGTTACAGGTCCTGTTTTTAGTCAAAGCATGGATTCCAACCCCACCACTCCGCCTTGGGAGGTTTTTGAGGCGCGTCACCATCTCATCCCAATTGTACACGAGCCACCTCAAAATGAACCGGACATTGCAATTGTACCTGAACCACCCCCACGGTTGGATTGGACATCCCTCCTGTTGGAGCCGAACATGAACCCGCCGCCCCCGTTGCCCCGGACATTCCGCCATTAGAACCGGTTATACCCGTAGTGTAGGCGGACGGTGGGTTTGAAAGTGATGAAGATTTCGATTGGAATGCGGCCTATGATTACGTCTTCCCCGAAGAATATCCGCCACCAGAAGACTATATGACACCGGAGGATGACGTGCATGATGTAAATCACACACCTGAATGGGCGGTTGGTTACGAATCAGACCTAGGGGCTGAATATGAAGAACCATATGAACCTAAACTTAACAAACCCGTGCTGTCGTTCACGTATCCGGAAGGTCGGCGTATTAGGGCTGAATGGGAGGGTATAGGTTATACTGAGGAACAGTGGGCTTTTTATGCAAAGTATAGTTATCGGATGCCGTCAGATACTGTTGGTTGCAGTGCGGGATGTCGGGTTATTGCATGCAAGGGGGGGTATGAATCTTTAATTCTATGTTTTGTTGTTGATACAGTTTCACTGTAATATATTTTCTTGAGTAGTATGTTTTAGGCAGATGAACAATATTATGTTGTTGATACACTTTGTAATGACCGTTTTGTTTGTTTTTAGCACTTTTGTAAGTAACAAAAGGCCTATAACCATATCAGTTATCGTTACGTATGCAACAATTCTGGTGCTGGTACAATAAAACGGAAAAATATATGGTCTAATAAAAAAAAAATTGGCATTTTTTAAATAATATAAACTGGCAACTCAGTTTTTAATTGATTATATACAATCTGTGCAATTTTAACGTACGCAACACTGCATATGTTACATATGTAACATGACGTGCTGACAGATTTAGGACCATGGTCACAAAAGTATGAGAGAGATGATGTGACATGTGTGGGGTCCACACTGTCATATCTGCTTTTCAAAAAATGGCATTTGACCATTGTGCCCTTTTTTTGTCATCTACCTTAATAAATCTAATAAAATAATGTAGAATGAATCTTGACCATCCATCTATTTTGATCAATGGCTCACATTTAGTTTACTAGGTTTCTTCAATTTGAGTTGGTTTTTATTTAATCCTTCCCCTATATATATAGATAGGATACTTTTTAGCCATTGATCTTGATGATCCAATGGTTGAGATTAGTTGATGTGACTTTTTTTGTTTTGATGTGTTAACTAGTTTTTTATTAGTATTTTTTTTATACATGAAGTGTATTTTAGGTAAAACCCCATGAGTGAGAAAAAGTATTAAAATATTATATTAATTTTTTATTCAATTATCAAAGTATAATGTTTTTTTAACTTTATTTTATTTTTTAGTTCATTTATTTTGTTAAATACATTGTTCAAAAAAATCATTTGTGCATCAAATGTTTAGAAAAACCATCTATGAAATTTATTTACACCGGTGTAAAAACCAAAAATGATATTTATAAATTTGAGATTAATATTAAAAAACAAAGGAAATATCCCACCAACATGTATAAACTGTTTACCTTACATCAATGATACTCTTACAGCAATGTAAACGACAAACTTGCATGAAAAATAACAGACACATCAGTGTAGTATAGTTACACCAACGAAAAGAAAACCATAACCAAATTACTAATCTACTAAAAATAACAGGTATACCATCACAATGTATAATATACAGAAACTACATTTACACTAAAGTAAAATATACAGAACTCTAGTTCTACACCAAATTACAAACCTCATAAAACACTATACAAACATCATAAAATACTATAATCATCCCAAAACATGCATGAACGATTAACACCCTATTACATAAGTGTAACAATGTTTTACATGTGTGTAGAAAAATAAAAAATAAAACACAACAAAAATCAGAAAAAATAGACTTACATGTTCGTCTTTGTATCGTTTGTCTTCTTCATCACAGGTCAAACTAGACCCAAACGAAACCCGACACCAGGTCAAACTTTGTATCGTTCGTCTTCTTCATCACAGGTTCGTCTTCTTCATCACAGGTTTGACCAGGGTTTGACCAGGTCACCTACGACCCCAAAAATCCACCCCCAATCAGTCATCAACAACACCTAGTCACCACATCTCCTTAAACCAAACGAAGCAGATCTATGATTAATAGATATGGCCTTCGTTCAAATTTAACCCCAAACAAAACAGATCTGACCTGTCGACTTTCGTTCATCTTTAAACCAAACAAAGCAGATATGGCCTTCGTTCATCTTTAAAACCAAAACAAAACCTCACCTGCAAACCACCATCACTCACCATCACCATCATATCCACACTGTCGGCTTCACCACCACAACCATCACTAAACACCTCAAATCCTTCACCACCACACACGACCATCACCATCGCTCATCGCCTTCACCACCAACAACCATCCCCTTCTGCCTTCGTTCATCCCCTCCTGGCCCTTCGTTGATCTTTAAACCAAAAACAAAAGGATCAGAGATTTTAGAGAGAGTTTGAATGTGTGTGTGTGTGAGAGAGAGAGAGAATGGATCAGTATGAATTAAAGGGAGTTGTTGTTGTTGTTGTTGTTATTATTATTATTACTAGTGTTTTGCCCGCGGGCGTTGCCCCACGAGCTTGTGGGTTGATGGAGTATCCAGCTGAGACGGCCAGAATTCATTCATCAGTTGGAATGCAGAAAGTAAGGTGAACTACAATGGAACATAATAATGATCTTAGATACCGAGTTACCTCATAGTAGGAATCGTGAATTTGTCGAAGATGATGATCGATTGGTAAATTAATGCTCCTCTATCGTTGCCAAATATAGGTGCTATCCAAATATCCAATATGACTCGACATCCCATCACATTTCCTGCAACCCAATGTTGTATACCACTGAAACTTTCATGTACTACTTCGTTAACTTAAATGCATGAACAAAACAACCAATTAATAACTGTCATAACAAATTTACAAAGGAGAGAGAACAATCGCTGGATCAAACAATTTGCTAGTCGAAGCAGCTTATTTCACTCGCGTATAATCAGATAAGCAGTATATATATATATATATATATATATATATATAACAACTTACAAAAGTTGGCTCTTTTTTGTGAATTTTCCACACGGTGGCATATCCTCATGAAAAGATGTACTCCAACAACATATGCTATGGCTGTTTATAAATGACCGACATTAAAACGATTTCAACAACACCTGGATAAGGAAACCAAACAAAAAGAAGATATTAAACATAACTATGATTCAAACATACAACTTCTTGGTAACTTATGCACGGCCTGACATGTCACCTTGTATCAACACTCCATCGCATCGTCTAAACAACGATATCCGGAAAGAAAATACTACATCGCCATTCAAAATTGACAAAAAAAGAGCAGCCAACATCAGCAACAACAATTTGGCGTCAACGTAAACATATTGTTGTCTGCATTTAGAAATTCAAAAGTAAGTAAACAAAACCGTCGGAAAAAATCTAACATATTAATACTCAAAGTTGACAAACAGTAGCAAACGGTCAGACCTTGGGATCATTGCGGATAAATGCGATTCAGCAGATACACTGAAACATAAGCCCAATTGTAGTAAGTGTACTTTTTTTCTATGTTTCGTTACCAAGTTTGTATATACATTTTTCTAATCATATTATTAATGCTAAACCATGGCAAACTATTTAACAACATATAATGCAAACATTCTTACATGAAAGTTAAAGCAAGGCAAGGTAGTGATTCTACAATCCATTACAGCAGCCTGTGAAGCAAAAAGGGATTAACAATGTGACATTACAACAAACAGTTGGTGGGCGCATAAAAACAACAATAAACTGAACGACAAAAACAGAAACTTTAAGCCACTACCAATTTATGTTTGTACACACATAATGGTCTAAAGATAACGAATCATGGACAACGTTACTTTTAGCTTGTAAAGTAGCTATACATTTCAAATATCTATTTGCTCCACCTTTTTTAACCTCCTTAAAGCTAGAAAAAAAAAACACAAACGGCTGAAAATGAATATTTACATTTTATAGTGTGAATAAACAACTTAATAATCAATAAAACAGAGAGAAAATGGAAAGAAATTAATAAAAATTGAATCTTTACGCTATTAGAAACATGGGCTTAAGTTCCAGGAGCCATCGCCACCATCGAAGTCTCCGACAGAACCGTAGGTGACGTGAAACCATAACTTCGATTTAACCGCTGCAGACATACTCTCGTAGCACTTCCCCGTCGCTTGGTCAAGTTGAAACCCTCAACAACGTGATGTGCCGCTGCTGATGTAGACGTGGCACCAGGCGACTACCTTTCGTTACGGAGGTAGTATCGTTGTTACCGCCGTGAACGTCGCTATTTTGAATAGCTGATATCGGAGATGGTGAGTTGGTGTGTAACACCCCAACCGATGGCGGAAACATCGGGATGTCACGTATTGATGATTGTTCAATAGCTCATGGTACTAAATGGAAGTTGAATATTACTAAACAATTTACAATTTGTCATACAATTAAATAAATACATAAACTTGATTTACATAAACTAGGTCCAAAGCTCCTATGTGTTCCAAGACTTGTACAACTTCAAATAGCAAATAAACCTGAAACATGTTAAGTTGGAAAGATGGGGGGGTCAACTATAAATAGTTGGTGAGAATACATAGGTTTTGTATATAGTTGAAAACAATATGTTGTATAGTAAACATAGTTGAAGTATAATAATGAGTAACGATAGAATATGAGTCCGACATGTAACAATGTGTCTTTGTACAATCAAACCTTGTGTCGACTGAGACCTAACTCGCAAGTTAGTAAAAGTGTAACTGTTATCGATCATCCCTGAATTTATGCGGGGGATGGGTTTGTCAGACCTATAGCGCTATAATCTAAACAGGCGGCTTGATCAATGTTAATGATTGTACTGTGTCATTTTGTTACAGTCAAATGATAGAATGAGTAAATGATAGTGTATAAAATGTTTATACATGTTTCACCCCAAAATGTAAAACAGAAAAAGGGGCTATGTAAACTCACCTTAGGTGCATAATGAGTTCGTGAGTTTTATTGAGCGTGCAAACACTTAGTAATATTGCCTTGGAAAACTCGAAACTAGCTAGAGGAGATAATGATGGATGAAAACTTTAGTATATGGGAGATGGGATAATAATGTTTTTTTTTATTGAATGGTATAAAGAGTTGAATGGTAGGCTATTGTATTTATAGTGTATAATTTGGAGTTGTAATTAGGGACTACTTTGACTTGACTAGAAGACTATATTTACTAACACTCGACTTGACTAGGAGACCATATTTACTAACACTTTGACTTGACTTGACTAGGAGACTACGTTTGACTAAGGGACCTTGAAAGGGTTTAAGTTTAATTGGTTTTAATTAACATCACAAAACACTAAATGGTGTAGTGGTTTGTGTGGTGTGGTTAAGGTTTAGCCCGCTAGGGACTCGGGTTCGAATCCTGGCACAGGCAAACATTTTTTTAACGTTTTTAAATCAGAATTTAATACAATCCAATTTAATATTGATTATACGTCATTATTTAAACAAAAAAAAATTAACAAAATGGATGGTAAAGATACTGTAAACATGAATCGGATGAATAAACGAGGGAGTTCTATATATATATATATAAAGAAAATTTGTGTGATGTTACAGTCTCCCCTACTTTTAGGAACTTCGTCCCGAAGTTTTTTTTAAGAAGAAACATTTGAATAGTGTTGAGGATAGTTAGGGTGACCATGGTTCAGAGTAGGGTAAGAGTTTTAGGAATGTATAAGATAACCATAAATGCTAGATGGACTACCAAATAACTAGGGTTTGTTATTGGTCTGACCCTACAGTATCCTTTTCCACGTATCATTAGTGTTTATATATAGGGTGTACCGCAGCTAACCCATGACACCTCTGATACTACGAAAACATACGGGGTATCTCCCAAAACCTTAATAGAATTTCACACTACCTTAATGTACCTATAAATTCATGATTACGTTCCGGATCGTAATCACCAATTTACCTTACATTAGGGTTTTGTGACCTTCTATGACTCTAAACACACATGTAAGTAATGCAAAATAACCTTGTGATTGAATCGTTTACAATGTATCCAAAAATGAGTCCAACTGTTGAGTAGGAAAAAGACTTCTACCAGTCAGTGAGTAAGAACCTCTACCGATTGTTGAGCAGGTGCGATAGCCTCTACCAGTCGTTGAGCAGGTTGTAGGGCCTCTACCGACTGTTGAGCAGGCATGATGACCTCTACCAATCGTTGAGTAGGTTATTTGGTACTCAACTAACTGTTGAGCAAGTACTTCATCCTCTACCAGTTGTTTGATTAAGTGTACCAATTATTTCACACATAAATTGCAAATTGATAATATGTATATATAAGCAATCAAGTATCAAGTATAGCATGCGAGTTGTAATAGTGTTGTCCTAGACAAGGTTAATGACTCTAGGTGTGTCTATAGCAAATAGTTTATATTCCATGATTTCTAGTATCAAATGTTTAAAAATGGTAGATAATCGAATCCTCATGTATAACTAAGGATTAAGTTTGATGCAACACACAACCAAGTTTCAATAGTTTGGTTATCATGGGTAACTAGTTCATGTTTGAGAAGGTGAAGGATATGAATTTAGTTCTTGAGAGGATGATGAAAAATCTTGAAGCAGAATCAAGGTTGTGAGAGACAGTGAATGTGAAGATAGTTGATAAAGAGTTTATTTTATAGTAAGGAGATTATGTAGCAGTGTAAATTTTGGGGTTTGGATCATAGATTATAATCAAGTGTACAAGAAAACATGATTGTGGTATATGCCAAATATTGTAAAAATTTGAACAAGTTGAAAATGAGTGAGTGTCGATGGAGAATTTAGAGACTAGATATTATTCCTATGGATTAAAAAAAAAATTATTTTCAAAATTGATTTTGTACATAAAGCAAAAGTTGTTAAATAGTTCAAGCTAAGTGGGCTTTGATTAAAATATTCTCGTTAGTTGGAGATTTCAAAACATGACATTAGGTTTTGAAGATCAAGGTTCTATTAAGTGATTTTTAATAGTTTAAAGCATTATATAGAAAATTGTTTGTTACGTCAATAAATAAACAATTGAATTTAAGTTCGAGGACATCTTTTGACAAAAATATGTACTTTGTAAAGTTACTAGGTAATGAAAATACAACATGATTTAGAAATCTTTAGTTTGTGCTAAGGTATGAGGTTATAGTTTTTAAAAATAAGTAACATGTAGAGAAATGAAATAATATGATTTGGGTAGGGTGTTGAATATTTAAAAAGTGGCTAAGATGGTAAGGTGAAGTGTGATTGTGAAATCCATAGATGGTTATGAAATGAGATTGATTTAAGCTGTAAAATTTTGAGATTTGAGAGATTAGTTTAAGGAAAGTGAGTGTAATCATTTATTCATTAATTAAAACGGATAAACGAAAACGTTGACTTATCAAAACATCTAGATTCTAATAACATAGTGAAGACATGCTTTAGCCTATAAGTGAACACTCATCCCGAGAATTCCCAGGTAGGCATCCGGGTCCCTCGTCTGATTGGGATTTATGCGCAATGCCAGTCCTAGACAGAAAACTCAGAATGCAGGCGTTCACCCTTCCAGATTGCACGAGTTCGTTATTAAAATATAGAACTTCGACGAGATCTTCAGAGTGGTTCAGGCTAAACCTAAGGATTTGTCCTATTAGTCTAAGAGTAGATCCAGTGATGGAGAGCACTCTTCTTGTAGGGACTAAAGTATGGAAAATAAGTAGGATAGAGAATAGAAGCAAGTAAGGTTGCAAGTAAAAGGAGCAAGTACTGGTTAAAATCCTATGGTTATAGACTAGATTATTTTTTTTTTCTAATAACCGAATTCCCTATAACCATGGCTCTGATACCAATCTGTAACACCCCAACCGATGGCGGAAACATCGGGATGTCACGTATTGATTATTGTTCAATAGCTCATGGTACTAAATGGAAGTTGAATATTACTAAACAATTTACAATTTGTCATACAATTAAATAAATACATAAACTTGATTTACATAAACTAGGTCCAAAGCTCCTATGTGTTCCAAGACTTATACAACTTCCAATAGCAAATAAACCTAAAACATGTTAAGTTGGAAAGATGGGGGGGTCAACTATAAATAGTTGGTGAGAATACATAGGTTTTGTATATAGTTGAAAACAATATGTTGTATAGTAAACATAGTTGAAGTATAATAATGAGTAATGATAGAATATGAGTCCGACATGTAACAATGCGTCTTTGTACAATCAAACCTTGTGTCGACTGAGACCTAACTCGCAAGTTAGTAAAAGTGTAACTGTTATCGATCATCCCCGAATTTATGCGGGGGGATGGGTTTGTCAGACCTATAGCGCTATAATCTAAACAGGTGGCTTGATCAATGTTAATGATTGTACTGTGTCGTTTTGTTACAGTCAAATGATAGAATGAGTAAATGATAGTGTAATTGAATCACAAGTTTCAACAATGTAAGAATGAGTAAATGATAGTGTATAAAATGTTTACACATGTTTCACCCCAAAATGTAAAACAGAAAAAGGGGCTATGTAAACTCACCTTAGGTGCATAATGAGTTTGTGCGTTTTATTGACCGTGCAAACACTTAGTAATAATGCCTTGGAAAACTCGAAACTAGCTAGAGGAGATAATGATGGATGAAAACTTTAGTATATGGGAGATGGGATAATAATGTTTTTTTTTTCTATTGAATGGTATAAAGAGTTGAATGGTAGGCTATTGTATTTATAGTGTATAATTTGGAGTTGTAATTAGGGACTACTTTGACTTGACTAGAAGACTATATTTACTAACACTTTGACTTGACTAGGAGACCATATTTACTAACACTTTGACTTGACTAGGAGACCATATTTACTAACACTTTGACTTGACTTGACTAGGAGACTACGTTTGACTAAGGGACCTTGAAAGGGTTTAAGTTTAATTGGTTTTAATTAACATCACAAAACACCAAATGGTGTAGTGGTTTGTGTGGTGTGGTTAAGGTTTAGCCCGCTAGGGACTCGGGTTCGAATCCTGGCACAGGCAAACATTTTTTTTTAACGTTTTTAAATCAGAATTTAATACAATCCAATTTAATATTGATTATACGTCATTATTTAATAACTTGGTAACACATGTTCGGACTCGTTTATGCATTAATTGAGCGTTATCCTAGACTTAGTGGACTTTTGCGCGTGCTAAGTGTTTAATTACTTATGTTGCATGATATTTTGTATTTGGCTAACACGTGGAATGTCGGGTCACCAATGGGATGTCGGATCTTGTCTGGTACGGTCAGTTTAACAGTCAAAGGTGTTTTCTAACGTACATGGTTATGGTCTGGACATTCGGGGACTAGTTAACCTACGGGTTATTAGTCTGGGTACTTATATACATCTTATGATAGGTTGCCACTATTTGGGGCTATCATAGCTTACTGATTTAACTGTTTTCAAGTAACGCAATCAAATGTGAGTGTCACAGCCCCGTTTTTACTGTTTTGCTTTCGGGGGAGAAACATGCTACATACTTACTTACTAAAGGTCATGTTATACTATGGTTACTTTACATTACTATACGGCGTTTTATGGAAAGTCCCAGGGGGAAACCATGAATGTGCGGGTTGCACAACGAGGGAAATGTGGATAGATCTATTTTGCCTCACAAACCCCACTCGACGGCTGGGAGCCGGGCGGGTGCATATTGTCTCTAGTTCCGGGTTTACCGAGGCATCGGTAACCCAGTCATCTGGGCACGCTTCATCTACTGGTTTATGTTCAATAATGGGTTCCCAACCGTAGTAGGAAAAACACTTAACGTCTAGCTAATGTTCTTATAACCTAGTAGTAACAGATATGATCTTTTCAAACTTGTAACAACTCTTTTATAAAACCTGTGAACTCACCAGCATTATATGTTGACATTTTTGGCATGTTTTCTTAGGTCGCTAAGGTAGCAGTTAACGGACTAGGCGCACGGAGTCTTGCACATCGTCTAGAGTCTTGTCGCATATTAAACAATGTCTTGTAAACTATAATATGCCTTTTGGTTGTAAACAAAAAATGCTTCTGCTACTGGTTTATGGCTCAAAGCATAATGTTTTGGTCTCATTAGATATATTTAGTGTATGTTTATTGTGATAGTTGACTTGGATCCTGGTATGTCACGTGCCTCGCGGTAAAACCCCGCAAGTGGAATTTGAGGGTGTGACATTATGACATATTTATATTATACATTTTATTAATTTTGACATATGTTTTGTGTTAACAAGTTTCGAGTCACTATGAATTGTATGCTGGCCAAACCCCAACTCTAAATTCTGCAGACGCAAGATAGAAAAGGAAGGACATTTTACAGCAGATTAAATATAATCGTTATTTTAATGTTGGATCCACACCTACTCCTTTAGAGAAGATTGCATTGTCAAATATTTCCAACGGTCTGTGTTATACATTGGAAAAAAAATTGTGCTGTATTAAATATTAATTTGTGCCTTTTATTAATGCTTACATATTTTGTTTTGTTTTACAAGTTTCAACATCAAAAACTTGCTCAATGAATGTAACTCCACATAGTGGTAATGTGACTCCAACTATTGGTAGTACTTTCTATGAATCATCTACCAAAAGGAAAGGTAAGTTGTTATAATTGAAGTTTGAGCTCTTTTTCTTTGGTCATTATTCATATTTTGCTCATTATTATTTATATATTATTTATAAATTTTTAAAAGATTCAACGAGACAAAGTTTATCAAGCTATATACATTAAAGTCCCTTAAATTTGGATAGTTCTTCTGGTAGAACTTTTGAAAGCTCAAGCCTTTTAAATTGTGTTGGTAAGTTGTTTCTACTTAAAATGTATAACTTATTATATATTATATATAAATATAACTATAAATGAAGCTGACATAAAGCTTTTAGATATTGTTTGTATGTGAAGGATCGGACTTATCAAACAAAGACTATTGATCAAACAAGTTCAATTCAGGTGCGGAATCCCTGAATTGATTACGAAATGATAATAAATCTAGCAAAACACACAAATCATCTCAAACGTTTTCATTTCATTCATAAACATAATCATTAACACTTTAAAAGCTTGTTTACAATGATATAAATCAGTTACAGACTCAACAAAATCCTAGGGAGACGACACACTCAGAGAGGGAAACAAAAATGACCAAAAGTTAAACATTAAAAAATGATTCAGCCTTATATAGACCTGCAAATTCGACCAAACAATTGGGCGAATGTGCAAGTTCGACCATTCAAGTCGGGCGAACCAAAACATATATACATCAAAACTATATTCGACTTCTCTGAGCTCCCTTCGACCAACCTAATCTACCTTCGACCTTCTGATTTCCACCTTCGACCATTCGACAACATCAAAACATAATAAGATTTGCAATTCAGTAGCACTGGTCGCACTTCGTGTATCTACAAACTCCCCTTCGACTATTGCTTGAATTGCTTCAGCCTACGATCTTCATCCATTCTTTTGTTCATCAATTTGATATGTAATTTCTTCTTTTTCTCCTTCATCATCACTGGTTCATAAGTTTGCTTCGGTTTCTTCTTTTCGATCTTTTGGACTTTAACAAACTTCCCCAGCTTCTTATCAAAGTCACAACCCGCATTGACATCCCACGCAAAACATAGAAATACCACACGTTGGTATTTAGCTGCCTGTTCACTGTCTTTTTCTTCACAGTAAATCGGATTGTAATATAACATGATAATATCCTTGTGCGAGCAATTGATCAACCACATCAGGTTGAAAATATGAATATTCTTGAAATCTTTCATTCCATCCTTCAGAACAATAATAGCCTTTGCTGTCTTCCAGTCGTAGTACCACCACATAAAATCTTTAGAGAAATGTTGTGGAATAGGCATCAAAGGAAGATGTTTCAACACTTCTGGTGGTTTATACTTCAAAGTCACCTTGTTCAACCCCGTTATCTCATCTTTCTCCTTCTTGTGTACTATCCTCTTAGGATACTGAGGGTGAACACTTCCCATTTCGTTCTGCTCTCTCTCGCCATGCGATCTGCAAAGTAACCAACAAGATTGTTGTTTACTGAAGCACCTGACATTGTATGTCTGCAGATATCGCGAACAACCCAATACAGTAGTGTCTTTATATCATGGAATCTGTTAAGGTACAGAATTCCTTTCTCCCATTTCACAACGACACACCAAAGCTGTCTCAAATACTTCCATCCGAGAGCTTTTCCTTTGAATAGTTCGTTGTGGAATTTGTAGAAACTACCTTGTACTTCAGTCTTAGGACGGTTAGCTTCTTTTTCTTTAAGTTTCCTCAGCAATTCCTTCAAATCATCAGATTGTTCAACATTCGGCTTCTGACAATCTGAATTCTTAAACACTTCATCAACGAACTTTTTGCTCTTCTCATGAGCAAGTTTCTCAGCCTGGCTCAACAACTCGTCAGAGAATTCAGGAAATCCAGAATCTTTATCATTTTTGAAGTATTCTGGATATTCCTCACTAGTAATGTCCTCAATTTCCACTTCCTCAAATGCTGGAACATCTCTATCATCAGAGTGAGTAGCTGCTTCTTTCTCAGGTATATTCGGTATTTGATTCTCACTCATCAACTCTTCAAGAGATTTACCAACCTGTTTAGCTAGTCCCTCTAATATCTCTTTAGACACGGCTGCAGAAACTTCTCCGTCTTCCAGATCAGGATCATTATATTCAAGCTCAAAACGTATGTCATTTGACTCAACTATTTATGGAAATCTACTAGTCATCTCAATCGTCCAGACTCTATCAGTCAACATCTGACGACATAACTTCTGGTCTTCTTCAGATAAAGCTCTGATTTTCTCATTCCAGAAAATATCATCATCGTCAGTTTTTCAACCAGGAGCTTTCGAGCTAGACTCTCCTGCATCTTTTCCTGATCCCCTCTTTTCACACTTATACTTATCAGTATCATCATCATCGTCATCATCATCACTATCAGCAGAGCTATTACCATCACCTGAATCATCACCTGAACCATCATTATCACCATCATCATTCTTCTTAGGAGCATCACCGGCATCCTGTTCCAATTCTTCATCATCTTCTTCATCTTCAGATGGTTCAAAGTCAACTTGTTCTTCTTCGGGTTCTTTATCTTCCTCTCCATCTTTCAGTTGTGGAGCTTTCGAGTATAAATCTTTTATGAGATTATTCATGCTCTTGTTGGTTTCTTTCAGCTTTTTGTTCCCAAGTCTCATAGTAATATACCTTCTAGTATTTCCCTACTCATGTAATAACAACATCTGATTCTCATCCTGGAGTTGTTTGATTTTAGCTTCCAACACCTCTTGGTTTTCCTGTGAAGAGACAACTACATACAACATTTTCTTGCCATTCTTCCCTAACTGTTCAATCTCTGCTTGTTGCTGGTTAATGATTTTCATCATGTCAGTTAGCTTCTGGTTCACTGCATCCATCACATTACTTGATACAGTAACCTGTGGTGTTGAAGCCTCAACAACTGGAGTCTTTTGTTTCTTCAACTTTTTCAAGACTCTGTCCAACGCATCATTGAAATCATCAGTTGGCAGTTCAAATTGCTCAGCAGCAGATGATGTTTTCTATTTCTTTGCTGCTGGGGATGTCATGGGAGATTTAGAGCTTGATACTGCAGGAACTTTCTTTCCAGCAATTAGATTCTCAATATCTTTAGCTCTCTTTTTCATCGGCTTCTTAATCTCAACAGCCTTAGCCTTCTTCTTATAAGTAGGATTCTTCTGTTTCTCTCCAGTCTTTGGTGATCCACCAAAATCTTCAGATCCCAAACCCAAACCTTCATCAATATCATCCAACACAATCGGACTTTTCATTCTCTGTTCCTCCAACTATTTGTTCAGACTTTCAGACTCACCATCCACAGTGGCCTTGGGCGTGGTGCTCTTAACAGTCTCATTATCAGAATCCCATATCTCCTCTACCTGAGTCTCTTCAGAATCCATCGATTCTTCATCAACCAAGTGTATGCCTTTCTTCGCAACACTCTTTTTCCTCCGAGATGTCTTCTTTGGTGGTTCAACATCATCCTCTTTTTCTTTTCCTTTCCCTTTTCCACTCTTTGCACCAACGTTCACAACTTGCCTTTTCCTTTTTGCTTCAGGATCAACAGGACATAATGGATTGTCTTCATCAGAATCACTGTTTACATTCCTGGCTTTATCAACACCTGGATCTTCATAATCTGGATTGATCATGTGACCAAACAAGTTCTTCATTGGTGGTCTTTCATCCATCGGCACACCTTTGTATTCCTTCATTCTTACTAATGTGCTCAAACTCATGTGATCCTGAATTACTATCTGTGTTGGATCTTTTCTCAAATTCTTGTACTTCTCATCAAAGATCATTTGCAGGAATCTTGGGTATAACAAAAACTTCTTACTCTTCAATCCTGTCAATGGTTCTAGCATGTGTTCAAGTATCATTCCAGGTACATTGAATGGCTTATTCAAGATTAGGGCAACCATTAAAGAGCTAATACTCTTTCTCATTACATCATAACCTCCACTCACAGATCCAAAAACATGTAGCATGACGTGAGCAAGGTACTTGAACTGCGGGCACAGTTTACCTTTATGTAATGAACCATCAGTAATCGGTCCATTATACTTCATTCTCAGGAAACACTTCCTCTGCTCAATTCAAGATAGAACTCTCGGATCAGTCTTCTTATCTGTCAACTTCAATGCTTCTCTAATGTCGTCTTCAGAAATAATCACTAACTCCCCCTGAATCTTACTCACGATAGCAGATTCGTTGTTCCAAAAATCCATTCTAGCGTTTGTCCAAAACTCTCTTTGGTGATCTCTGTATATAATGGCAGGAGTAGCAATGGCATCAACGACACGGCTTCTCTTCAAAAAGTCAACAATACCGGTGAATTCGGCATGTTTCTTTAAATCGCCCAGATAAGCATAGCAGTTATGTGCTTCTTCAAATGGTAAGTCTTCTACTGGCTTCTTCCCGGCTGCTTTGTCTGACGATCCTGCGGGAATATCAGTACTCTGTTGTTCAGACATGATTAAACTGCAAAACAAAACACGAAAACATATTAGATACGAACAAAATATTCAAAACTTGAAATTTTTGATTTTGATTTCCACATTCGACCATTCGGGGGTTCGAATGTGGGAAAAATGAGGTTCGAATGTGGAATATGGTTTGAATGTGAAAAATCAATGTTAACAATTGTACATTCGACCGTTTAAGTTCACTTTCGACCGTTTGAAGCAGCTACATTCGACCAAAGAATCACTTTCGATCCTTTTAAACTGGTCGAACTTGTCTGTTCATCTTCAAAGTTTTCAGATTTTGATTTTGTGTGTATTAACAGGCCATTTTGATTTGTAAAGCATCTAACATGACCGATTAACCTATTCCAACCATCAATTGTAATTATTATTCAGTGTTTATGTGTTTTATCCTAAAATCTAGGGTTTGAACTTTTTAATCAATCAATTCGATAAACTGTTGTGATTAAACCCTGGATTTTGGTTTCTTCTCCCCCTAAAACACGTAAACAATGAATCCTAATCAAGAATTGTCCTTATAACATTCCAGAATTCATCATTTGATTCAGTCTAGGTTCGTATACATAATCAACGATTCTGAATTCGTTACTGGATGATTACCTGCTAATGTTAGCTTGAAATGATCAGCAAGAAACGAAGATCACAATGGTATGATTTGAAAAACACGAGCAACAAGGGTTTGTTATCTCAGAATTTGAAAATATTTTGAAGTGGGGATCGAATGTGCAGAAAGGGTATATATAGGCTCCACATTCGACCGTTTGTGTGGGGCGAATATGAAAAATTTTCCACCTTTGACCCTATTTAAAGGTTCGAATGTAGAAAAATGGTTAGAATGTAAAACTGACATTAGAACACTCACATTCGACTGTTTGAAAGGTTGGAATGAAAAAACAAAATTCCATATTCGACCCATCGAAGGGGCGAATGAAGTTTGGAATTTTTGAACTTTTTACCAAATCTCAAAATCGAGTCCCGTTCAATATTTTTCTCAACTTTTAAGCATCCGACAATCATTATTTCTCAATTAAAGATGACAAAACTCAAATGGTCCATCAAGTTTTAGAAAATCATCATCAACCACCATCGGTTATCAAAAAGAATATGGAAATGTAAAATGTTTTGGATTTTCTAAAAATTTTTGTTAAAACACACCTAAAATCTTTTGGAGTTTTGTATTTTTGACGAGAAATGTAAAATGCAGAAATGTAAAGATAAAACAGTAAATGTTTTGTGATTTCCGGTAAGAGGATCATATCAGTTATTGAGAAATCTGATCACACCGTTGATCTTTTGATTTATTATCATTAAAGACAATGTGTGATCTGGCAACTGCTGATATTGTTGTCCACATAAGCTCACATGCAGACTGTGATGCAGTGCTTTAGACTGATACTATTATTTATAGTATAAACTCAATTGTCTGTGGTTCCCACACACACGACATACTCCCGTATCAAGAAGTAAATGCACAAAGACTCATTGTAACGCGTGATTATGCTTTCGTCATCTGTAATTTACAAGGTATGAGGCATAGAGGTGTACAGGTCAGCAAATCAATGCTACAAAGTAACTTGTGCACTCTACCAGGTTGAGGGCTGATATCAATCATGATTTGCATCAATGATTGGATACGATGTATTAGATAATCTTTGATTATCGTCAAACATTGAAAGTTCCTCAATTCGGTAACTTTAGGATTTGGCTTTACAGCTCTTTTATAAAGACACCCTGTCTGATCTAGTTCCGTAATGACTTACAGCAGAAGATCAGAGAGGCTATCCCCAGATAACTAATAACATAACGACCCGAAACCTCTGAATTTTATACAGATACCCTATCAAACGAAATTACGGTACTAAGACCATATGCCCATGAGGAGTTCATCCACACCACAATTCGTTGATATGTATGTATCAGGCACGCAGTAATAGGTCTACGAAGCCTATCAACACATCACACAGACTCAAGCACACGCCTTATATTGCATTACACTTCTTTTACATGTGTCAGATCCCCACTGATGTACTATCATTTCCTCTTTTTCTCCTGGAAGTCATTTTGGGCGTTTCTAATTTTTATAGGTTTTTGAATTTTTCAATGTTTTTGGTTTTTCTGAAAATAAACTCTGCCTAAAATGAAAAACATATTTTTGGGTTTTTGTATTTTTCTGAAAAAACAGTAAAAACTAAAACTAAAAAGCGATAAACCGAGGTGATGATCAATCTTGTTTTTCTTTTATACCGTTAGCTTTTAAAAGATATTCGAATCTTGATTTATCAAAAGCTTTGGTAAAAGGATCTGCATGTTGATAGTCAGTGTGGATTTTGACCATATCGATCAACTCTTTTGTGTAACAATCACAGATAAAATGATATTTGATCCGGATATGTTTAGCTTTTGAGTGATTGACTAAGTCTTTTGATAATGCAATTGCGGCCTCATTATCACAGTAAATAGGGGTTTTAAGAAATTGCAAACCGTAATCCACCATCTGTTGTTGTATCCACAGAATTTGTTAGTAGCAGCTTGATGCTGAGACGTATTCTGCTTCACATGTGGATAAGGCGACTGCAGTTTGTTTCTTGCATTGCCAGGTCACGAGCCTGCTCCCCATAAACTGACATCCAGCCATTGTGGATTTGCTGTCTTTGTCACAACCTCCCCAATCTGCATCACTAAAAGCAATTAGGTCAAAATTATCATCATTAGGGTACCATAGTCCTCTCGACGGACAACCCTTCAGATATCTAAGGATACGTTTGACAGCTGCTAGATGACTCTGTTTCGGCTTCGATTGATAACGTGCACAAAGACTTGTTGCAAACATTATGTCTGGTCTAGATGCGGTGAGATACATCAGAGATCCGACGATTGCTCTGTATGTAAATGGACCAGTCAGCTCCCCCTTAGCGTCAACACCAATCCCGTGATTAGTTTGTATTGGGGTATCCATCGGCTTCGAATCATCCATCTGGAATCGGCTCAAGACTTCAGAAACGTATTTGGTCTGGTGAATAAAGATCCCCGTTGGTCTTTGGTCCACCTGCAAGCCTAGGAAAAACTGCATTTCTCCCATCGTACTCATTTCGAACTTTTCCTGCATAACTGTTTCGAATTCTCTGCATAAAAGTTCATTAGTAGAGCCAAAAATAATGTCATCAACATAAATTTGCACTAGAAGCAAGTCATCTCCTGTTCGTTTTGTGAACAGTGTGCAATCAACCAAACCTCGCTTAAATCCTTTGGATAAAAGATACGTGCTCAGCTCCTCATACCATTGCCGTGGAACTTGGTGCAACCCATAGAGAGCTTTATTTAGAACGTAAACCTTATCCCGGTGGATAGGATCCTCAAAGCCTGGTGGTTGACCTACGTAAACTTCTTCCTTGACCACACCATAAAGAAACGCGCTTTTAACGTCCATTTGATACACCTTGAATTTCTTGTAAGATGCAAACACTAGAAACATGCGAATAGCTTCTAAGCGTGCAACAGGTGCATAAATCTCGTTGTAATCGATTCCTTCCACTTGATGAAAGCCTTGTACGACCAATCGAGCTTTGTTCCTAACAATCACTCCTCTGTCATCCTTCTTACACTTAAACACCCATTTTGTTCCTGTCTTTTCCCGTCCTGGCGGTAAATCTGTCAGTGTCCACACTCCTAGTTTCTGAAACTGCAATAACTCCTCTTGCGTATGTCCGCGGCTCAACCTACGAAACATAACAAGCAAAAGACCAGTCATTCTGAAAACCTGACTTTTGAATTTTAGCATATAAGGCGAGAGCGCCAAGATTTTCTGGTGAATTAGCATTCCTCAGTTGACCTCTCGTCATCACACTGCTTCCAGGATCACAAATAAACTGCTCGAGCGGGTGAATACGATGTATCTAAGATTCCGGATAATCAGGTACTTGCACTCCCGTTTGAGTAGTCAAATTCTCTGTCGAATCCAGATCATTGCCCAAGTTTGATGATCAAGCACCATTTGGATTTGGGCTCACTGGAGGTGTCTCTGTAGCAATATCTGGAACAGCTTCACTTGTAACATCATCATCATCTTCCGATTCTGATGAATTGAGAGTTGTGGAAGCTTCCTGAAATACCTCTTCTTCAGCTGCAGGAGCATTGGTATCATTAGAAGCTGTTTGGGGGGTTACGGTGATCGGACGCACCAACGGTGATGTCACTGCGTTTTCACACTCGTAATATAATCGTAATACAGCCTCTTCAACCAAGCTATCTAGATTGAATGATTCAAAGAAGTCTTTGTAATCAAACATCCAGTCTGGACCGCTACCCTGTACATTCTGAGTATACCTCTGAACTTCAACGTTAGCCCACTCCTTGACCTGACGAGTTCGTTTGTTGAATACCCATTTGAGCGGGGTTGCATATCCAACAAAGAATCCTTCTTCAGCTTTCGGTGCGAACTTCTCAGATGGATTAAGCATTGTACATGGTGCTCCAAACGGTTCTAGATACTCTAAGTTCGGCTTTCGTCGGTTCAATAGCTCATAAGAAGTTTTACCAAACTTCTTCACTGTTAGAACACGATTGAGAGTATAACAAGCTGCGTAAATGGCTTCATTCCAGAACATTACTGGAAGATTGGAATCCGCAAGCATTGTTCTCGCCGCTTCAATTAGAGTCATGTTTTTGCGTTTTGCGACACCATTCTGTTGAGGGGTATACGGAGCACTATATTCATGATGAATTCCTTTGTCTTGACAAAGAGCATCCATCTGTGCGTTCTTGAACTCCGTCCCATTATCACTCCTAATTCTCTTGATCTTAAGACCATAGACATTTTCCAATCGAGTGAACAGAACCTTCAGATTGTTAAACGTGTCGCTCTTATGATGCAAGCACATAACCCATGAAAAACTGGAATAGACATCTGTAACCACAAGACAGTACAATTTACCAACATGACTTTTACGCTTCACTGGTCCGAACAAGTCCATGTGTAAACACTCAAGTGGTAATTCAACTGAATTGACTTTCTTTGGTTTGTGGGACTATTTGTGCTGCTTTCCTTTCTTGCAACTCACACACTTGTCGTTCAAATGCAACTGTTTAACATTTACGCCTTCGACAAATTCATTCTTCACCAAATGGTTCATTTTTCTAAGGTGAATGTGTCCCATCCTCCTATGCCACATTATTGATTCTTTTTCAGTAGCCTTGGAGAGGAAACACGTTACTTGACCCTGGGTTGTCATGGCTTTTGACATGTCGAGAATGTACAAATTGTTCACTCTCGGTGCTTTCAGCATAACCCACTCTTTTGGAAGTACGAACCCTGGCTTTAGAATGTAGCAAGATTTGTCATCAAAGAATACAGAAAGCTGCTTATCACATATCTAACTGACACTGAGCAGATTATAATCTATTTGCTTCACGTAAGAAATCTTCTCAAAACTCACGATACCATTACTCACACTACCCTCCATAGTAATGTATCCTCCTTTATTCCCAGCAAACGCTACGTATCCACCATTGATATTTCTTATGTCAAACAGTAGCGATAAATCCCCTGTCATGTGACCAGAAGCTCCACTGTCAACAATCCAAAGACTGCTCACAGGGCCAGCTGAAGCTCCCTGCACATATCAAGTAAAAAGATTAGATTTTTCGGGGGACCCAAGTCTGTTTGGTCTTGGGTCTTTGAACATTCAATTTCAAAGAATTTTTCTCACAAACAGTTGAATTTGAATTGATCTTTTTCTGATCAATTAAATCCTTTTCAGTCTCAGATTTCTCATTCACCTTTGAAGATGAAGCACCTTCAGAACCCTTAGGTGACCAGAATTGTTCCGAACGTTTCAAGATCCGAATCTGAGATTTTTATGGTCTTAGTTAGTTTCTTTACTTCATCTTTGAAGGAAACTTTCTTGGTTACCTTCTCTGATTTAACAGAGATAGGTCCAACTGTTGGTTTGACTGCAGGTTTTAATGGTACCTTTTGCTTGTCAATAGTTGTGTTCACCACTGGTTTCTCAAAAGGCTTTTCCATGGCAATCCGATTGCGACGGTCATATGTCATCTGACGATTTTCCCTCTTTTGAAAATATCTGCTTTGGTTATAAAATGGTGCAGGTTGAGGGACAAAGCGTCTTTGTGGATAACAATGATTATCGACTGGACTTTGATACTTTTGCTTCACTTCAACCTCGTGCCTTTTGTGTCTAACATACAGGCAGTGAGCAAGTAAATGCCCTCTCTCCCTGCATTTATAACATGCACGGTATTCCGCAAAGTTGTTCTTGGCATTCGACTTTGCATAAGTAGTGATAGGATATTGATCATCCACACACCTTCTTCTAAGACTCTCAGGAGCTGGGCCCTTTGAGTAAGTCGGCTCAAGAAAACTATTTGCCTTCTCCTTCGGCTTAATAAACTCTGTGACATGAACCTTCGGTTCTTTTGGAACATCCAAATAAATTTTCTTTAAAACCTCTAGAGGTACATCATTTGTTCTCTCATGCTTTGGGAACCAAATGGTACTCTCCTGCCAAATTTTCTCAATCTTGGAATAATTGGCAAATTTAATTGGATATTCTTCGTCAGAAATTATCTTATCGGATCCTTCCATCCGATAGAAAACTTTGACGGGTTTGTCACATTGTTGATTTTTCTCAACATGCTCAACTGACTGATTCACTCGATGAGCGTTAGCTATTGGATGTATAATCTGAGATGGTGACACCGGTTCATTGGTAATAATGTGATTTTTAGCAGGAATATCACACACCTTCTCAGATTTGTCATCCACAGAGTCGGAATCATCAGTTACAGCTATCACACCTTCATCATTTAGTCCCAAAATAGGTCTAACATCAGAATTAGGGTCTCCCACACTGGAGGTGTTAGACTCATTATCTGATGTAGAGTCAGACTTAACTGAACTCTCCGGTGTTATTGAATGCAAATTATGGTTTTCAAATAACACTGGAGATGGGACGGCCTTGTAATTTGCACTATTTGACTGTGAAGGCTCTTCAATAATATGGTCAACAACATATGCAATATGTTTGTAGCTTTCAAGCTTCTTGTTGACTTTCTCAGCAAAGCACTTGATGGTAGCCATTTCAAGTTTTGTATTTTCTAATTCATTAATGTAATTGTTAATGGCTAATTGTTTTAAAGATAAAGTCTTTTTAAGATCTGAAATGTCTTTCTTGTTACCATCAAGCACCTTATTGAATTCTTGTGCTTCTTTTTGATATAATTGACAGTTGATCTTAGCACTCTCAAGCTGAACCCTGAGTTGCTTATTATCCTCTGTCAATCTATCACATGCACCACAATGCTTTTCACTGTTTTTATCTAAAGAAGATTCAGAACTTACCTGTTTTGGAGGCTCTGTCATCGCCATCAATGCAAAGTGTGCTTCCTTTCCAGCAAAGAATTTAGAATAATCGATTCTGGTGAAAGCATCATCCACTATGCACGATTTGCGAGTCATCAAAAAATCATCTTCGGCTAGAAGTTGATCAATATCATCATCTAGTGAATTAACACTAGCTTCAGAATAAAAATCGCTCTCCGAGTCAGAATAAGCTGAATCACACTGTTCGGGAACATTAGTAACAGAGTCAAGAATCAATCCCGAATTCTTCTCAACACAAACATCATTCTCTTTAACTAACTCCTCAATCTTCACATCAGATTTCGTCTCAGTATCCAAAACATCTTCAACTGACACCGGCTCATCCAAATCCATCTTCTGGGCAACACACGCCACATTACCAGCAATTATTTCCTCAACACCGAGTTGCATACCAGTCCAATCAAATGCCTCATCTTTCTGAATCACCAAAGCCTGGTTCTGGTTATCTTGGATTTGGCTGTTTGGTGTAGAGATTGGAATGATAGTTCTGGTTGGATTGTGTGGTGTTGGTTTTGGTTCTGGTTCTGGTTTTGTGTAGTGGTTTGTCTAACAGTATTGTTTGGTGAAGTGTTTTGGCAGTTTTGGTAGTTGTTTTGTTGTTGAAAGTTGGAGTTGTTTTTACTTTGGTATGATACCTGATTTTGTGTTTGACGGTTCTGGTAGTTGGTGTTAAAAGGATTCCGGTTTCCCTGCTGTGCTGGCTGTGTACATTCTCTCTTGAAGTGACCTTTCCCACCACAGTTAAAACATGTCACTTTGGCTTTGTTGAAGCCATATGTGGTGTTGGGAGATGTAGAAAGATTAGTTCTGCCCGTCTTCTCTATGAACTCAGTCGCTCGCCTCATGACACTAGCAAATGCCCACTGGATGTCAATGAGCTCCATCTCCTCCTTGTCAATTTGCGTGTAGTCCTCACTGGTTAAGTTGTTATTACCAATTTGACTAGCTACCAACCCGTTATACGAGGCGACCATAGCAGAAAAAAGGCTACATGTTGTTGTGCAACTTCAACAGTAACATTGTTCAAGTTTGATGTCTCCAACACAATTCGGCTCTGGTTAGGTTGACTTGGGTTCATTTGGGTTTGATTCACTTGAGGAATGTAGGTTTGTTGTTGGGGTTGGCTCAAATTTGCTGAATAGCATGCAGCTTTTTGCATTGGTGAAAATGGTGGGATGTAAGTAGTAGGGTATGATGGTGGGGTATAGGATGAGGTTTGAGCAAGATAATTTATGGGGGGTTTTGGTTGGTTCAACAATGCTTGAAAAATTAGCAATGTGTGGAGCAACAGTAGTACTAGAACTTGAAGTAGCTAGAGATGAAGATGTACCGCCATGGTATAGCTCTGGATTCTGAGGAACTTGTGCTCTTTTCGCCTTCCTCTTCTCCTCCATCTCTTTCTTCTCAAGCTTCTGGATGAATTCAGTGATGGTCCAGTATTGGTACGCATCTTTCTCCTTGAGGACCTCGATGTATTGATTCCAGTATGGTGGTAATGCATCAGCAAACTTATCCACCAGCTCAGACATCGGTATATTGATCTCATAACTTGAAAGTTCAGTCAATAAGTGGCAATACCTCAGAATCAACTCCTTCAGCGTCTCATTTCCCATATAGCTGAAATTCTCAAACTCTTTTCTTAACTCCTCCATTCTAAGCTTCCTCGTCTTCTCATTCCCATCGTGGCGATTCCTTAACATATCCCATAATTGCTTTGAAGTGGTACACAACCAAAACTGATGTAACAGATCAGTATTAATGGCCTGGGACAGTTGGGAAAACGCCTTCTTTCCACCGCAAACTTTTTCTTCTCGTCCTCAGCGAGACTCTCTAATGGAATCGGCTCACCAGTGTTCTCCAAAACCGAAGCAACATACCCCTTAGCAATCATTTGCCAAGCTTCTGTTCCTTCTAATCCCATTCCCTCTAGATGAATCTTGAACTTGGTCTTCCATTGGTTGTAATCCATCATTTCCATCAATATTGGTAGACGACTTTCACTACCCGAAGATAAGTCCTAAATAAGCGTCGAAATCGCATTGATAGTCTGAGAGTGTACCGCAGCTGCTGCAACTCCCCAGTAATCAGCCATGGGTTGTGGTTGTGGTTGTGCAACTTGTTGGGGGCATCGAACTAGTCATCGCCAAATAATTAATCGGTTGAGATGCTTGACTAGTCTTCTGAGCAGCTATCGACCAAGGATCCATAGTTGTTTGCTGTTGTGGTGTTGTATTAGGTCGTGGTGTTGTTGGAAAGTTCCACATATTGTCTGAAAAGTACAAAACACGAAACAATTAGAAAAATTTTCCAACAGATTCTATGTTTGACCCTTTTCAAGTGTCGTGTGGTCGAATGTAGATATTAGTCCAGGTTCGACCGTTTCTAAAGACTCGAATGTGGAAAATAACAAACACTTTTCACTTTTGACCAAATCAATGCACTTTCGACCTCCTGATTGGTCGAATGTAAAACAGATGGTCGAATGAACAACAACACACTAAAAATTTCTAGGTTCGACCGAGACACACTCCACGTTCGTCCTAAAAATCCCTCTTTCGACCTAAAAACCACACTCTCGACCGTTTCTCCCTAGGTTCGTCCCTTTCATTTTGAAAAACGGTTATACTTTGAAAATCAGTTATTTTGATCCAAAATTTTCAAATGTTGATGAAATTTGATGATCTTATGCAGGTTTTGCATCGGATTGGATTTGGAACAAGTTTAACAAAGAGAATTTTGAATTTTATCCATGAAAACAAGTTCAAATCAATCAATTTTCATCAATTTCAATTGTTCAATGAAAACAGAAAATTTTTGATCAAAATAGGGTCCAAATCAGCTGAAATATTATCAATTCGTAGTTGTTTGATCCTTATGGCTCTGATACCACTTTGTATGTGAAGGATCGGACTTATCAAACAAAGACTATTGATCAAACAAGTTCAATTCAGGTGCGGAATCCCTGAATTGATTACGAAATGATAATAAATCTAGCAAAACACACAAATCATCTCAAACGTTTTCATTTAATTCATAAACATAATCATTAACACTTTAAAAGCTTGTTTAAAATGATATAAATCAGTTACAAACTCAACAAAATCCTAGGGAGACGACACACTCAGAGAGGGAAACAAAAATGACCAAAAGTTAAACATTCAAAAATAATTCAGCCTTATATAGACCTGCACATTCGACCAAACGATTGGGCGAATGTGCAGGTTCGACCATTCAAGTCGGGCGAACCAAAACATATATACATCAAAACTATATTCGACCTCTCTGAGCTCCCTTCGACCAACCTAATCTACCTTCGACCTTCTGATTTCCACCTTCGACCATTCGACAACATCAAACATAATAAGATTTGTAATTCAATAGCACTAGTCGCACTTCGTGTATCTACACTGTTGAAGATGTAAATATTAATGTATATATATTATTGTTGTAGGTGAATGTTCAAATGATAATCGTATTGGTTATAAATTCAGAAAAGGAAAACAAAATTTCTATACAAGTCAGATACCTAAATTTGATTTAAATATGGCTTATGATGTATTAATAGATTCTAATGTTCAAAAGGTTTTTGGAATTTCAAAAGGTACAAGGTTCTGTTTGTTTTTATGTTATTAAATTTGCATTTTATAATTTTTGTTCATTTTCTAGATTATGTAGATCATAGAGATGTTATTTTTGTCTGCTCTAAATGTTAAGCATTATTGTGGGAAGATGAAACACTTAGAGGAAATAAATATAGTCAGAAAACAGCATTTTCGCTCTGCTGTTTGAATGGTGATGTTAAACTTCCACCATTAGCTCAACCACTTGCATTATTAAAGAATTTGTATAAAGGTTATACTCCAAAAAGCCAAAGCTTCATGCATTACATTAGAGCATATAATATGATGTTTTCTTTTACGTCTCTTGGTGGCAAGGTTGGCAAAAGTTCTCACATAGGTAAAGGTCCTTACGTATTTAGACTTCAGGGTTAGAATTATCATCGAATGGGTAGTCTTCTTCCGGATGATGGAGAACAACCTAAATTTTCACAACTTTACATATACGATTCAGAAAATGAAGTTGTAAATCGTCAAAAGGCAGTTAGGTATTTTTTATACTTAATGTGTTACATTTTTTGTTTTACTTATTTCTCATTTCAGATTTACATACGTTTTTCATTTTAATTAAATGTTATGGTAAAATTTTTAATTTTTATGCAGTTCTAAATTAGAATCTAATTCTACTACAAAAAATGTCCTTGATGTTGACACCATCAGGATTCTTAAAGATATGTTGGATTCCTGCAATCCTCTTGTAAAATCCTTCAGAATGGTAAGAGATTGTTTTAAAGAAACTGACTTTGAAAAAGTATCATTAAAACTTATTGGAACAAGAGATAAGGATGGAGGAGTTTATAACCTCCCAACTGCGCTAGAAGTTTCCGCATTAATAATTGGTGATTTTGATGGATCATTTGACACAAGAGATATCATTATTCGATCAAAGGCTAATGGACTTAAAAGAATTAGTGAACTTCATCTTTCTTATCTTGCCATGCAGCATCCACTTATTTTCCCATATGCTGAAGATGGTTACAGACATGGTATTAAACATAATGGGATTGCAATTGATAATGACAAAATTAGAACCAATGTTTCAATGAGGGAATTTTTTTTCTTACAGGATATAAGATAGGCGTAATCAGTTTTCATTAATAGTTCATGCGAATAAACTGTTTCGAGAGTTTTTAGTTGATACGTACACAATGGTAGAGTCTGCTCGCCTATCTTATATAAAACATCAACAACCAAAACATAGAACCCAAAGTTTTAAGAATTTGAGTGCTACTGTCGAAGGTGGAGAGAATAATGCATCAAATTGTGGTAAACGTATGGTTGTGCCTTCATCATTTACTGGTGGTTCTAGATATACGATGCAAAAGTACATGGATGCTATGGCAATTTGCAAGGTAGTTGGATATCCGGTTTATTCATAACAGTTAATTGTAATCCAAAGTGGCCTGAGATTTTCAGGTCTTTGTCTGATAAAGATCTTAAAGCAAAAGATAGACCGGATATTATATCTAGAATATTTAAGATTAAATTGGATAATTTAATCAAAGATTTGCACAAGTATAAATTGTTTGGTGAGACACAAGCAGGTATCTTTTAATAAATATATTTAATTGTTTATCAATAAAGGTATTCTTATTTAACTACTAACTAATGTTACTGTTATCAATTTTTCAGTTCTTTATACGATTGAATTTAAAAAACGTGGACTGCCACATGCCCACATATGTTTGTTCCTGAATGCTATTGGATTTCAAATCAAATCTTGTTTTGTCATAATCGTACGGTCGAAAGTGAAAATAATATGGTCGAAGGTGGAAGTTATTGGTCGAAGGGAGAAGCTCAAGGTCGAAGGAGAAATTTTGTTGTAGATAGTGCTGATTCGTCCCTTTGAACGGTCGAACGTGCACATTCGCCCATACGTATGGTCGAATGTGCAGTTCTATAAATAGGTTGAATCAGATTTTAAAGTTAATTTTTGGTCATTTTGTTTCCCTCCTTTGAGTGTGTTCTCTCCCTAGGGTTTCTTTGTGTCTGATATTAGATTATAACATTGTAAACATCAAATTGTAAAGATTATCAACATGTTTATCAATGAAATGAAATCTTTGAAAGTGATTTGTGTGTTTTGCTAGTTTTATTATCATTTCGTAATCGATTCAGGGATTCCGCACCTGAATTGATATACTTGTTTGATCATAGTGTTTGTTTTGACAATTCGATCCTCACATACAAAGTGGTATCAATGCCATAAGGATCAAACAACTACGATTTGATAATATCAGAGCTGATTTGGACCCAATTTTGATCAAAACTTTTCTTTTTTCAAAGAACAATTGAAATTGATGAATATTGAATGATTTGAACTAGTTTTCATGGATAAAATCTAAAATTATCTTTATTAAACTTGTTCCAAATCAAATCCGAAGCAAAACCTGCAAAACATCATCAAATTTCATCAACATTTGAAAATTTTGGATCAAAATAACTGATTTTCAAAGAATAACCGTTTTTCAAAATGAAAGGGTCAAACCTAGGGAGAAACGGTCGAGAGTGTGTGTTTTAAGTCAAACCAGGAGATTTTAGGTCGAACTTGGAGTTTATTTCGGTCGAACCTAGAAATTTTTAGTGTGTTGTTCATTCGACCACTTGGTGTACATTTGACCCATCGCGAGGTCAAAAGAGGATTTATTTGGTCGAAAGTGAGAAGAGTTTGTTATATTCTACCTTCGAGTCTTCAGAAAGGGTCGAACCTGGACATAATTCCACATTCGCCCCAATGATTACTGATAAAAGGTCGAAAGTAGAAACTGTTTGAAAAATTTTCTAATCTTTTCGTGTTTTATACTTTGCAGATGATATGTGGAACTTTTAACAACACCACGACCTAATACAACACAACAATAGCAAGAAACAATGGATCCTTGGTCGGTAGCTGCTCAGAAGACGACTAGTCAATCATCTCAACCAATCAACTCCTTGGCGATGACTAGTTCGATGCCACAACAAGTTGCACAACCACCACAACAACCCATGGCTGATTATTGGGGAGTTGCACAAGCTGCGGTACACTCTCAAACTACCAATGCTATTTTTACGCTAATTCATGACTTATCTTCAGGTAGTGGGAGTCGTCCATCAAAGCTGATGGAAATGGTGGATTATAACCAATGGAAGACCAAGTTCAAGAATCATTTAGAGGGAATGGGAATGGAAGGCACTGAGGCTTGGCAAATGATTGCTAAGGGTTATGTAGCACCAGTTTTGGAGAACATTGGTGAGTCGATTCTATTAGAGAGCTTAGCTGAGGATGAGAAGAAAAAGTTTGCGGTGGAAAAGAAGGCTTTTCACAACTATCCCAGGCCATTAACACTGATCTTTTACATCAGTTCGGGTCGTGCACAACTTCGAAGAAACTATGGGACATGTTAAAGAATTGTCATGATGGAAATGAGAAAACAAGGAAGCTAGGAATGGAGGAGTTGAGAAAAGAGTTTGAGAACTTTAGTTATATGGGAAAAGAGACGTTGAAGGAGTTGATTCCTAGGTATTGCCATTTGTTGACTGAATTGTCAAGTTATGAGATCAACATACCTATGTCTGAGTTGGTGGATAAGTTCGCTGATGCATTACCACCATACTGGAATCAACACATTGAGGTCCTTAAGGAGAAAGATGCATACCAGTATTGGACCATCAATGAATTCATTCAGAAGCTTGAGAACAAAGAGATGGAAGAGAAAAGGAAAGCAAAAAGAGCACAAGTTCCTCAGAATCCAGAGTTATATCATGGTGGTACATCTTCATCTCTGACTAGTTCAAGTTCTGGTAGTTCTGTTGCTCCACACATAGCCTGTGTTTCAAGCATTGTTGAACCAACGAAAACCCTAATAAACTATCTTGCTCAAACCTCATCTTATACTCCACCATCATACCCTACTACTTACATCCCACCATTTTCACCTATGCAACAAGTTGCATGCTATTCAGCTAACTTGAACCAAACTCAACAACAATCTTACATTCCTCAAATGAACCCAACTCAAATGAACCCAAGTCAACCAAACCAAAGCCCAATTGTGTTGGAGACATCAAATTTGAACAATGTCACTGTTGAAGTTGCACATCAACATGTAGCTTTGGTATCTGCTATGGTCGCTTCATATAATGGGTTGGTAGCTAGTCAAATTGGTAACAACAACTTAACCAGTGAAGACTATGCTCAAATTGACAAGGAAGAGATGGAGCTCATTGACATACAGTGGGCATTTGCCAGTTTCATGAGACGAGCGACTAAATTTATAGAGAAGACGGGCAGAACTGATCTTTCTACATCTCCCAACACCACATATGGCTTCAACAAAGCCAAAGTCACATGTTTTCATTGTGGTGGGAAAGGTCACTTCAAAAGAGAATGCACACAGCCAGCACAACAGGGTAACAGAAATCCTTTTAAGACTAATTACCAGAACTGTCAGTCTCAAAATCAGGTATCTTATCAAAGCCAAAACAACTCTAACTACCAACCACAAAATAATTACCAAACCGACAAAATGCCTCACCAAACATTTCTGTAAGACAAACCACTACACCAAACCAGACCCAAAATCAAACACCACACAACCCAGCTAGAACAATCATTCCAATTTCTACACCAAATAGCCAAACCCAACCAGATAACCAGAACCAGGCTTTGGTAATCCAGAAGGATGAAGGATTTGATTGGACTGGTATGCAACTTGGTGTTGAGGAGATCACTGTTGGTAATGTGGCGTGCGTTGCTCAGAAGATAGATTTGGAGGAGCCGGTGTTAGTTGAAGATGATTTGGAGACTGAGAAGAAATCTGAGGTGAAGATTGAGGAATTGGTTGAAGAAATTGATGTTTGTGTTGAAGAGAAGTCAGGATTGGTTCTTAACTCAGTCACTGATATTCCCGAATAGTGTGATTCAGTTTATTTTGATTCGGAGAGCGATTCTGAGTCTGAAGCTAGTGCTAACTCACTAGATGATGATATTGATCAACTTCTAGCCGAAGCTGATTTTCTTATGACCCGCAAATCTTGCATAGTGGATGATGCTTTTACCAGAGTGGATTATTCTAAATTCTTTGCTGGAAAGGAAGCAGACTTTGCATTGATGGCGATGACAGAGCCTCCGAAACAGGTAAGTTTTGAATCTACTTTAGACATGAACAGTGATAAGTACTGTGGTGCATGTGATAGATTGACAGAGGATAATAAGCAACTCAGAGTTCAGCTCGAGAGTGCTAGAATCAACTGTCAATCGTATCGAAAAGAAGCACATGAATTCAATAAGGTGCTTGATGGTTATAAGAAAGACATTTATGATCTTAAGAAAACACTATCTTTAAAACAACTGGCCATTAACAATTACATCAACGAATTGGAAGAAACAAAACTTGAAATGGCAACCATCAAGTGCTTTGCTGAGAAAGTCAACAAGAAGCTTGAAAGCTACAAACATATTGCATATGTTATTGACCATATAATTGAGGAACCTTGACAACCGAGTAGTGCAAACTACAAGACCGTCCCATCTCCAGCGTTGTTTGAAAATCCTACTTTACATTCGATAACACTGGAGAGTTCAGTTAAGTCTAATTCTACATCGGATGATGAATCTAACACTTCCAGTGTGGGAGATCCAAATTCCGATGTTAGACCTATTTTGGGACTGAATGATGAGGGCGTGATAGCTGTAACTGATGATTCTGACTCCGAGGATAATAAAACTGAGAAAGTGAATGATATCCCAGTTGAAAATCACATTATCACCAATGAACCGGTGTCACCTTTTCAGATTATTCATCCAATGGCTAACGCTCATCGAGTGAATCAGTCAGTTAAGCAAGCTGAAAAGAATGAACAAAGTGACAAACCCGTCAGAGTGTTTTATCGAATGAAAGGATCCGATAAGATAATTTCTGACGAGGAATATCCAATTAAGTTTGCCAATTACTCCAAGATTGAGAAAATTTGGCAGGAGAGTACCGTTTGGTTCCCAAAACATGAGAGAACAAATGATGTACCTCCAGAGATTTTGAAGAAAATTTATTTGGATGTTCCAAAAGAACCAAAGGTTCATGTCACCGAGTTTATTAAGCCTAAGGAGAAGGCACATAGTTTTCTTGAGCCGACTTACTCAAAGGACACAGCTCCTGAGAGTTTAAGAAGAAGGTGTGTGGATGATCAATATCCTATCACTACTTATGCAAAGTCGAACACCAAGAATAACTTTGAGGAGTACCGTGCGTGTTTTTAGTGCGGGGAGAGAGGACATTTACTTGCTCACTGCCCATACGTTAGGCACAAGAGGCACGAGGTTGAAGTGAAGCAAAAATATCAAAGTCCAGTCGATAATAATTGTTATCCACAACGACGCTTTGTCCCTCAACCAGCACCGTTTTACAACCAAAGCAGATATTATCAAAAGAGGGAAATCGTCAGATGACATATGATCGTTGTAACCAGATTGCAATGGAAAAACCTTTTAAGAAGCCAGTGGTGAACACAGCTGTTGAAAAGCATAAGGTACCATTAAAACCTGCAAATTCTGGTCACCAGTGGGATCTTAAGGTGCTTCTACTTCAAAAGTGCATGAGAAGTCTGAGAATGAAAAGGATTTAATTGATCAGAAAAAGATCAATTCAAATTCAAATGTTTGTGATAAAGAATCTTTGAAACAAAATGTTCAAAGACCCAAGACCAAGCAGGCTTGGGTCCCCCGAAAGAACTAATCTTTTTACTTGATATGTGCAGGAGCTTCAGCTGGCCCTGTGAGCAGTCTTTGGATTGTTGACAGTGGAGCTTCTGGTCACATGCCGGGGGATTTATCGCTGCTGTTCGAGATTAGAAACATCAACGGCGGATATGTAGCATTTGCTAGGAACAAAGGAGGATACATTACTATGGAGGGTACTGTGAGTAATGGTATCGTGAGTTTTGAGAAGATATCGTATGTGAAGCAAATAGAATATAATCTGCTCAGTGTCAATCAAATATGTGACAAACAGTTCTCTGTATTCTTTGACGACAAATCTTGCTACATTCTCAAGCCAGGTTTCGTACTTCCAAAAGAGTGGGTAATGCTGAAAGCACCGAGAGTGAACAATCTGTACATTCTCGATATGTCAAAGGCTATGACAACCCAGGGCCAAGTAACGTGTTTCCTCTCCAAGGCTACTGAAAAAGAATCTATAATGTGGCATAGGAGGATGGGACACATTCACCTTAGAAAAATGAACCATTTGGTGAAGAATGAACTTGTCGAAGGCGTAAATGTTAAACATTTCCATTTGAACGACAAGTGAGTGAGTTGCAAGAAAGGAAAGCAGCACAAGCAATCCCACAAACCAAAGAAAGTAAATTCAGTAGAGATGCCACTTGAGCGTTTGCAGATGGACCTATTCGGATCGGTCAAGCGTAAAAGTCATGCTGGTGAATTGTACTGTCTTGTGGTTACCGATGACTATTCCATATTCTCATGGGTTATCTGCTTGCATCATAAAAGTGATATGTTTAACAATCTGAAGGTTCTGTTCACTCGTTTAGAAAATGTCTATGGTCTGAAGATCAAGAGAATTCGGAGTGATAATGGGACGGAGTTCAAGAACGCACAGATGGATGCTCTTTGTGAAGACAAAGGAATTCATCATGAATATAGTGCTCCGTACACCCCTCAACAGAACGGTGTCGCAGAACGTAAAAACAGGACTCTAATTGAAGTGGCTAGAACAATGCTTGCGGATTCCATCCTTCCAGTAATGTTCTGGAATGAAGCCATTTACGCAGCTTGTTATACTCTAAATCGTGTGTTAACGGTAAAGAAGTTTGGCAAAACTTCTTATGAGCTGTTAAACAGACGAAAGCTGAACTTAGAGTATCTAGAACCATTTGGAGCACCGTGTACAATGCTTAATCCATCTGAGAAGTTCACACCAAAAGCTGAAGAAGGATTCTTTGTTGGATATCCATGCAACCCCGCTCAAACGGGTATTCAACAAACGAACTCGTCAGGTAGAGGAGTGGGCTAACGTTGAAGTTCAGCGGTATACTCAGAATGTACAGGGTAGCGGTCCAGATTGGATGTTTGATTACAAAGATTTCTTTGAATCATTCAATCTAGATAGCTTGGTTGAAGAGGCTGTATTAAGATTCTACTACGAGTGTGAAAACGCAGTGACATCACCGTTGGTGCGTCGGATCACCGTAACTCCTCAAACAGCTTATAATGATGCCAATGCTCCTACAGCTAAAGAAGAAGTGTTATATGAAGCTTCCACAACTCTCAATTCATCAGAATCGGAAGATGATGATGATGTCACAAGTGAAGCTGTTGCTACAGAGACACCTCCAGTGAACCCAAATCCAAATGGTGCTTCATCATCAAACTTGGGTAATGATCTGGATTCTACAGAGAATTTGACTACTCAAATGGGAGTGCAAGTACCTGATCATCCGGAATCTCGGATTCATCGTATTTACCCGCTCGAGCAAGTTATTGGTGATCCTGGTAGCAGTGTTATGACGAGAGGACAACTGAGGAATGAAAACTCACAAGAAAATATTGGCGCTCTAGCTTTATATGCTAAAATTCAAAAATCAGGTTGTGAGAATGATTGGTCTTTTGCTTGTTATGTTTCGCAGGTTGCACCGTGGACATACAAGGATGCTCTTTTGGATGACGCTTGGGTAGAGGCAATGCAAGAGGAGTTATTGCAATTTCAGAAACTGGGAGTGTGGACACTGACAGATTTACACCAGGAAGGAAAAAGATTGGAAGCAAATGGGTGTTCAAGTGCAAAAAGGATGACAGAGGAGTGATTGTTCGAAACAAAGCTCTACTGGTCGTACAAGGCTTTCATCAAGTGGAAGGAATTGATTATAACGAGATTTATGCACCGGTTGCACGCTTAGAAGCTATTCGCATGTTTCTAGCGTTTGCATCATACAAGAAATTGAAGGTGTATCAAATGGACGTTAAAAGTGCGTTTCTTTATGGTGTGGTCAAGGAAGAAGTTTACGTAGGTCAACTACCAGGCTTTGAGGATCCTATTCACCGGGATAAGGTCTACGTTCTTAACAAAGCTCTCTATGGGTTGCACCAGGCTCCACGGCAATGGTATGAGGAGCTGAGCACGTATCTTCTATCCAAAGGATTCAAACGAGGTTTGGTAGATTGCACACTGTTCACAAAACGAACAAGAGATGACTTGGTTCTAGTGCAGATTTATGTTGATGACATTATTTTTGGATCTACTAATGAACTTTTATGCAGGGAATTTGAAAATGTTATGCATGAAAAGTTCGAAATGAGTGCGATAGGAGAGATGCAGTTTTTCCTAGGCTTGCAGGTGGACCAAAGACCAACAGGGATCTTTATTCACCAAACCAAATACGTATCTGAAGCCTTGAGCCGATTCCAGATGGATGATTCGAAGCCGATGGATACCCCGATACAACCTAATCACGGGATTGGTATTGACGCTAAGGGGGAGCTGACTGGTCCTTTTACATACAGAGCAATCGACGGATCTCTGATGTACCTCACTGCATCTAGACCAGACATAATGTTTGCCACATATCTCTGTGCACGTTATCAATCAAAGCTGAAACAAAGTCATTTAGCAGTTTTCAAACGTATCCTAAGATATCTGAAGGGTTTTCCGTCGAGAGGACTATGGTACCCTAATGATGATAATTTTGACCTAATTGCTTTTAGTGATACAGATTGGGGAGGCTGTGACAAAGACAGCAAGTCCACAACGGCTGGATACCAGTTTATGGAGAGCGGGCTCGTGACCTGGCAATGCAAGAAACAAACTGCAGTCGCCTTATCAACATGTGAAGCAGAATATGTCTCAGCTTCAAGCCGCTGCTCACAAGTTCTGTGGATACAACAACAAATGGTTGACTACGGTTTGTAATTTCTTAAAACCACTATTTACTTTGATAATGAGGCCGCCATTGCATTAACTAAAGACTTAGCCATCACTCAAAAGCTAAGCATATCCGGATTAAATACCATTTTATCCGTGATTGTTATGCAAAAGAGTTGATCGATATGGTCAAAATCCACACTAATTATCAACGTGCAGATCTTTTTACCAAAGCTTTTGATAAATCAAGATTTGAATATCTTTTAAAAGTTAATGGTGTAAAAGAAAAACAAGACTGATCATCACCTCGGTTTATCGCTTTTTATTTTTAGTTTTTACCGTTTTTCAGAAAAATTCAAAAACCCAAAAATATGTTTTTCATTTTAGGAGGAGTTTATTTTTTAAAAAAACCAAAAACATTGAAAAACTCAAAAAGCCCTAAAAATTAGAAAAACCCAACATGATTTCCAGGATAAAAAGAGGAAATGATAGTACATCAGTGGGGATCTGACACATGCTAAAGAAGTGTAATGCAATATAAGGCGTGTGTTTGAGTCTGTGTGATGTGTTGATAGGCTTCGTAGACCTATTACTGCGTGCCTGATACATACATATCAAACGAATTGTTATGTGGATGAATTCCTCATGGGCATATGGTCTTAGTACCATAATTTCGTTTGATAGGGTATTTGCACAAAATTCAAAGGTTTCAGGTTGTTATGTTATTAGTTATCTGGGGATAGCCTATCTGATCTTCTGTCGTAAGTCATTATGGACCTAGATCAGACAGGGTATCTTTATAAAAGAGTTGTAAAGCCAAATCCTAAAGTTACCGAATTGAAGAACTTTCAATGTATGACGGTAATCAAAGATTATCTAATGCATCGTATCCAATCATTGATGCAAATCATGATTGATACCAGCCCTCAACCTGGTAGAGTGCACAAGTTACTTTGTAGTATTGAGTTGCTGACATGTACACCTCTGTGCTTCATACCTTATAAATTATAGATGACGAAAGCATAATGTTAAGTTGAAGGGCATTTCTGTCATTTACACCAAATGTACAAGCCTATATGCACAAGGTATTTACAATTTATTTTTTACATATTTTATAATAATTATTATATATCTTGTGTCTTTTATATATATATATATATATATATATATATATATATATATATATATATATATATATATATATATACAGACACAAAGAATAAGTCACAACCCCACCCCCTCCCACCCACCACCACCACCACCACCGCATTGCACCACCACCACCGCCAAACTACACCACCCCCACCACCGAACTTTACGGCACCCACCACACTAGAGGTGTAAAAAAACCAGTGTGGAACCAAAACCGGTAAAACCGATCGACCTGAACCGAAACCGGTTCTACATGAAACCGGTACTAAAAAAATCTCAAACCGAACCGAAAACCGACAATAAAACCGCTCAAAAGAAACCGACCACCAACCGAACCAAAATTTATTGATATTATTATAATTCATTTATTTATTTTTCAAAATTTATGTAAAGGTGGTGGTTGACTTTAGCTAAAAACTGTGTATACACTAACGAACAATTTAGGCGTTGCTTTCTAATGCGTCGCCGATTAATCCAACGAAATGCCAATGGCTTGGCTAATTTTGATGGATTCGTCACACCAAGATAGGACGCTAGAGGGAAACGGGGTTTTACTACGCTACAAAAATGCACTGCTGCACTTCGACAAGTGGCATACAACGCTTGTAGTGATTCCTGGGATGAATATTTAAGAATGTCTGGTAGAATGAGTCGGGAGTGTTTGTATCAATTTAGCGAAGATATTGTGAAGCTATATAGCAAGGTTATTTGCGTAGGCAACGAAGAGGGACATCAAAAAACTATATTCATACAATGAAGAGAGGCATGACTTTCCTGGCATGCTAGGAAGTGTCGATTGTACACATTGGCAATGGCATAATTGCCTCAATGCATGGCAAGGTCAATTTACGCGGGGTGACGTGAGAAACCCCTCAATAATTTTAGAAGTCATTCCCTCACAAGATCCTACGGGTTTGACATGCCTTTTATGGAGTTGCAGGTTCATGTAATGATAAAAATGTTCTAGCAAAAAATGAAGTTTTTGATAACATCATTAGAGGTACCGGTCTTGATTCTTCTTTCATGCTCAATGGGGTAAAAGATAAGCACGGGTATCATCTAGCGGACGATATATACCCAAGCTATACGTCTATTGTGAAAACGATACAAAATCCCATAGATGCAAAAAAGAAAAAAGTTCGAGAAGTACCAACAATCGGCAAGAAAAGACGTCGATCGATTATTTTGTGTTTTAAAAGTCTTGATGGCATTTAATACAACACCCGGCACGTGTATGGACACCACAAACATTGAGATTAGTTATGTACGCTTGTACAATACTACATAACATGATAATCAAAGGCGAAGGTCGCGCGTTATGCGAATACGATCCGAACGAAGTTGAAGAGAATGTCAAACCAGTTGATGAGGGAGAACAAGAATCAAACACGTGGGCGTTACACGATACTATTGGCATCGTTGCCTTTGTGTGGATTTAATCGACCACATTTGGAATAATTTCCTTGTCGGTCTCGTTGATGACGAGTAGCGGTTTTCTTAATTTGTATTTTTCTTAGTTTGTTTTTATGATTTTGAGTTTGTATTTTTTTAATTTTTATTTTATTAAAATAAATTAATAAAAAATTAAGATCTAGAAATTAAATAGATTAAGTAAAAAATAAAATAAAAAATTGAAAGGGGAAAAAGGGGGAACCACGCCCTTAATTTGAGAGAAGGGAAGGAGAAAGTGACGTGACGCAAAAAGCCAATAAGTTAATAAGTTGTTTGTGTAAACAAAAAGCACATTTTGTTTTGGCTTTTTGATATGAATTGAAAAGCTCTTTTCAAGAAGTCACAAATCATGGTTTTTTATTTTTGCTTTTGACTTTTGGAATAAAAATTACAAATCTACAATCCACACAACCAATCTTCACAATAAGTTAACCCAAAAACTTCTAAAAAGACAACTAATTGACTTAATGGTTTTTCCTACATAAAAGTTAATCCAAACATTTTTTAGAAATTCATTTTTAAAAAGTCATAAGTTAATAAGTATTTCTAAGTAAAAGCACTTTGGAAGTTAAATAAGCAATCCCAAACACCCATAGATATATTTTGGTCCAGAATTGATATAGGCTATTTTTTTGTAAATTATGAGACGACCCACCGACTACTAAAGGACTTGTAGTTTATTGGTACTAAAGTTTGATTGAAAGGTGTCCCTTGATATAAGGTTAAGAAACATGTGTCCTACACCCTATAGTCTAAAAAATCATAGTATACATTTAAAAATACCAAAGAGTTTTGGCTTAGGTGTTGTTTGTTTTTGAAGAGGTAAAATGTCTGCAGTCTGCGGATCACATCTGCAGACATCTGCAAGAGAAGAGGTGGATTAAACGTCTGTGGTAGGCAAGGAGAAGACTGTTTGTTTGTTAACGTCTGCAGCGTAATAGGGCTGGCAATGGGTAACCTGTGTAAGACACGATTAGACCTGTTAACTGAAAAATTCACTATGCCATTTTTTACTTTTTTTTATATAATTAGAATTAAGAGGCAAAGATCCATTATTTCTCTTTTTAGGTACATAAAACATATAACTGTGTTATAAACACGTGATATAAAGTAGTTAAACGAGTCGTGTTCATGTTTAGAACTTTTGTTGTTCGCGTCGTCAGAGACCTGTTAAACCTGCTAATACAAGATTTGCCAGCCCTCGCCATAACCCAAACCCATAACCCACCGTAACCAAAACCCTACACCGTAAACCAACACCAAAACCATAACCCACTACAACCCACATAACCATAACCCACTTTATACACTCACCACCCACGTACTTCACCACATACTTCACCCACATACTTCACCAAATATAGATAACTAAAAAACACCCACAAATGAAAGATCAATTTATGTTTGGTCAAGTCTTATCTTTTAACCTTCCAACCACTCTCCTCCATATTTTTCTAGAAAATTAACCTTTATTATTATTATTATTATTTAAATATATAATAATAATAATAATAATCTTGAAAGGCTGATTATTATTTGAATGGTGGCAGTAATGAAACTAAGGTGAATGAAGCCAAGAAAGTAGTTCCCGTTCACGATCTTGATTTCCAACTTCAAGTTAGCTTACAATATAAAGGTTGGTTTGGTTTTGAACAAAAATAATTCTGAGAATTATAGAGAGAGAGAGAGAGAGAGAGAGAGAGAGAGAGAGAGAGAGAGAGAGAGAGAGCTGTAGAGAGGAGATCGGGAAAGGGATGTCGGTCGTCGAAGAGCGGCAGGTGGGGGAGAAGAGGTAAGGGATGTCGGTCTACGGTGGGGAAGGAGAAGCTGGGTTGGCGGCGGCGGATGCTTGAGGAGGAGGGAGGAGGAGTTGGGAGGAGGAGGAGTTTGATGAGAAAATACAAGGGAGAAGAGGTTTTAGCGTTTAGAAAAGGTTGGAGAAGAGGTTGAACCATGTCTGTGCGAAGAAGAGGACGCGCAGACATTTTTTAGGGATATGTCTTCTAAAAAACAAACAATCTGCAGACCCTAAACGTCTGCCCCGGTCTGCGCGGCACAGACAGAAGAGGCTAGAAGCACTTCTAGGAAAAAATCAAACACCACCTTAGTGGTATTAATGCCTTAGATAATGCTTTGCCTTTTTAAGTAAAGCTTGCATGGATAAATACGGGGAGCACGCACTTCATTGCAAAGAGCTTTCTGGGTTCAAATACCGACATGACTGGGTGAGGGACGTTTTGTGGAACATCCTGAGAAGAGATGAGATTTCTGCAAAAGAGGAGGCCCCTGTAAATTTTCTCACAGACTCTGCGGAAGGGAGATCCACCCTGCGACCAGCGGATCTGCTTGTCTTTGGTTGGGAAAGGGGAAACATGCTTGCGTGGACTTCACAGGGGTATCTCCTTTGGTTGGGTTAAGGGAAACAGGGTTTGTAGCTGGGCAAGCATCGAGAAAGGCCGAATCGAAGAAAGTAGATAAGCATGCTAAAGCTTGTGCAGAGAACCAACATGTCTTTATCCCCTTGGCCTTTGATACCTTTGGCTCCCTAGCGCCAGAAGCTATTCGTTTCTTGACTAGGGTCCAACGGGTCGTCCACAACAATAGTTCATCTCCTGGGCGTCATAGATTTGTCTTTGTTAGATTAGTGTTCGCAATTCAGAAAGAGGTGGCGGAGCAACTTGTTGCCCGTCTACCTTCTATTGTGATGTAACATATTGTGATGTAACATTCGTATTTCGTTTTCGGTTATCATATTATCACAAAATCGGCAAAATCTACATACAAGGCTATTTTACTCAAAAAAAAAGAAAAAAAAAAAAAATAGCGGTAAAAAAAAACAAATTTGAAAGCCAATAAACGAGTCATCGACCAAGTCCTAAAAAGGTAAGAATGTTTCTTGTTGAGGAAATGGAGGTAATAATGACCTATTGAGACGTGCTTTGCACACTATATACCTAACATAATTGTACATACGAAAACTTCAACGTTTTTTGAAGTTAGAAAAATTTTTTGTGACATAATGTTTTTTATTTTGTTTATTAATGTTTAAAATAATAAAGTTTAAAAAATAATAATGTTTAAAAAATGGATAAAGCTGCTGCTCACTTCTAGCAACAACGGAATCAGGTGAGTGCGCTGCAGCTTTATCACATTGTCATGTCAGCGCTTACGTTGCACAATATTAGAGGATAAATCATTAGCTCACCTCTAGCTACTAAAACCGATAGTCTTAGACTATGTGTTATGGCCCGCGAGCGAGCTGCCACGAGCTAACAACATAACCACGTGGATCGTGTTTTCCATAACACCCTTAGGCAAATGTTGCCGCGGGCGAGGCCAAGCGAGCTAGATCGCATGAGCTAGCGAGGAGAACTTAAAAAAACTAGCCGTTTGCTGCTAGCCAACGGTCATGTATTTAAAAATTTGTATATGTATATATATATATATATATATATATATATATATATATATTATCAAACACATACTTTAATCATCTACCAAAGATTTTTACAAAGAATTTTTTTTCATCTCGAACAAACCGATCCCAAATGGCAAACGAAAACCCAAATCCGAATCCAATCCCACCCTCACAAACCCCATCCCACCACGAAGTTGGAACGTGAAGGAAGAACTCGCGTTGGTCAACAGTTATATTACAATACAAGAAATAGGAATTGAGGGAACGAAAACTTTTTGAAGCGCGGTTGTAACTGGATTCCATCAACAAATGGGTGACAACTTTCGGTCAAGGGACGCGATATACGGAAAATTTGTATCTTTACTAACGAAGTGAATAATATTTGAGGGGTTCTCCGTAAGTGTGTTGAACGACAATCCGGGTTTAAACGAAGACGAGGCGATTTAGGAGGCCCGTAACCAGTACCGTGTCATGCACAATGATAACTACCCGAGCGTTGCGGTTTGGAGAGCTATGAGACCACGCTTTCAACAAGAGTTGCGTTTCTAATATTTATTATGGTTTTTAATATTTATGTGATGTTTTGGTGTGATGTTATTTTATGGTTTTTAATATTTATGTAATGTTTATTTTAATATTTATGCAATGTCTTAAACAAAAAATAAAAAACATAAAAAATAAAAACAAAAAAAAATGATAAAGCTGTCGCTCAAGGTAAGTCACAACAGGATCAAATGAGCATGAGTGACACTTTAGTTGGTGCCACGTCAGTGCCTAATTATCTTTTTTTAATAGAATAAAGTATTAACCAGAGGTGAGCCACAACGATTAATGTTATATTAATCTTTCTATATATGTTTTATGAAAAATACTTTATCATATGATGTTGTTCAATATGAGTATATTTTAAAAATCAGATTATTCGATATGATTATATTTATGTGTAATGATGTAGAAATAGTTTTTTCTTTATGAAGTGGGGGTGAAAAGGGTTAAAGAAGTTTTATTTTATCTACTTTTTATGAACAGCTTTTTCCCCTTTCAACGGCATTTTAATCACCAAGGCATCATTCGTTGCTTTCTAAACATAACTTGTTAAGACCTTATTGCTTGTTAAACAAAAAAAGAACAAGTTATAGAAAAACAATTATCAACCACAAACACGACAGATAAATAACTAAGAATCGTTCATTGTTTTCATTAGTTACTATATGAACTCAAACATATAGGTAGTTTGTTTTTTTAGTTTATGACCATAAAAGGTTTACTTGTTCATAAACATAATTTGTTAAGACACATTTTCTTGTAAAAACAATGATAAACAAGTAATCGTTTGTTTTATAAAAAAAGTTATCAATCCCGATCGTAATATATATAGGATATGGATTATAAGAGAACACCAGGTTAATCATATTAACCATCTTGCTATACCTGCATCTTACGAGATTTGAACACTCTACCTCTTTAATAGATAGAAGATACCTTACCGTCAAGATATCTTTTGAGGACACATACGTATGTGTTATATATAAAAATGTATAATAAAAAGGTCACTTGAATCCTAGATGGGTTTGGGACGTTGACTCCTAGTGGAACTTGCAAGATTTCATATGTGAACATCAAATGTAATCTTCCTTCACCAAAAGTCTCTAATGCATCCGAACCCACGGTCAATTTAAATTTCTAGTATTTTTGGTTTTTCAATTTAAATATTAAAGTTCTGCCATTATTATACAATAAAACCTCTGTTAATTAATAATGTTAGATTGAGTATTTTATTAATTTAGCGAGATACTATTATATCGATAAATTAATGATTTATCAATTTAAAGAGGTTTAACGCATGACCTTTAAATTTTCAAGTCTAATGTACATTCACAAATTAATTGAATTTGTTAAATTCATTGTTTTTTAATAAGTAAATTTAATTCATGGTATAAAAAAATAAATTACAAAAACAAGTTTTAATGCACATTTCTTCTCCATGTACATTAAACATGGTTAGAAGTTAATTAATATAGATTTGATGTTCAACAAAAAAAAACAACTGACTATATAGATTTATTTTTTACTAAATAATTTTAATATTTATAATCTTTTTGTAATTATTAATTTATAGTTTTATTAGTACATTATATATATTGAGATTTCAAAAAAGCTATTACCTTATTATTTTATCAATTGAGGTCTAGTTTTTTAGTAGTCCCATGTTGGGACTTAACAAAAAAGTTATTAGCTAATGAATGAGCCATTGAAGGATGTGTGTCCTAGGTTGTTCCGATTGGAGGCACACAAAAGATGTAAGGTCAGTGAGAGATTGGTCAAATCTGGAACTGGAATGCTGCAGTGCTGGAAGTGGAAGAGATCGTTTTCATCGGTTGAAGAATGGTCCGAATAGGAATATCTAAGTTCGCGGCTAGAATCTGTTGTCCTTTCTGATAATGCTGATGGTTGGGTTTGGGTTGGCAACAAGGACGCTAATTTTTCTGTTTGGGCTATTTGAACACTGATTCACAGTGAGATTGATTTCAGCAGTATTAAAGTTTTTTAATGGTGCAACTGGATTCAGAATAAATGTAACATTTTCGGGTGGTGAGCGGAGATGGACAGGATCTCGACATCAACTGCTTTGAGACGTAGAAACTTCCTCGGGTGGTGAGCGGAGATGGACAAGATCCCGACATCAACTGCTTTGAGACGTAGAAACATCCTGGTCGTGGATGCTTTGTGTCCGTTATGTGGTCATGCAAAAGAAACCATGGATCATCTGTTGACTGGCTGCGTATTTGCGTCCATTTTGTGGCAGCATGTGTTTTCGTGGTGCAGAGTCCATAACATCTTTGTCTTCTCGTTTAAAGACCTCTTGGAGATCCACAATTATGTTGGGCTTTCGGTGTGGGGGGGGGGGGGGCGAAAGACTTATTCTATGGGATTATTATTATTGGCTGTTGATGCATTTGGAGGGCGAGAAACAGGCTCAAGTTTGATAACAAGAAGGTTAGGATGGAAGATATCATTAGTGAGGTTAAAGCTACGGGTTTTTTATGGGTGAAAACTAGAGCGAAGTTAGAGTCTTTTACGTGGGATGATTGGTGTAAATTTATGATTGGATAGTGTTATGTTCGGTTGTGTTGTGTGTGCTGCCCCGTTTTTTGGGTTGGCGTTGTTTTAATCAAATTAACCATTAAAAAACAAATTATATGTGTATGCCCTTTTTTTCATATATGAGAACATTCGCACATGATATTATGACAAAGTAAGTGGGAGTCAAGCATATATAGCATTGAATTCGACCCATTTACCGCACACAAATTTGGAAAAATACCCAGCAATAAGTTGTGACATTGAAGTGGGTTCGATGAAAATAATGGTTAAAAACACTTGAACAAACGCCAACACCTACCCATTGTGATTTAATTCCTCTGACTTCTTTGACTTTCAGCTACACTTTTATTATTTCAATTTGATGTTTCTAGAAGTATCAACGACTATTGTAGAAAATCATTTATTAGGGGGACGGGGCGCTACCAGAATTGGGCACGGGTACCCCACTATCAGCACGGTAACACCGCCACCACCCGTGCTGGTAGGGGTCCCGTGAACCGTTTGCAGGTTCTAGTTAACGGGCTGGTAACCATTAATAATAATTGCAACGGTCGATTTTCAGTATTTATTTTATTACTTTTTTGACCGTTTGAATGAATTTAATATAAAACGGCAACAATTTTTTGACCGTTAATTTAATATAAAACCAAATCCAAATCCAATCCCTCCCCCACTAAACCGTTGATCAAAATATTATCAATTTTCCATCTTCAAGTTGATCACAAATGGCAAACCAAAACCCAAATCCAAATCCAATCCCGCCCCCTAAACCGTGTGCGACCACCAATCTGGAACTTGGAGGATGAACTCGCCTTGGTGAATAGCTATATTGCTGTTCAAGAGCAAGGACCCCAGCGAAGGCAATGATTTTGGAAAGCGGTTGTCACAAGATTCAATGAACAAATGGGTGAAAACAATCGTTCAACGGACGCGATATATGAAAAGTTTGTATCTTTAAAGTCGAAGTGCGCAGTATTTCAACAATTATTCGTTAATGCGATGAACGACAATCCGGATATAAACAAAGATTAATTGATTGAAGAAGCCCGTAACCAATACCGAAACATACACAATGATAACTACCCGATGGTCGAGGTTTGGAGAGTTATGAGAGGACGTTTTATAATATAGCCGTGTTTCTACTATTTATTTACGTTTTTAAATAATGGTTTGATGTCATGCATTGATGTTATTTTATGGAATATTATGTAAATTTTATTTTATTTGGTTTAATAATATGTTTAATAATGTTTCTTTAAAAAAATAATAAAAAATGTTTGTAAAGCACTTGATGGTTGCCATTTCAAGTTTAGTTTCTTCCAATTCATTTATATAACTGTTAATGGCCAATTGTTTTAAAGAAAGTGTTTTCTTTAAATCAGAAATATCCTTTTTGTAACCATCAAGCACTTTATTGAATTCATGTGCCTCTTTGCGATAAGATTGACAGTTAAGTCTAGCACTCTCAAGTTGTACCCTGAGTTGCTTGTTCTCTTCTGTCAATCTATCACATGTACCACAATATTTGTCACTATTCATGTCTATGGCGGAATCAGAACTTACCTGTTTCGGAGGCTCTGTCATCGCCATCAAAGCAAAGTGTGTTTCCTTTCCAGCAAAGAATTTGGAATAATCAATTCTGGTGAAAGCATCATCCACTATGCAAGACTTGCGGGTCATAAGAAAATCAGCTTTGGCTAGAAGTTGATCAATATCATCATCTAGTGAGTTAACACTAGATTCAGAATCAGGCTCGCTCTCCGAATCAGAATAAACTAAGTCATGCTCTTCAGAAATATCAGTGACTGAATCAAGAATCAATCCTAGAGTCTTCTCAACAGGAACATCAACTTCTTCCACCATTTCCTCAATCTTTACCTCAGATCTCTTCTCAACCTCCAAAACTTCTTCAACTACCACCGGCTCCTCCAAATCAATCTTTTGAGCAACACACACCACATTACCAGCTGTAATCTCTTCAACACCTAGTTGCATCCTAGTCCAATCAAATCCCTCATCCTTTTGAATTACCAAAGCCTGATTTTGGTTATCTGTTTGTGTTTGGCTATTTGGTGTGGAAATCGGAATGATGGTTTTGGTTGGATTATGTGGTGTTTGATTTTGGTTATGTTTTGATGTAGTGGTTTGTCTAACAGAATTGTTTGGTGAGGTGTTTTGTCGGTTTTGGTAATTATTTTGTGGTTGGTAGTTGGTGTTGTTTTGGCTTTGATAAGATACCAGATTTTGAGATTGACGGTTCTGGTAATTAGTGTTGAATGGATTCCTATTTCCTTGTTGAGCTGGCTGTGTGCACTCTCTCTTGAAATGACCTTTCCCACCACAGTTAAAACATGTGACTTTGGCTTTGTTGAAGCCATATGTGGTGTTGGGAGAAGTAGAAAGATCAGTTCTACCGGTTTTCTCTATAAACTCGGTCGCTCGTCTCATTACACTAGCAAATGCCCACTGTATGTCAATGAGCTCCATCTCCTCTTTATCAATTTGAGCATAGTCTTCACTGGCTAGATTGTTATTACCAATTTGACTAGCTACCAAACCATTATAAGAAGCAACCATAGCAGATACCAAAGCTACATGTTGTTGAGCAACTTCCACAGTGACATTGTTCAAGTTAGATGTCTCCAACACAATTGGGCTTTGATTTGGTTGGTTTGGGTTCATTTGAGGAATGTATTGTTGTTGTTGAGGTTGGTTTATGTTAGCTGAATAGCAGGCAGCTTGTTGCATTGGTGAGAAAGGTGGAATGTAAGTGGTAGGGTATGATGGTGGTGTATAAGATGAGGTTTGAGCTAGATAGTTTATTGGGGTTTTGGTTGGTTCAATAACACTTGAAACACAAGCATTGTGTGGAGCAACAGAACTACTAGAACTTGAACTAGTCAGAGAAGAAGATGTACCACCATGATATAACTCTGGGTTCTGAGGAACTTGTGCCCTTTTTGCTTTCCTCTTCTCTTCCATCTCTTTGTTCTCCAGTTTCTAAATGAATCCATTGATGGTCCAATATTGATAGGCATCTTTCTCCTTTAGGACCTCAATGTGTTGATTCCAGTATGGTGGTAATGCATCAGCGAACTTATCCACCAATTTAGACATAGGTGTATTAATCTAATAGCTTGACAATTCAGTCAACAAATGACAATACCTAGGAATCAACTCCTTCAACATCTCATTTCCCATGTAACTAAAATTCTTTAACTCTTTTCTCAACTCTTCCATCCTTAACATCCTAGTCTTCTCGTTCCCATCATGACGATTTCTCAACATATCCCACAGCTGCTTCGAAGTTGTGCAAGAATCAAACTGATGTAGAAGATCAGTGTTGATAGCCTGAGATAATTGTGAGAACGCCTTCTTTTCCACCGCAAACTTTTTCTTCTCATCCTCAGCTAAGCTTTCCAATGGAATCGGTTCACCAGTGTTCTCCAACACCGGTGCTACATAACCCTTAGCTATCATTTGTCATGCCTGAGTACCTTCCATTCCCACTCCCTCCAAATGAATCTTGAACTTGGTCTTCCATTGATTATAATCCACCATCTCCATTAGCTTTGGTGGACGACTCCCGCTACCTGAGGATAAATCATGAATTAGCATAGAAATAGCATTGGTAGTTTGAGAGTGTACCGCGGCTGCTGCAACTCCCCAATAATCAGTCATGGGTTGTTGTGGTGGTTGAGCAACTGTTTGTGGCATTGAACTAGTCATTGCTAAGTAGTTGATCGGCTAAGATGGTTGACTAGTTGTCTTCTGTGCTGCTACAATCCAAGGATCCATCGTTACTTGCTGTTGTTGTGTAGTATTAGGCCTCGGTGTTGTTTGTTAGTTCCACGTATCGTCTACGAAACCTGAAACACGAAACACTTAGAAAATTTTTTGATCAAATTCTACGTTCGACCTTTTCTCAATAATCGTGGGTTCGAAGGTGGAAAAATTCCAGGTTCGACCCTTTCTGATGACTCTAAGGTAGAATATAACAAACTATCTCACTTTCGACCAAAGTAAAACTGTCACACCACGCCTATGGCGGAAACACGTGGCGCGACGGTTCAAGAGGATTAAGCCAAGATTAATGCAAGCCACAATATTATTTAAACAAACGGGTATTTATTCAACGTTGAAAATCATGTCAAATTATTCATACATAATCTTAAAATTGTTTTTGAAATAAATAGGGAGGCTCCTCCCTATATCCCGAAGTCCTTGGGATAGAGAGACGAGACCCCTTCATGACATCCAACGCCCAACTTGGAGATTCCCCCGACCCTGCTCGCCACGTTGACCTTCATCTGTCAATTACCTGAAAGATATGTTTAAAAATCTTCAATATATAAATATTGGTGAGTTCACAGGTTTTGTATTTAATAAAACTTTATCTCGTGGGAATATCCTTGTTATGACATTTATAGGAGTTGCAAAGTCCTACAATTTTACTTGAGCCTATAACCAAACCAAGACAATTAATAATGCCCCCCCCCCCCCGCCCCAAGTCGTTACTCGGTATTCCTACGACTTGATTTCAGAATACGTGCACCCCAGGCATACGCCGATGCATAATCGACGCTATCGATTAGGGGTGGGCCTTGTCAGGCACCAATAGTACTATTCAAATATTCCTTTGGTTTCACTTTCCTGAATTAATGATTATAGTGGGGAGGTCTCAACCCCGAGTGGCGATCACAACTCAAGTGTCCAACCTGTCAAACAAATCCCAACATATCTTTCCCCCGTAAAAACGTTAAATAGTTTAGAAATGGGGCCGTGAGACTCACCTGTAACTGTGCTCGGCTCAAAGAAGAAAATAGTAAAGTTTGTGATCTCGCACCTACAAATGTTCTAGGCGTATAAGTCACTACACCTTTGGTGCATGTGCCTTGGCAAGTTGTACACCCAACTTCCCGACCACGTCTTTATCCCAATTCCCGTTTAATTAGTCTCGTATCCTAGGTTCATTGGCGATGGATTACCCTTTTCTTACAAGTTTAATACTCTTTGTAACTTGTATACTATTATTCTCGACACGACTCTATCCAACGTATAATTATTTTCCCATTTAAATAATTATACTTAGGATCGTTTCGCTCGATATAATGTGATTTCTTATTATCCGACCCGACTCACCTTGCCACATATTTATTTTCCCATTCAAATAAATATGCTAAGTTCTTGTCGTTTGGTAATATATTCTTAACGCTCGACTAGACTCACCACACCGTACATTTATTTTCCCATTTAAATAAATGCACTAGGATCTTGTCGGTATTCACACGTTCGTAGATATACTTCACCTACTCGTCTCGGTTTTCCTTCTCGCATATCTATTTTCCCATTCAAATAGATATACTAGAATTTCGTCGAAAACGAGCATATGTACATATACCATCGCGTGGATACTACTTGTTAAGTTCATGTGTCGTTTAGCGCTTTTAATTCGTTACGTTGTGTTTTCTTTTCCCCACGAATATTCTTTCTACACTTAGGAAAGTGTTACGCACGTTTCACCCTTGTTATATATATTTTATTTCCTTAAAATATATATGTATATTTTTATCTTGTCGTAATGGCATTTTTCTCATATGTCCGTTTACGTTAGCTCATGTAACTAAGTTCGTTAGTTAGCGTTTTTCACATTTATTTCCATTACGCGTTCTACGGAAATATTATTCCTACTTCCAATTCCGAACGTTTATTTCTTGGAAAATATACTTTGTACGTTTAGCCCAACTTGTTCAACTTGTAACCCGAAAATGTTTCCGATACTTTTATATTCCCATTTATATAAAAGTATCCATTTTTGTACAAGTTTTCCCAAGTCTTTACTAATATTTTATAAAATCTTATTTTTATAAAATCCTTGTGTTAACTTACCCTTTTATTTTTATAAAACTTCCATTTTTATAAAAATGCCTCTTTTAATTTATACACAAGTAAGTTTCTCATGTTTATCAAAAACTACACTTGGAAAGCTATTATTTATGCTTTTGACACCGAACTCTTCGTTAATGCATTTTTGGACTAAAGTTTCTAAAATACATATTTTAGTCCCTCGACTTTCCAAGTTATAATATTTGTCCTTTAACTTATATTTGTTGCATTTTTCATCTTATCTTTCATGGTTGGCATTTTCTTCCATTTTAGTGGACTTTGAAGAACCATTTTCTTAATGCTTGATTATTTTTACTTCATTCCATTTTTAATAATCTTATAATCCATCCTAAATGCTATTAACATGTTTGTTCCATATTTTTATCCAAAATATCAACTTCTCACTCATTCAAGTGAGTAGACTTTGAATATGGAACTTTTTCACCTATGATTATCTAACCCATTTTAATATATTTTTGGTATTAACTTATCATCTTATGATGATTAAAATCATCTTCCATCATATTCAAGTCCTTCTCATCAATCATGCTCAAATCATCCATTAACTCAAGTGTATGTTCATTTTATCACATTTTCTCCAAATATTACATTTATTAATATAAATCCAAGATTTATTTATGTTATTATTATTCTTCCATTTTTAATCTAGCAAAACACATTATCTTTATAAAACCATTTCATTACCCATCAATGTACAACTTGCTTTCAAAAGCACAAAATATGAACATTAAGAATCAAACAAGGTAAAACTTACTACTAGCTCAAGGCTAGGGAAGACAACAACCTTGGATTGGATGGGGTTTAGTGTGTTTTTCCAAAGGGGTTAAGCTCCAAGCTCTTGAACACACAAAGGGGTTTTGATGGATGATGATTTGTTAGTGTAAAAATTGAAAGAACAATGTTGATGGAGGGGTGTATACCTACGGCCAAGGGAGAAGAAGAAGAAGAAGAAGAAATTTGTGATTTTTTTCCAAGTATTCTCAAGTGGGTTATATTATCTTTCTTTCAAATCTTCCAAGATCACTAGTATCTTGCTTGGATTGGATGGAAATCTTTGTGTAAGATCTTGAAGGATTATGGAAGATATTGAAATGATCTTGATAATATTAGGGGTGTTTGGGCCGAGTTTTTGAGAGAGAGAGAGAGAGGGAGTGATTAGTTAATTTTCTACCCAATTCAATTGCATGCATTAATATTATTATTATCTTTCTAATCATTGGATTATTAAGGAGATGAAAGGTTAAAGAGGATAATTAAGAGTTTTACCATTTGGGTGGGCCCCTAGGCCGGCCCCTTGGGTGTCTTGGGTGGGGTCCACCTTGCTAAATATTACCTAATATTATTATGTTTAAGTTAATCTCGTTCGGGTACCGTCCGGGTATTCTTGGGTTTTTAACCGCGTGTCACCCGAATATTAAAATACCATTAATATTCCTTAAATTTAGTCCAGTTTAATTACTGATAATTTATTTCGGCTTTTGCCGGGTGAAATTACGTGTTACGCGCGTATCGGGTGCGGTACGCGCACTCTATTCGTTACCGGGAGATTTGTACAATAAGCCTTCACGTATGGCCTTGGGTTTCCAAAACTCATTATATTTTGTGAAAATATCATTCATTATATATTCCGGGTGTCCGGGGTTCGTTTCGCTTATTTAATTTTTACCGGGTAATTGCTAGTGTCCATACCGGATAGATTTGCTTGCGCATGATCCTATCATGTTTTGTCATTAAACTTATGCATTCCTATGCATTATTTGGGAATTGCTATCTTTCTAAGGCCTCAGTCAAACAATCAACACATAATTACGTTTAATTACGTTAATCGCGTTTAATTAATTAGTACGGGATTACCTTAATTTTGCCGGTTGTTACAAAAACCCACTTTCGACCTCACGTATGGTCAAATGTAAACAATCTGGTCGAATGTACAACAACACACTTAAAACTTCTAGGTTCGACCTTAAAAATGACCACATTCGACCTAGAGTTCTCAGATTCGACCTAAAACTCACACTTTCGACCGTTCTCCCCTAGGTTCGACCCTTTCATTTTGAAAAAAAAACGGTTATTCTTTGAAAATCAGTTAATTTGACCTCAAATTTTCAAAAGTTGATGAAATTTGAAGATGTTTTGCAGGTTTTGCTTCGGAATTGATTTGGAGTAAGTTCAATGAAGATAATTCTAGATTTTATCCATGAAAACTAGTCTGAATCAATCAATGTTCATCAAAAACCATTGTTCTATGAAAACAGAAAATTTTTGATCGAAAACAGAAAATTTTTGTTCAAAAACAGGATCAATTCGTAGGCGTTTGATCCTTATGGCTGTGATACTACTTTGTATGTTAGGATCATATTGTCAAAAACAAAGATATTGATCAAACAAGTATATCAATTCAGGTGCGGAATCCCTGAATCAATTACGAAATGATAATAAGATCAGCAAAACACACAAATCACTTCAAACATTGCTTTTCATTCATAAACATTCATGATAATCTTTACAAAGTCTTGTTTATAATGTTAAAGACTCAAATCAGACTTAATAAAATCTAGGGAGAAAACCAGATCGAAGGAGGGAACAAACTGACCAAAAACTTAACTTTAAAATGAATTCAACCTATTTATAGACCTTCACATTCGCCCTTTCGTAAGGTCGAATGTGCAGATTCGACCATTCGTTTGGACGAATCAACACAGACCTCTACAAGACTTCCCCTTCGACCATAGTCTTTACCTTCGACCAAAATATCTTTTCCTTCGGCCCTTTAGATCCACCTTCGACCTCCCGTTTTCAGCAAATCAGAATAGAATGTGCAATCCAATAGCACTAGTCGCAAATCGTGTATCAACAAATGGGTCGAATGTGGAATTTTTCGTACATTCGAGCTTTTTAGTTTGGTCGAATGTGAGTGTTCATGTGTTATGTTGCACATTCGAACCCTATATCTACATTCGAGCCTTTCAGTAGGGTCGAAGGTAGACAAAGTTTCACATTCGCCCTCTTCAAATGGTCGATTGTGGTAACCTATATATACCTTCTGCACATTCAAACCTCTCATTCAAAATTTTTTCAAAAATCTGAGATAACCAACCCTTGTTGCTTGTAATTTCTAGACCTTATCACTTTGATCCTTGTTCGTTTCTGATCATTTTGATACCATATTTACAGGTATTCATCAAGGATTGAAGGCAGATTGTGTGTTTTTGTATCAGAACCCTAGACCATGACAGTTGGACCAATTATAGGCTGTTATAGTTGAAATTGTTGATTAGGATTTAGTTGTAGAAAGTTTTAAGGGGAGAATGAACAATAATCTAGGTTAATAACAACACAGATTGTCTGATTGATGTTTAATAGTGTTCGAACCCTAGATTATACTTAAAAACTATCTAAAACTAAACAATTGAAACAATTGATTGATGAGGATGCTTAATCGGTCATGTTAGATCATAATCAAATAAAAATCTGATGTTAATTGAACTGGATTGAATTTTGAACATTTGGTCATATGAACAATCTGATTCGACCATTCAAGAAGGGTCAAATGTGGCTTTTCTCGTCGAATGTAACTTATTCATAGGGTCGAATGTGGATTTAAGGTTGAATGAACAATTTTAAACAAAATTTTTCACATTCGAACCTTGGAATTTCTTCATTCGAACCCCCGATGGGTCGAATGTGGAGTTTCAAAACCAAATTTCAAATTTTACAAATTTTGTCCGTTTCTAATAAATTTTCATGTTTCGTTTTTGCAGAATTCCAAATGACAGAACTACAAAACCCAGATATACCAGCTGGATCTTCTGGAAAAGCTACTGGAAAGAAAACAGAAGAGGAATTGCCGTTTAAGGAAGCCCATAATTGTTGTGCATTTCTTGGCGAGGTTAAGAAACACACAGAATTTTCTGGCGTTGTAGATTTTCTGAAACGAAGCAAACTCGTTGATGCATTAGCTACACCAGCTATTATCTATAAAGATCATCAAGTGGACTTCTGGAAGAACGCAAAGATGGATTATTGGGATAATCAAACAGCCATAGTAAGCAACATTCAGGGACAGCTTGCTATCTTTACTGAGAGTGATATTCGGAAAGCTTTGAGACTGAAAGATGAGCCGACAGATCCTAGAAGTTTGTCTTGGATTGAACAGAGAAAATGTTTTCTACGTATGAAGTACAACGGACCAATTACAAATGGAGCTTTACACAAAGGAAAACTGTGTCCGTAGTTTAAGTATCTAGCTCATGTGATGTTACACGTTTTTGGAACAGTTAGTGGTGGTTATGATGTTATGAGGAAGAGCATCAGTTCGTTGATGGTTGCTCTAGTGCTGAACAAGCCGTTTAATGTGTCGGGAATGATCTTGGATCACATGCTTGAACCTATGAAAGGTTTGAAGCACAAGAAGTTCTTGTTATATCCCAGATTCCTACAGATGATTTTTTATCAGAACTATAAAAAGCTGAGAAAAGATCCTACACAGATTCTAGTTCAAGATCACATGAATCTAAACACTTTGATTAGGATGAAAGGATACAAAGGGGTCCCTGAGAATGAAAGACCACCTCACAAGAATCCGTTTGGACACTTGATTAATCCAGATTATGAAGATCCGAGTGAGGACAAGGCTAGAAATGTTAACAGTGAATCAGATAATGATGATCCTTTGTTTCACGTCAATCCAGAAGCAAAGAGGAAGAGACAAGTGTTTAATGTTGGTGCTAAGAGTGGAAAAGGGAAAGGTAAAGAAAAGGAGGTTGAAGATGAATCACAAAAGAAAACATCAAGAAGAAAGAAAAGCGTAGCGAGAAAAGGTACTATGCTAGTGGATGAAGAGTCTGCCGATTCTGAGGAGACTCAAACAGATGAGAGATGGAATTCGGGTGAAGACACTGTAAAGCAAACAAAGCCCAAGTCCACTGTGGCTGGTGAGTCTGAAAGTCTCAATAAAACCTTAGAGGAGCAGAGACTGAAGAGTCTGATTGCAATGGACGATATTGATCTGGGTCTTGGTATTGGTGAACAAGATTTCAGTGGATCTCCAATGGTTGGTGAGAAACAGAAGAAGCCCAAATACAAAACCATGTCAAAGAAAGATGATAAAGAGAATCTAAAGAAGAGACGGGCAAAAGAAGTTGAGATCTTGCTTGCAGGAAAGAAAGTTCCTGAAGTTTCTAGTTCAAAATCTGCTACACCCGTGACATCCCCGATTGCTAAGAAGATGAAGAAATCAGCAGCTGAAAAGAATGTTGATCCTTCTGCTGATTTTGATGCTGCTATGGAAAGAGTATTGAATAAATTCAAGAAAAATACTCATGTTGCTGAGGCTTCAACACCACAGGTTACTGTATCGGGTGATGTGATGAATGCAGTTAACCAGAAGCTTGCAGAAATGATGAAAGTTATTAACCAGCAACAGCAAGAGATTGAACAATTGAGAAAGAACGATAAGAAGATGTTGGATATTGCTGAATCTTCACAGGAGAGTCAAGAAGAATTAGAAGCGAAGATTAAGCAACTACAAGAAGAAAATGAGAAATTGTTATTGCATGAATAGAGAAATACATGAAGATATATCTCTATGAGGCTTGAAAACAAGAAGTTGAGAACGAACAACAAGAGCATGAAAAAGCTCATTGATGATTTGTACTCGAAAGCTCCACAACTGAAAGCTGGAGAGGAAGATAAAGCACCTGAAGAATAACATGTTGATTTCAAACCGTCTGAGTCTGAAGAAGAAGAAAAAGAAGATGAGGAATTGGAACAGGATGCCGGTGATGCTCCTGAGAAGAAGGATGATGATGATAAAGATGGTTCTAAAAATGATTCTGGAGATAACAGTTCTGCAGATGACGATGATGATGATGACGATGATGATGATACAGAGAAGTATAAGTGTGAAAAGAGAGATTCTAGTAAAGATGCAGGAGAATCAAGCTCGAAAGCTCCTGGTGGTAACACTGATGATGATAGCATTTTCTGTAATGAAAAGATTAGATCTTTATCAGACGAAGATAAGAAGTTATATCGTCAGATGTTGACTAAGAAAGTCTGGACGATTAAGCTTACTGGAAAGTTTCCAGAGATTTTTGAATCTGAAGATATGAGATATGAGCTTGAATATAATGATCCTGATCTTGAAGATGGTGAAGTTTCTACAGCCATATCTAAAGAGATATTTGAAGGATTGGCGAAACAAGTTGGTAAGTCTCTTGAAGAGTTGATGAGTGACAATCAGATTCCTAATAGTCCTGAGAAAGAAGCAGAAAATCACTCTGGTGATAGAGATGCACCAGTATTTGAAGATGTTGAGATTGAGGATATTACTAGTGAGGAATATCTAGAGTACTTTAAAGAGAAATAGGATGATTCATTTCCTGAATTTTCTAAAGATATGTTGAATCAAGCTGAGAAACTTGCACGGGAGAAGAGTAAGACATTCGTTGGTGAAGTATTCAAGAATGCAAAGAATCAGAAACCAAATGTTGAACAATCTGATGATTTGAAAAGCTTGTCGAGGAAATTGAAAGAAAAAGAAGCCAACCGACCAAAGACTGAAATTCAGGGAGGTTTCTACAAATTTCACAACGAATTGTTTAAAGGTAGAGCTCTCGGTTGGAAATATTTGAGACAGCTAAGGTGTGCTGCTATTAAATGGGAGAAGGGAATTCTGTATTTCAACAAATTCCATGATATCAAAACACTACCTTACAGGCTGTACGCGACGTCTGCCGACATACTTTATCTGGAGCAACTGTAAACAACGATGTAGTTGGCTACTTTGCAGATCGCATGGCAAGAGAGAGCAGAACAAAATGGGATGTGTTCACTCCGCAATATCCTAAAAGGATTGTTCATAAAAAGAATATTGATCCGATTACTGGGATGAACAAGGTGACTTTGAAGTATAAACCACCGACCGTTCTGAAACATATTCCTTTGATGCCGATTCCACAACACTTTTCGAAAGAATTCATGTGGTGGTACTATGATTGGAAGACCGCAGAAGCTGTTATCTTACTGAAGGATAAAAGAGATGAGTTCAAGAAGATTCATATTTTTGATCCGATGTGGTTGATCAACTGTTCACATGAAGATATAGTTATGTTGTATTACAACCCAATTTACTGTGAAGAGAAGGATAGCGAACAAGCTCTGAAATACCAACGTGTGGTATGCTTGTGTTTCGCTTGGGATGTCAATGCGGGATGTGACTATGACAAGAAGCTGGGAAAGTTTGTGAAGATTCCGAAAGAAAAGAAGAAATCTAAACCAACTTTCAAACCAGTCATGACAAAAGAGCAGAAAACGAACTTGCGTATCAAGTTGATGAACAAGACGCACGATTACCAACGACAACAATCCAAGCAATAGTCAAGGGGGAGTTTGTTGATGCACGTTTTGCGACTAGTGATTTTGGATTGTACATTCTAATATGTTTTGTTGATATCGTGGGGGCGAAGGTGGAAATTGGTAGGTTGAATGTGGATTATATGGGTCGAAGGTGGAAGAATTCAGGCGAACGTGGAAGTCAGAAGAACATTGTGTTTGTTCGACCAGATTATGGGTCGAACCTGCACATTCGACCCTTACGGGGGGGGGGGGGGGGCGAATGTGCAGGCCTATATATAGTTTGATTTTATTTTTCAAGTTAACTTTTTGTCATTTCGTGTCTTGTTTGACCTGAATTCTCTCTAGGTGTTCTAGGAAAGTCTGAAACTAATATATTTCATGGTAAACATCAATTGTAAAGCTTTTATCAAGTGTTTATTGATGAAATGGAAATTGAAAAGGTGAATTGCGTGTTTTGATTACATTACTATCATTACGTAACTGATTTAGGGATTCCGCACCTAAATTGGTAGACTTGTATGATCAACTAACTTGTTTTTGTCAAACCGATCCTCCACACCTAGCATAAGTGACATTACAAAAGATCATCTTGGACTTCCAATCAACACATATGTAATTAGGAGTTGACTTTGCTTATAAAAGATTAGGGGGTTCTAGGGGGGGGGACGGTTTGGGTATAACAAGGAAACGGGTCACCATGTCTTGTTTAGGCAAGTATCTTGACATGGGTTTATGATGCTTTGGAAGATCTATCCATATTAGTGTAGGGTTAAATCACCTTAGGCTTTCTAATCAAAGAATCTCCTTTCTTAACCAAGTTACAAGATGGTGACATATCATAAGATTATGTTGGCTCAAGATCTTATAGTGTGACTAATCTAGGAGTTTAAAATTCTACATCCTTCCATAATGTGACAAAACTTATGTTAGTGGGTGATTAGATATGTTGTGATGTTTTAAAAAAAAATCTTGTAAGGGTGTAAAGGGGGCGACGGCTAGGAGGGTTCCAAGAAGTCAAGTGTTAGCTACTTTGGGTTAATGATCTTTTATATTTCCATGTGATTAAGGGATCTTCCTATATATGGATAAAGTCTTAAAGTTGACTAAGAGTGTATGGAAATCAAGGAACATAATCATGTCTTAAGATCTCTATACTTAGTCATGTTATCAAGTCAAGTGAAGTGATCACTCATAGATTATGTTGGAACAAAATCTTCCAAACCTTGACCACTCATAAGATCATTCTAGATCTTAATTAACATGTGCTTAAACATAGTTGACTTTAAAAAAATAATTATATATATGGGGGTGGGTTGCGGCCAAAAAAGGGAGGAAAAGGGGAGGAAAAAGAAGCTTTAACATTTTAGGCAACCTAACATTCTGGATCCTAGATGTTTAAGGAATCTTGCTAATTATAGTTAAGTCATTAATTGTGTCGTGTACATATATACATATACGTATGACACTTCATTTATAATGAAACAAAATGGATGTAAAGACTTGTATTAATTGTGTCTTATGCTCCATTGCACATGTGATACTCATGCCTATATGCATGTGTTGTGTACATATATACATATATATGTGGATTTGCATGTTAGAAAAATACTAATTTTCATATATAAATTCCATAGAACTTCCCATTGTATTATTAAATAAATGGGCATTTATACATGTTTTTGGAAAAATAGTTCGTAATCGTTTAAGTTCATGTCACCAAGATTCGTTGATATGGGTGAAATTATACTCGTTCGGACATTGCTAGACTATCTCGGGGGACTTATGCATATAAAATGTCATGAATAATGCATGTAGAATTAAACGTTGACTAGAAAGTGTACGGATTTTGACCTGGCTAAGTGGCAAGTGTCACACTAGCAAGACTCTCCAAGAGTATATTTATATGCCTCAAGGTTGCTTGTCGTAGCGGATGGTAATCCCGAGTCCTCACATGGACTGGAGTCCTCTAGGTACTGAATTACAACCTTTCACATGAGCAAATGTGGTTAATGGTACTGCGGCACCTAGCATGGACTAATGGAGGTTGAAAGATTTTGCGTCACTCTCACTCCTCAGTTCCCAAACAGTAAACATGGTATATCCGACACGCCGGTCGTATCGTTCCATGATCCTCGGGAATTACAAGCTGACTAGAACACAAATGATCAGAGGATCACTTCAGACCAACACATCGGTCAACACCGGAATGAGGTATGTGAAACATCACAAATGGTTGCTGCAACAAATAGAGAATGAGATTTCAACCACATATCGACACGTCGGTCTCTGCCGAAACAGGCATACAGAACACTAGTGGCTACCCAAGACATGGGTATCCAAAACTAATCATGTTATATGTGCCCCACGGGGACTGGCTGCCGTATTGGCATTAGCAACCTAGTAAGTCACTCCTGAACAGCACAGGCTACTCGCCCTCGAATTGACTATCAGATCTTATGCAGAAGGAAGGGAGTCCTGGAACCGGAACTTCCAATCCGTCAAGGGTTTCATCTTTTCGGGATCATTCGAGCTAATCTGTGAAATTGAGTCAGAGATGAATTTATTTGGCATAGATTACATCCTTGGGGGTTGACAGCCTCATACGCTACAGTCATTACTTAAAACATGAAACGATCAAGGTAATACGATAACAAGAATCTGGTACCTTCCTATAGGGTATCCTATTTGACAACTCAAGTAGTCACACATATGGGTGTAATGTGTAAGCTTCCGAGCTCATCTTTATTAGTCAAGTACTAATCGCACTGACCTGGTAGTTCACATCACTATGATGTGTCCAATAGTATCAGTCAAGGACATGGAATTTTGCTCTAGCGCGAGTAAGGCTTCAAGAGGACAACTGGGAACACCAGTATTGACCCAAGCTCGAAATGGTCCGACTATTTCAAGGACAGAAGTAGGAATGCCAAGAGAAGATGAACCTACCATCTCAGGAATAACAACATTAATCGAAAGGCTGAGTTGATAGATCATCTCAAAATGGTAGGGTAGCACCCTTATAGAGTAGATATGGTGATATGCCCTTCAAGATGATTTTAAGGTTTACGGACTCCACCAATGCACACGCCATTGGTGGGTCCACACCGGCCATTTGAAATATCTGCATTAGTCAATCACCCACTGGTATTTCCACAATCATTAGTACGACATGTCAGCATAGATGATTTTAAATTAACCAAGTAGGACGAGCGATAAAGAAGTGAATCTTTCGACACTGGTCAGCCCCAAAAGTATGGGACATGATATAGCTCGCATCCACTCGATACTTTTGGGGTTTGAGACACATTCGAAGTTCCTTATCACAAAGACGTGTGTCACCTCGTGGATCACGGGATTTCTTTCTGACATTGATTTGACATGACATCACCGATGCCTTAGATTTTGAAGAAATAATGCTCACGCAATGCGCGAGTTTGTAAAGAGGTTGATACAAGATTCGGTCGATTACTCAAATGATCATGAGATTCAGATTTAAGAGAAATACACCTGCTAACACCAAGACTGGAGTGTCTTAGTATGACTTCTGGAAAGTCCGTTAGACACCCAAAATCCCACATAATCGAGGTCGACACTACACAATGAAATTAGCTGGACCATGATAACTACGAGAGGTTGAGGTGGTGTCTCCATCTCAAGGGAACCAAGAACGAAACAAACAACAAGTCATCACATTTCAAGGCAATCCAGCAACTGTAGTAATACATCCACGGATCAACACGACAGTAGGAATAACACAACAATGATAGCAACACAAAAGCAAAACATAATAACAAGGAAACATCGCAACAGAAGCAGCACAATAACAGGGGAACACAACAACAAGGAAACACCCCAACAGGAGCATCACGATAACATGGAAACACGACAATGAGGCAACACAACTACAGGAGCAGCACAACAATAGGCATGCATCAACGACAATGCAACGCAACCGCATGGTACGCAATCTGAAAAAAGATAGCCAAAACACGAATACACAACAACCGGATGACACAACATAGCAAATTCACAGTACACAACAACATAAGGCACCACTTTCGTGAGCACGCATCCCAGCGCGTCTCAGCTCACTTGAGGTGGCGTGATCCTTATTCGCATCCTCGGTCACATACCCATCCTCCATAGGCTCATTGGTAGGAACGATTGGATCTATAGGTCTATCCGTCATCATAACAGAAATGGGAACGATAGGTTCCACAGAATTTAACTAAGGTATCAAGCCGATATTATTCTTAGAGAGAACAATCACAAGATCGATATAAGTCACTGGAATGATGGCAATAGCAACATCAACGACTCAATCCAAGCCTGATAAACATCATCAATATTATTCTTGGTAGGAGCCCAATGAATAATAACAAAGGGTCAGATGGAAGCCTAAGAGGAAATGATATCAACAACAACAAATTCAAGAGAGACACAGACTGACAAACATGGTCATAGCGGCTTGGCAAGGGTCAGAGAGACGACAACGACAGTAAGCTCAGCAGGAGCCTCGGGAACAACATTAGTCATCGAGCTTGATAGGAGCTACAGAAACAACAACAACAAGCTCGATAGGAGCCACAAGAACAACAACATCAAGATCTATAATAGCTACAGATAAAACTATTATAGACATAGCGGAGATTTAAGGAACAACTACAACAAACTCAGCAAGAGCTATATACTTAGCAACAACAATAGGCTTTCCTTGAGCCATAGAACAATAACAGCAACAACAATAATTGGCTCGATGGGAGACTTAGACTTGTTCTAGTTATTAGATGTGTGGAACATAGAATCCATAGGACATAGAAACCAACCAACATCTTTCCTAATATCAAGGATAGTAGTCACAACAAGAATAACAAAACGTAGAGGTAAAAGAGAAGGAACATGGTTTATCGAGACACCAAAGTTAAAGGATGTGATATAGACTGTGACGGCTCAGCCGATTCGTCCTTCTCATTGGGGTCCTCTTCCATGTTCTCTAGGCTCATGCATCAACAATCATCTGATTAAGTGCCTTTCCATCATTCAAGAGAGGCCGATGGAGTTTCCTTCTGATAGGCCACGCGGTGAGAGTACCAAAGTACGACAAGATATTAGGCAAGTCACGTTGTCCATAACGAATGGATCCCGCAACTTTAGTTTACAAACCACCGAGACGAGGGGACGCAATGTCCCAGTATCTACAGGGACTGATGGAAAACATTTCACATCAATTGTTGCCCAAATAGATAACTAGTCTCATCGCCGTGATGAGGGTGGCTAACATTCAACATTGTTATAGGAGGAATGGAATTGTCATTCCACGGATAAATTTAAATTAATGAAATAGCACGACTGCTCCTAGCAGTCAATCATTGATTTTTGAGGGGATTTCAAAGTTAGCAAAAGGCGTCTTGCGACATTTCACAACTACTGAACACATAACTTATGTTTTCGACTCCCAAAGTCTGGTTTTACTCCCTAGGATTTATGACGGATTCAGACAAAATATATGCATCGAACATATTCGGGTGTTCACCGGCTCGAGCGAGACTACTAAGAATCCTCGGAAAACAGACGGGGTTAGGTAGAGGAGCCTTTCGCTGACTTTTGCATCTCAATAAAGTAACATGATATAAGCACCACACTGATAAGTCTACCCGAATCATCTTCCATAATATGATCTAACGCTACCCCAAGGAATGTTGAACCAAACGCGAACACCTAATACACCGAGGAGTGGCTTCCTATGGGTTAATCGCGAGCACTTCCGATTGAGTCCATAGCCAAACACAGGCTGGGCTTTTGCTTTTCCAATTCACGTTGTCATCATAACACTGGCCAACACTGCCACGGTCATGGTCAGTGGCTGAAATTTTTGACACCATCGAAAATTAACAAACTATGACTTGCAGAGGTGCGATATAGTCGGTTGATTTTCTAATCAGTCCACAACTGCAGAGGAACAACCAATACTATCAATTCAGACGAGGGTTATTGAGCCTTCTAGCCTTGATAAAGTTGGTTAAGCCTCTTAACTAAGCAAGGTTGATTATGTCCTTCTATTGGAGAAAGAATACCCGACCCTCGAAGATAACTTAGGCATAAGTTAGATCAAAAACGACTTACTCGTAATAACGACACAACAACACACGAGCCATGAGACTCATAACTGACCACACAAGGTCCCGTGCTCAAAACACACCGAATTTGCAGGGACACACACTAGGTCTTTACTGGGTTCCAGGTATAACATTCCGCACATCGTACCGGGCATTCATCGCTTTGGTAGGTAGTGCATCCTCATACGTCCGCTCCTTTGGAACAATTGTGTGGAGAAGGCACTCAGCTCCTATACAAGGAAGCTTTCGTCTCCCCTTTCCATCCGATGCGGGGGTTTATGTTAGATTACTCATATGAATAGGTGTTCGAGCCCTTCCAAGTTCGAACCTTAGAGGCAATGTTGAAGAAAGTTCGTTGGGTTTGCTAGGATCGAAATCAAGGGATATTGACAAGATCTCCCTTTTAATCTGTTGGCCAATCAAAAGCAAAGTCTGGACATAGAGAAAAAGAATAAACAAGACAAGGAGTGATCACTAACCCCGGCCCTAGCACCTACCAAGGTTCCGATGCCTACTAGGTCGGAGCTTCCTAATCCTGAAACAAAAGATTCTCACAACAAATGAACTGGGCTAGTTTGGCCTCCACAACATAAACAACATGGCAATATCCACTAGAACGATAGAAAGTAGTCCTTCATATCCTCCTGTCCACAGGTAAGCGGGTGAGTTCATCGCAGACCACCACATCATTCCCACTTATTGGTATAGGTGATCGATGCAAGAGTGCGGACTAAGGTGAAGCGTGACACAACATACTTACAGGCGAAATATTCGTACTACGTATATGTATTAACTAGCCTTAGTTAGAAAATCGTATCTCTGCACAACACAAACATTCCTATCCTTATTTTCTAACATTTCATATATTGACACACATGGGTAGTCGCTCGGAATTTCCCCTTGTGCATCCCATGTACAATTTTCTTTCTTTTCTAAAAAATATTTTGTTGTGTTTTAGTTTTGCAAACATTTTGTTTTCAAGCCGAAACCGGGATAGTCTAGATTTTTCAAAAATACTAGTTCGCTATAACCTTGGCTTTGATACCACTTCTGTCACACCACGCCAATGGCGGAAATATGTGGAGCAATTCTCGAAAGCATATTAAAGTCAAGATTAACACAAACAATATTTGATTAGAAAAGATCATTTCATTAAGATGTCAAAAATCATACCTTGTCTCAAACATTACACAAAACAATATAAAGTTCAAAGGTAGAGTTTCCCATCTATGTCCTAACACAATGGGAATTATATATGAAACCTCCGACAAGAATCCGACATCCCATATTCCACTGAACTAGCCACACATCTATTCAGCACTTAGTTACCAGAAAAATATGTTTAAAAAGACATCAACATATAAAATATTTGTGACTTCACAGGTTTTAGTTCCATAACAACAAATCATTTCAACAACAACATGTGCGGAACAAACACAAGGAGTGGCCATTGTAAGGAGTAGTTAGCTCCGACAAAACTATGACAAGCAATCCTTGAGCCCATAATCAAACCAAGACACTCAATGCCTCGCGAGTAGTTGTTTCTCGAAAAATAACAACTTAGTTCAGAATACGTGCACCCCTGATATACACAGTTACATAATCGACGCTATCGATTAGGGGCGCACCTTGTCAGGAACAAATAGTACTATCCAAATACTCCATTAGTTTTTGGTTTCACACACACTACAAAAGAATAAATGGCTACACTAGCGAGGACTCACCCCAAGTGGTGTACAACAAACCCAAGTACTCATCATGCCACTTAACATATTTTTACATTTAACAACATTTTGACAAAACATACCTTTCCCTCAAACAAAAACAGTAAAAAGGAGTCGTGAAACTCACCAGAAGTATAACGTGCAATTCAAATAGCAGAGAATAGCAAGTCCGAGGTCAAGTACCTACGAACATCCTAGTGCATATAAGTCACTAAGTCTATAAGCGCGTGTTTTCCAGCAAGTCGTACACCCAACTCCCACCACCACTATCAGACACAATTCCCCGTATGTCCTAAAATTGTTGACGATGGATTACCCTTGTTATAAGTTACACTTGAAATTTTTAAAATAAATTTTGCATTTTCAAATATCAAGACTTGGTTATTTTAACACAAAAATTCTCCAACATTTTTATACAATTTTACCAAGTCTTTAAATCACCAAAAAAAATTTGTCATAAAATCCTTTGTTTTTATATTTCCTAACATGTTTGGTAATTTGTATTTTTATAAAATCCTAATTTATAAAAATACATTTTATACAACAATACATTTTTGTAAGATTGTAAATGTATCAATTAACAACCTTGGAAAGTTAAAATCTTTCATTTGCGACACCTAACTTTCAAAGATACATTTTAAGACTCAAGTTTCTAAAATGACATTTTACACCCCTTAACTTTTAAAGTTACCAAATCACTACTTTAACTTTTTAAAGTTCTATTTTCCATTCTAAATCTTACAAAAGTGACAATTTCCTACTAAACGAGTAAACTTAGTTTTGTCAACTTTTTCGATATAGATTATTATTATGATTCAACAATATCAATAGTTCATAATAACCTTATTAAGGGTAAGTGTATTTGGTGTATTCAGCCCATCATGTCCATTTTTGGTATTTCAAAGTTAGTGACTTTGAAAACGTAACTTTTATATCATTGAACTTTTTATAATTCCATCATGTTATTATGTTTTTGATGGTTATGTTAAGATGATCAAAATCACTTTTAAGTGTGCTCAAGTTGTATTTACACACAATGTCTTAGATCTACATTTTTAACATGTGTGTGTGTATTTTTGCAACTTACAAAACCAATATCATTTCACGAAGAACCTATGGACCATAATCATGTTTTTAAACACCCATATTAATCTTGTGAAAATAGATGACATCTCATGTTCAAAACTCATATTATATATTATGCATAGATATTTATAATTTCAAGTGTATGTTTACATTTTCAACTTAAAAAAAAACCACAATATCTAACCATACATACGGCCCATACATCCTGTTTTAACCACCCATTTAGCTTTATAATAACATGTGTTTTCTTCTGTTAATAATCCAAACCCTACCCCATGTTCAACTTGCTTTTAACACATGAAAACATAAGCTTTCAAGATTAAAAAGACAAGGTCAAGAATCTTACTACTAGCACAAGGCTAGGGAGAACAAAAATTCTTGATTTGAATCGAGTTTTCTGTGTTCTTCCAAGGGTTAAACTCCTAGCTTGATAACAAACTTGATTATGGGATGGAATGGATATGATTTTGTGTTTGATTTGTTTAAAAAAATGAGAGGGTGGGGGAAGAAGGTTTCAGCCGTGATTGCTCTTGAGAGAGAAGAAGAGTGTGTGGGTTTATTGTAGTGTATTATTGATAAATATGGTGGAGTTATAAAGATCATGTGTGCTCTTGGATGTGACATCTCATAAGCATGTAACAAAACATCATGATTATGGAGAGTTTGGGAAGCAACATTAGGATGGCTAGTGGCCACACCTAGGGCCGGTCTTATGGCCTTTGTGGGACCCACATCTTTTGCCAAAAATATCTCCTAACTATTTTAGTTAGATTCTAAGTGTTTTGGTTAGGGTTTTTGGGGTTTTAACGCGTGTTTGGTACGAGCTATTTCATACATATAACAACCTCCCAATTACCCTTAAAAATTCACTAGTTTAGGTATTGGTAAGTTGTTTTGGCTTTAATTGGGTAAACTTATTGTTGGATTAGTGATGCTCTTGATGTTTTGCTTGCTAGTGAACACTTATGTGTTTAGCAAGTTCAATCAGATTTGCACTGCGGAATAAGTAAGTAAAGTTACACTATCAACAGGAGTTATTACTCTCCCTGGATGTTTGAAAACTAAAGACAAGTTTAATGAGAATCTAAGTATTGAATGTGAATGATAATAAATACTCAAACAGATTCTCAGTAAATGAAATGGAAATAACAATAATAAGCTTTGAAGGATTTCAGTTTCAATTAAAATCAATGTCTAAAACAGAGGGATGAACCCATCTATTTATAGACTTTCAAATACATGAACCTTGCCAAAAAGCAAGTCTGCAACAAGTTGTATTCTTGGAACTTGCACAAAAAGATAAAGTAATAATAAACAAATAAACTACTGAAACATAAGGCGGTGGAATGATTCTGGTACAAGTGCTGATGAATGACAAACTACAGATGAGTAGTTTGTCTTCAGTAGTTCTTCAGTGAACTTGTCTGGTTAGACTTCAGAACTTCTGATCTTTCTTCTTCAGTACTTGTTGAATCCTTCTTCAGTACTTTAGTCTTCTTTTTTTCAATAGTTCTATACTTAGAATAATTTGCAGAAGAATGAATTAGACTAAGGTTTGCAAAAGTGGTTTCCTCAATCCTTTTTGTCCTAACACTTATATGTTTCGTGCGTATCGAGAGCGATACATGAACTTTATTTGTTACCGGGAGATTTGTATTTAGAGTTTCCATTTATGGTTTTGGAGTACCAAAACACATAATATTTCATGGAAATACCCTTTATTTTATATCATGGTTGTCCGAGATCGTTTTCGGTTAATTAATTATTACCGTGTAATCACGAACGTCTGTTCCGGACAGGTTTATTTGCATGATATTTCGTCGTGACTTCAATTAAACAAATGCATTCCTATGCATTCTATGGGTAATTTTCTATTCCCTAATGGCCAAATTAATATACTTAATTTAGAATTGCACTTATTACCGTTAATCAAATATACTAATTACATACGGAAACACACAGATTTTTGTCGAATGTCACGCGTTGGTGACCCGATGATGATTTATGTCTTTTCAAGTCCACTAAACCTATAATTACAAGTCTCACTCAATTCATGCAATCCTAATATCTATCATGTTAGATAATCCCATAACATGTCAACTTTGGTTCACATCAACTGTTTGGGTTTTATTCATACACCTAACTTTTAACATGTTATAAACATTAACAAGCCATACAATACTACCTTAAAATCAAACACAACTTAATTTATCCAAAGACTTGTCATGGGGTTCGTACGACTTTTGGTGGTCCTACGTTAGATCCAAGGCGAGGAAACCTGTAGTGAGACATGTCCTTTGGGTTTCTAATATCCAAACCGGATTTCAAGCAATGGCTTTTGAAGTGGACAGATCCGGGTGACAAGTTTCTTGTATCACACTATACGTGTGAGTTGTTTCTTGGTAAAGGGCGGATTCCTACAGGTGCAGCAATGATCTTCGGATTACACACATTTAGAATTATGTTACACCTTTATTAAGGTTCTCATTCACAAGTCTTGGGGGGTTACAGGTTGATTTGTTAAGTCATTTAATCAATAAACCAAACTTATTTTTACTTGATCACCTCGCGTATTTTCCGATTATCATTCATTTATTGTATTTCTCAATCGATTGAATAAGACTATGTGTATTCCTTTTTATTTAAATTTTATCCTCGAAATTTTATTGCGATAATTTTTCATTTTAACTATATTGGCGTTAAAAATTTGATTATGTTCAAATATTATATGATATAAACATATAAATATATATTTGCAAAAGTTAATTTTTCTCATATAAGTTATAATATAAATGGAGTTTTTTTTTTTTTTTTTTTTTTTTTTGTTATTTCACTAATTAATGCATATCATTTAAGATTTTATAGGATAATTATAATATACTAGTGAGGTGCCCGATATGAGTGTAAGTTTTTGTTAACATATAGTAGCGTAACGTTGGAAAAAGTTCAGTTTTGCCATCTCGTATTATTGTTTTTAAATTTTATGGGCATCCCTCCTAAATGCTTTACAATATAGTGTAAATATAGATATAGATAAAAGCATATTATGAATTCTCTATGTCTAACTCTTATTTTCATGTATGTACAAGTATTGTCTGCGTCGGTTGAGGAGAAACTTTTAACCATTGTATCTTCCACAAGTAAGAAGAAAATTTAAATTATTATATCTTCCACAACTTTAGTTACTACTTAAGATTTATTGTCTTTATTGATCTGAATGATAGAGTTTTATTGTTTATGTTCAAAATTATTCGACTTAAACTACCGGCACGACTACTACGAATTATTTTTTATTTGCACTTTTATTTCAACTCTCATGTTTATAAAAAATAAACATAGTTCATTCATTGTTTTACTCTAAAAATACGTAGTAAGCTTCCATCATTCCATGCGATGTTTATGTCTCAATTTATAGACATTGTTTGGGTTAAGAATTATTCAACTTAAACTATCGGCTCGATTGTTACGAATCATTTTCATTCTATTTTTTATATTTTTTTTATTTTAACTCTCATGTTTACAAAACTTAAACATAGTTCATTCATTCTAAACTACCAGCTTGATTGTTACGAATTATTTTCATTCTATTTTTTGCATTTTTTATTTTAATTCTCATGTTTACAAAACATAAACATAGCTCATTCGTTGTTTTACTCTACAAGTACGTAGTAAACTTCCATCATTTCATGCCATGTTCCCTTCACCAGAAACTCAGCAAAGATTTTTCACTTAGAGCTTTGTTGATTGGAGCAGCTTGCCTATCACACCCAGCTAAGACGGAAACCGTGTATGTGATTCGAATGGTTTCAAAGCATATGATTTAGAAAAAATGTGCATAACATTAAAAGCGAAGGTTGAACAAATTGTTTTACTACAGAGACCAACAACTTATAAAACAACTTTACTACTAAGGGCCATCGCTAAAGTCTTGTAGGTCAAATGTCCTAGTATGCATGAATGACGTGAAGAAACCTTTCAAACTCAAACTTGACATCTGAGAAAACATGCTTAAATGTCACACCCCGCCTAAGAGAAAACACGGGATGTAACATCGAAAGGTTTTCAAGCATAAAGTTTGAGCAAACACATAAACACAGTTAGTGAATTTGAAACAAAATGTTTAATGTCTTACGAAACGAGAGAAAATTTGTCTTGGAATTGGGGTAGGATACTCATAGAAACGCACATAAATGTTTTAACTTCGAGAAAATCCCTGCAAAAGATGGTATCAAAAAGGTGTGTGCCCAAACGATTCTCAAGTCCCATGGTGTGCAAATCAATTACCTAAAAAACATGCATAAAAGATTTGTCAGCATAAAGCTGGCGAGTTCAGTGAAATTCGTCTATGACGAATCAAAGCTAGCTAAGCCAATGAATACCGTGCCAACTATGAGTCCCATAACCAAAGCTCTTGAATGTTGTGCCTCGTGCATTGTACAAAAAAGATAACGTAAGATTTGTAGCAAACTAGCACTCCCTTGTATGTACACGTTAGCACGACTAAGTAGGAGTGGGGGTGTCAACCCAATAAATGTATTTAAGTGTTCCATGGCTAATTGTGTCACACCCTCAAATCTTCACTGCGGGATTTATACCGCGAGGCGCATGACATACCAGGATCCCATAGCCATAAGTCATATGAACGAACTCTAAATGCCGAAACCATTTAGTTCGTTTTCAAAAACCAAGTTTAGTTAAGCTGCGGAAGCATGAACTAAATTTAAACCTTTTAAAACCATGCCAAAACAACGCGCCCAAATTAAAACCATATGAAAGAAAATGTAAAAGCATAATATGTAATTTAGGTGTATGCCCTAGACCCCAAATGCAGTGAAGTGTGCAGTGTGTTCTAATCATGGCACCGGAAGCTAACTACCTGCAAAAGCATGTATATCGTGGGTCAACAAACAATGTTGGTGAGTTCATTAAGTAAAGAAGGTGAGTAAGTAAATGCGCTGGTTTCCATAACAACGTAACCAGGTAAAAGCGTAAGTAATTTAGTTGGTTCCAAAAACCGTGTAACCACTAGTTCATCGCATGCCAAGGGTAGCTAACCCATTCATGATAACTAACACCGATATACCAAACTGCTAATGTACGTGTTGTCACAAATGTGAGCAGTTTGCCTTGCATCATTGCCTATCAACAATGATAATCTGATAATCTGTTAAGTTATAGTTCATTCCCGCACTCCCCCGAGCCGGTGTGAGGTTTGTTAGACCTAATAGCGCTATCAACTAATAACCCGCTTGCCATAACCCAGCAAATAATTCGGTATGTGAAGGACTTACAGTGATAGTGTTGGTTTAGTTCATCAAGGACAAAGTTTGCGAACTAGCAAAACCCGACCCACACAAGGAGTCAAAACCCGACTCACACAAGGAGTCAAAACCCGACCCACACAAGGAGTCATAGCATCCCAACCCGGGATGTGTAAGTAATCCAAAACCGGACTAGAAAAAGTTAAGTTTGTTTTCTCAAACCCGAGACGCATGCTTTTGAGAAAAAGTAGTGAAACTCACCTTAGTATGCAAGCAATTAAATCCAAACTCCAAAGTAGGGTGTGCTACCGACTCCCTAGTATATGTGTCACTAAGTAAGTATATGTGTAATACCATTACACCATATAACCCGTTTGTCCAAGACGTTTAAATGTTCAAAATCGTGTAAGTGACACCTAGTGATTCTACATGCATAAGTAAACCCTACGGACCCGTTGGTGAATACGTTGGTTACCATTAGTTCTACACTTCATATGCGTCTCATATAAGTGCCCATTCAAGTACATGTCAAATACATACCACATAGGACTCCAATTAGTCACATAAACTCATAATACACAATCTGTGTTTTTAGGACAGATGATGCACCACGAAAACTAATTTATTTAAAATACTTAACCAACGAATTAAACTCCCAAATTTTTACTGAATATTCTTTGGGGTTCGTTTGTTAACCCATATTTTTGTTTCGTCTAAAAACTAAACATATAAATTATGAAAAATCATACATCACAGGTATGTCCAGAAAGTTTCTACAACAGGTTTCATAGAGTATCATAGTAGCACGTAATTGAAACCAATCTCAATCAATTAACTCACAATTATTTAACTTCATCATTCACCAACGTCCGAGGTTTACTAATCATGTATACAGTCTGGTAATTCCCCGAATTACCACTTCATGCAGTTATTAACCTATAACTATGCAACGCGTGTCCTATCTAGCTAGCCCTAGTTACGTATAATGCAAGGAATGTAACTAGAGTTTAGTTAAAGTGAGAACCTGAAATTGCGGGGTATCACATCATCCCCAAGTTGAAAAGAATTCGTCCCGAAATTCAGCAAGTAAACAATAAAGCCAGCTAGAAAAGTGTGTGCTTGGTTCCTGGATGTCACATCATCCCCAAGTTGAACGGAATTTTGCCCCGAAATTCACTTTAAAAGAGTTGCTTTATGTTTAGCGTTTGATTTATGTTCAGGTTTAGGTTCAGAAAAGAGGTGTGGATATTTGAGCCGCATCTAATTTATGCGCTCCCACGTGTATTTCGGTCCTAGACGGGAATTTCACCGTACCTTAACAATAGGTATTGTGCTTTGTCTGAGTTTCTTGACGCCCTGCTCAAGAATCTCCATTGGTTCTTCCACGAATCGTAGTTGGTCGTCCACCTGAATCTCCTCCAGTGGCATTACCAGTGTCGTATCCGATAGGCATTTCTTTAGGTTTGATACGTGGAATACATTGTGCACTCCACTGAGTTCATCTGGCAAGTTTAACTTGTAAGCTACCGGACCAATCCTTTCGACAATCTCAAATGGTCCAACGTATCGTGGGTTCAATTTTCCCCGTTTTCCAAAGCGTATCACTCCCTTCCAAGGTGACACCTTCAATAGAACTTTGTCCCCAACCTGGAATTCCAAAGGTTTCCTACGCTTATCAGCGTAGCTTTTCCGTCAATCACGAGCAGTAGCCATTCGGTTTCTGATTTGCACTATCTTCTCAGAAGTTTCATGCACGAGTTCAGGACCTGTTAGCTGGCTATCCCCAACTTCAGTCCAGCAGATGGGAGACCTACACTTGCGTCCATAAAGTGCCTCAAAAGCCGCACACTGTATCAAAGTGTGGTAGCTGTTGTTATACGAGAATTCAATCAAAGGCAAGTGCTTATCCCAACTGTTGCCAAAATCCACCACGCACGCTCGTAGAAGATCTTCCAATGTTTGGATGATACGTTCACTCTGTCTATCTGTCTGTGGGTGATAGGCTGTGCTCATATCTAAGCGAGTTCCCAAAGAGTTTTGGAGAGTAGTCCAAAAATTAGAAATGAATCGCGCATCGCGATCAGATATAATAGAAGTGGGCACCCCATGCCTAGAGACTATCTCCTTGATGTAGAGATTAGCTAGTTTCTCCAGCGAGTCCGTTTCTTTTATTGCCAGAAAGTGTGCCGATTTGGTTAAATGATCCACAATAACCCAAATCATGTTATGGCCAGTTGGCGTTCTAGGAATCTTTGTGATGAAATCCATAGAAATTCCATCCCATTTCCACATAGGAATTTCTGGTTGCTGAAGTAGTCCTGAAGGTTTCTAATATTCAATCTTAACCTTCGCACAAGTCAGGCACTTACTAACATAAGTGGCTATCTCAGCTTTCATGTTTGGCCACCAGTAAAGAGTTTTAAGATCTTGGTACATCTTGTCTGAACCAGGATGTACCGGATATAGAGAGGTGTGAGCTTCATAGAGCACCAGTTGTTTGAGATCCCCAAAACGTGGTATCCAGACTCGATTCATGAAGTATCGAAGACCATCTGTCTTTAGTTCCAGGTGCTCATCAGCACGATGTAAAGTTTCGAGCCCGATGTTTTCTTCTTTAAAAGCCTCTCCCTGGGCTTCACGTATCTTATCAGGAAGATTAGAATATTTGGCCACCAGTAAAGAGTCTTAAGATCTTGGTACATCTTGTCCGAACCAGGATGTACCGGATATCGAGAGGTGTGAGCTTCATCGAGCACCAGTTGTCTGAGATCCCTAAAATGTGGTATCCAGACTCGATTCATGAAGTATCGAAGACCATCTGTCTTTAGTTCCAGGTGCTCATCAGCACCATGTAAAGTTTCGAGCCCGATGTTTTCTTCTTTAAAAGCCTCTCCATGGGCTTCACGTATCTTATCAGGAAGATTAGAATATATTGTAAGTTGTAAAGCTCGCACCCGTTTAGGTTTCGTTTCCTTACGACTGAGGGCATCAGCTACTACATTAGCTTTCCCTGGATGATATTTGATGGCACAATCATAAACATTCAGAAGGTCGACCCATTGACGCTATCGCATGTTCAGTTCCTTCTGATCGAATATGTGTTGGAGGCTCTTGTGGTCAGTGAAGATCGTACACTTCGTCCCATAGAGATAATGCCTCCAGATCTTTAGAGCAAAAACCACTGCTCCCAGTTCCAAGTCATGGGTGGTGTAATTCTTCTCATGGATCTTTAATTGTCATGAGGCATACGCGATCACCTTATTGCGCTGCATCAGCACACACCCTAACCCTTGGATAGATGCATCGCAGTACACCACAAAGTCCTTTATACCCTCGGGTAGTGATAGTATGGGTGCACTGCAAAGCTTTGCCTTCAAAAATTGAAAAGCATATTCTTGGGCATCTCCCCACTTGTAAGTAATCCCCTTCTGTGTTAAAGCAGTGTGGGGTTGAGCGATCTTAGAGAATCCCTCAATGAATCTGCGATAGTATCCCGCAAGACCAAGAAACTGGCGCACCTCTGTAGGAGTCTTAGGAGCCTCCCACTTTTTAATAGCATTAATCTTGGTGGGATCGATATGTATTCCTTCCTCGTTAACCACATGTCCAAGAAATTGGACTTCTCAAATCCAGAAGTCACATTTAGAGAATTTCGCATACAGCTGTTCATTTCTCAAGAGTTCCAAGATCAGCTGCAGGTGTTGCTCGTGCTCTTCCCTACTATTGGAATAAATCAGTATGTCATCTATGAACACTATGACGAATTTGTCCAAATAGGGCTTACACACGTGGTTCATCGGATCCATGAACACAGCCGGTGCATTGGTTAGCCCAAATGGCATCACCAGAAACTCATAATGCCCAAACGAGTTTGAAAGGCTGTCTTCGCCACATCCTCCTCTTGGACTCTAAGTTAATGGTATCCTGACCTCAAGTCAATTTTAGAATAGAAAATCGACCCTTGTAGCTGGTCAATCAAGTCATCAATACGAGGCAAAGGGTAGCGGTTCTTAACCGTCACTTTATTCAACTGCCGATAATCAATACACATGCGGAAACTCCCATCTTCTTCTTAACAAACCGAACTGGGGTTCCCCATGGCGAAGAACTAGGTCTAAATAAGCCCCTATCCAATAGCTCTTGGAGTTGGGTAAACAGTTCTCGAAGTTCGCCTGGTGCTAGGCGGTATGGTGCGCGTGCAGCTGGAGCTGCTCCAGGTACCAGATCAGTTTGAAACTCCACTTGACGAACAGGTGGGAGTCCAGGTAGTTCCTCTGGGAAAACATCTGGGAAATCTCGGACTACTGGGATGTCCTCAATCTTAGTTTCAGTTTCAGGTCGAGTGTCAGATATGTTAGCCAAAATGGCTGGACTGCCCTTACGAATACACTTCTGGGCTTTCAAAAAAAGGAGATGATGCCCACCATGGGACCACCACGATCACCCTGTATAGAAAAAAGTTCTCCACTTGGGAGGGGGACACGAACAATCTTCTCCTGACAGAGAATTTCAGCGTGTTGCTTGGATAACCAGTCCATGCTAACCACGAGGTCAAAGCTACCTAGGGTGATAGGTAGGAGGTTGATGGCAAACAATTGCCCATCTAGCTCGAGCTTACAGTCACGATGAATATGGGTTACCTCAACAGGCTTCCCATCAGCTAACTCTATAGCGTGCGGGGTATCAAGAAAAGTAGGAACCATCCCTAGTTGTTTGATAAGTTTTGATGACACAAAACTATAGTCTGCACCAGTATCATATAAAATAGAGGCAAGAGTGTCGTACACGTACCCGTCATGACATTGTTATCAGTCCTAGCTTCCCCAAAGCCAATCACAAAGTACCATGCTCAACAGCCTCATAAGTGAGTTTGCGAGCCAGGTGAAAGATTTGTTAGATTTTGGGTAAATGATTTGCAGTGGCCAAGCCACGAATCTGAGGGACCCACCCTTTTGGTATGAAATTCGATCCGCTGGTAAAGTTGGTTAATTAGATTCGAGCATGTAGTATCTAACTCCTGCAGCTTGGTAGTGTAGGCGTCGATCTCAGACCCAACCGTCTTTAGATAACAAATTTCTAAATTTCGTCACGGGGATCACATTCTCCACCCGAGTATCTGTAACTCATCAAGTGTGCATGTAGTGTACATTACCCCATCCTGCCTGGGCTAAATGCCCATGGCAAAGACTTATACTATCGAAACAATCAGACGGTCTCCTTCAGTTCCGTTGGAGTTATCGAGGTTTACCACCAATAAAAGCCTTGAAAATACAATGGCAGGTTGTTGTTGTGGCATGTGCGTTCAAAGTATAACAAAGTTCAAATGTGGAAGTCAAGGGAAATGAATGATTTAGCAAAATGGATCTTTACTAGCTTGGAAAGATGCGAGGACCTCTACCACCCTATCGTTGATCATAAGAACTCGGTCTTAGCTAAGTTAACAAAGGGAAAGGAAATAAATGACAGGTAAGAAAAGGTAAGAGCCAATCGTCGCCACGTTCTGTCTAGATAGTAGAGCCTTCATCCTCACTTTCCATGTGCTTGTCCTGCTCAGGTTCCCCTTCCATCCCTTCTTCTTCCTCTTTCTCTGTGTCAGTGTTATATGGATCTCTTCGCGTATAGGCTCCAACTCTGGTCCTGTGTACATCAGCTCAGTGGTCAGCTGCACCATGCATTTCTCCAATCCTGGCTGCCAGTCACTAGTAGGTTTTGTCTTCCCTTGAGATGTTGCACTACGTCGCAGGCTTTACATAACTCCCCAAGAGTGTGTGTAACAAGCCCCGATCTAATGTGTTCCCATGAATCTACCATATACTTATGAGAAACAGGGATATGCATGCCATACAATCGCTCACTCATACTGGGCATAAATGTACTAGAGTAAGGATAAAATTCTATATGAGTAACCCAGACTTGTCTATGTTTCAAATGAGAGTAAGAAAGGTCAACTAACAAGGAACATAAACTAATTGTCTCCTTGTTCAGTAAAAAAGAATAAGTCTCGGTATTTGACTTTCTTCGAATTTGATTCGGTTTAATGGTACCACGTCATGCGCATCGTGCCGCTTCCTGTGTACGTGCGCCACAACGCTCGCAAGGGCTTTCTCCCCTGTACTATTGTTGTTTCCCCATCCATGAGGTTTGTTAGGATACTAATCCCAGTAATGCGCCACCTGGTGTGACCCTAGGTCCCCACCAGTGACGTGTTCAGAATCAGGTTTAGAACTAGAAGATAAAGTATCTCCTGAAAGAATGTGTTGTAGATATTTGTAGCTAAAAGCTAGTTGTGCACTTAAGTTATGAGTTTACTTATGCTATGATGACTATAGACTAGACTCAACATGCAGTCCTATTTGACTATAACCAATGGCTCTGATACCAATCTGTCACACCCTCAAATTTCCACTGCGGGGTTTATACCGCGAGGCGCATGACATACCAGGATCCCATAGCCATAAGTCATATGAACGAACTCTAAATGCCCAAACCATTTAGTTCGTTTTCAAAAACCAAGTTTAGTTAAGCTGCGGAAGCATGAACCAAATTTAAACCTTTTAAAACCATGCGCAAAACAACGCGCCTAAATTAAAACCATATGAAAGAAAATGTAAAAGCATAATATGTAATTTAGGTGTATGCCCAACACCCCAAATGCAGTGAAGTGTGCAGTGCGTTCTAATCGTGGCATCGGAAGCTAACTACCTGCAAAAGCATGTATATCGTGGGTCAATGTTGGTGAGTTCACTAAGTAAATGTAACACCCCGCCTCTCTCATCACCAATATTGTCCGCTTTGCCCATCCAGAGCTCACGAATTTGTTTTTGGTTGCCCAAGTGGAGACTTCCCAGGAGGTCACCCATCCTGAAATTTCTCCCACCTCAGCACGCTTAACTGTGGAGTTCTCCTCTCATCCACTAACATTAAGCCCCAAAACCCGTTGCTGATTTAAGAGGCAAGACATTACTTATCAACCAAGGATCTCTCCTGGCCACGGCCGATGTGGGATTTTCCTGGGGTGTCACATTCAATCTGTAACACCCCAACCGATGGCGGAAACATCGGGATGTCACGTATTGATGATTGTTCAGTTGCTCATGGTAATACATATGTTTAAATAATCCTTTATTTCATTAAAAAATTGAATTACATTAAAGTCTACATCAAATAATCAAACAAAGCTTAAAACTTCAAATATCTCCTCATGCTAGCTCTAGACTTCAAGCATCAGTATTTCCTGTTGAGTTTGGAAAAATGGGGGGGTCAACTAAAAGTTGGTGAGAATACATAAGCCATGTCAAGCAATTAAGTTTAAGAATAAAAGTTTAGCAAATCATATGTCTATCGTAAGTTTAAGTCTACATGAATAAACATGAAATGTTGAATCGACATAATCAAACCTCCGACTAGTTTAGGTCCATCCCGTCATCCACGGTTCACCTTAATAATATGTTGGAACGATAACAATCACCCGCGCTCCCCATAAAAGATGGTCAACGAATCTAGGTGGGATTGTCAATCCAATAGATCTATTATTGAGTATCGCCGGCTTGGCCATAGCTAATGATTATGTATTGTTGAAACTTGTTGAAACTGTTGTTGTTGTCTAAATCATGAGGCATTAAAGTTTACAACTAGACATGTATGTAGAATTGCTTAAGTATAATGTTGCAAGTATAAAGAATTGCATAAACATGGTTACGTAAACTCACCTGAAGTGCATCATGAAAGAATAGCAAACAATGTCTGAAGCTGGGTTAATTGAATCTCTCGTACCCTATTTCAAGTAAAGGATACCCTTAATTCTAATGCAAATAAGCGTGTTTCGTTTCTTGGTTGTAAAGATAGTTTATCCAACTACCTAGACTCGTATTGTAAACAATACGTGTCTTAATGTGTATAGCTTAACGAACCGATGGTAACTTGGTTTGGTTTCACAAGAATATATACGTATGTGTAGTTACTTGGAATAATGCTTTAATATATCTTTCAATGTCTCGACTTGACGTTATGTCAACAACAAATTCTGGTTAAAGAAATAATATTTACGTAGCTTGATTCGAATGTTAATTTGTCTCGGATCTTGGATAGTATATATGTTTCTAGATGTTAACATATACATATGTTTCTATGTATTTATTTATAAATGTTTCTATTTTAACAAGGTGAGGTTTGGGAGTTAAGAATATCATTTATAAAAACAAGAATTTCGTTTACACGTAATTACAACATGAAAGCCCGATTTGTTTCTTATATTTTATAAAAATTTGGGCAGAGTTTCCTCTGTTTTTGTAAGAAACCGACAACTCATGTTGTCTATATTATTCCCAAAATCAATAGTCAAATTTCACAACACGCAACATTATTTAACTAAGTTATTTTACTCGACGAATGGTTTAACTTAAAACGCTAAAATAATGATAAACTATACATTTCGACAAGTGATATGTACACATATGTAGTTTAACCTTTAATTATCCTCTCGACATTAAGTATATAATAAGTTAGTTATTTTTCTGTTCCTTCGAGTCACTAAAAAAATAGTTTTTAGTCGCAATCGGTTCGGTTCGCTTACACTTTTAGAATAAGTATTTATATACAATATACACGAAAAAAAATAAATAAATAAATAAAAATAAACTAAGATCGTGGCGCGCGTTATACCTTCCCACGAACAACTCTCGAATCGAATACGCATTCGTCTAGAACTAGAGTTTGACCAACTTCGACAGTTGACTGGAGTTGACCAGCTTTGACCACGGTTGACCAGGTTTGACCAGATCTTGACCAGTTTGACTGTGGTTGACCGCAAAGAAAACGAACAAGAACAAGGCCTAACCTTCCCGAGCACAAGGAACACGCCTAAACCCAACGAGCATCTTGATCCGAATGGAGCCGAACATGAACCCAAGGACCAAACCAAAGCCAAACCTGAATCGAACCAAAATTCAGGTCAGATTTGACCCGAGTCTTAAACCCACTGGATCAACAACAACACCACCATCGGACTCCACTGAACCATCGTCACCTGTCACCCATGAACCCGTACCGGCCCTCTTGTCTTCACAGAACCACCCGACTGGAACCCAAACTTGACCGAATCTGACCTTGTGACCATCGCACCACAGACCCAACCCAAGTCAAAACTGAGCCAGACTAACACCGAGATTCACATCCATCTTGTGGCTTCTCCGAGACAAACCCCCAATGTTACTGTAGCCGCTCCCTGAACCACCACGGTAAGCATCACTCTTGTCCCTCTCGTTTTTTTTAACCCTCACGCCGCCACCACCAAGCATGGTGGTGGCCGGTCGCTGTTTAAAGGAAGAGGGGTAGAGAGAATGAGAAGAGAGAGAAAGAGTGCAGGAGAGAGAGAAGGGATGAGAGTTGTTCGGGTGAGGGAGAGAAGGGATGAGAGGGTAAACGGTTCAGGTGGTGGTTGACTGTGGTGTTGGTGGTTGTTGGCGGAGCCGGAGCTCGGGTGGTCGGCGGCGGCAGCCGCCTGCTGCATCAAGAAAGAGAGAGGCTGCGAGGTTTGTAATGAGAGGGAGCATTGGTTTTGTGATGGAAGGTGATATTATGAGGTTTATATAGTTAGGGTTAGCTAAGTAGGTTAGGTGGATGCCAACTGCGTATACGAGCCAGTTACTGACTCGGTCTCGTTTAGGATTTAGCTCGTCAAATTAATAGGATAATAATTTATGAAATTCGTTTATATAAAACAATTCAAAACGAGTATTTGGACTATAGATTAAGTTTATATAGTCGCGTTAAAGTTTTTTTTTTTTTAAGAGTTAACTTGTTCCTTGTTACTTGGCAAGTTTAGCGATAATTATTTTCGACATTATATAACTAAATAGCTATGGTTATTAGCGAGTAGGAATGTGTTCGCGGTAACGATATGTTATTATTAAGGAATTAATGAATCGTTTTTATGAATAAAGTATTATTATTATATTATTCGAAAATGCTGGGCGTTACAGTAAAGAAGGTGAGTAAGTAAATGTGCTAGTTTCCATAACCACATAACCAAGTAAAAGCATAAGTAATTTAGTTGGTTCCAAAAACCATGTAACCACTAGTTCATCGCATGCCAAGGGTAGCTAACCCATTCATGATAACTAACACCGATATACCGAACTACTAATGTACGTGTTGTCACAAATGTGAGCAATTTGCCTTGCATCATTGGTTATCAACATTGATAATCTGTTAAGTTATAGTTCACTCCCGCACTCCCCCGAGCCGGTGTGAGGTTTGTCAGACCTAATAGCGCTATCAACTAATAACCCGCTTGCCATAACCCGGCAAATCATTCGGTATGTGAAGGACTTACAGTGATAGTGTTGGTTTAGTTCATTAAAGACAAAGTTTGCGAACTAGCAAAACCCGACCCACATAAGGAGTCAAAACCCGACCCACACAAGGAGTCAAAACCTGACCCACACAAGGAGTCAAAACCCGACCCACACAAGGAGTCATAGCATCCCAACCCGGGATGTGTAAGTAGTCCCAAACCGGACTAGAAAAAGTTAAGTACGTTGTCTCAAACCCGAGACGCATGCTTTTGAGAAAAAGTAGTGAAACTCACCTTAGTATGCAAGCAATTAAATCCAAACTCCAAAGTAGGGCGTGCTACCGACTCCCTAGTATATGTGTCACTAAGTAAGTATATGTGTAATACCCCGTTTGTCCAAGACGTTTATATGTTCAAAATCGTGTAAGTGACACCTAGTGATTCTAGATGCATAAGTAAACCCTACGGACCTGTTGGTGAATACGTTGGTTACCATTAGTTCTACCCTTTATATGCGTCTCATATAAGTGCCCATTCAAGTACATGTCAAATACATACCACATAGGACTCCAATTAGTCACATAAACTCATAATACAAAATCTGTGTTTTAAGGACAGATTATGCACCATGAAAACTAATTTATTTAAAATACTTAACCAACGAATTAAACTCCCATATTTTTACTGAATATTCTTTGGGGTTCTTTTGTTAACCCATATTTTTGTTTTGTCTAAAAACTAAACATAAAAATTATGAAAAATCGTACATCACAGGTATGTCCAGAAAGTTTCTACAACAGGTCAGGTTAGTAAAAAATTAACAAAACTTGTGTCTTCATCCAAACTGGATGAATCCACTTGGAAAAGTCAAATAATTCCAATGTTAATATACTGTAAAAATTTCATAACTTAATTCTTTATAAAACTCGAGTTATGATGGTTTAAAGTTGACTCAGTTTGTTAATCCGAAAATCTGATATGACCTTTATTCAAAGAAAATTCCAAAAACTATTCAAACGATGTCCAAATCACTCAATTTTACTCATTATAAAAAGCTAAGACCAGGTATAATACAACCATGCAAAGAAATCATCAAAACCATCATGTTTAAGTCATGTAACAGACCCTACAAGTTGACCTAAACATTCTGTACAGATTTTAATAATGCATAAACTCTTATTTAAACTACTCACGTGTGCGTATAATCGAGCAACAACAATCAATAATCATCACAAAACATATATAAGACCTAGCATGCTCTGAACCTATCATAACACATGCAAAATCATAAACCCTAACGATCAAAACATCACAAACTTGCGCAACAAGTAACCTATCATATCATTAATCGCATAGGATCAAGTTTTAATCTTTATAAAAAGGTTTCAGACCTGGACAAACTTATTTATAAGGTTTTTATAACATATTAAGAAGATTAAAGCATAATAGATTAAGGATTATACCGCAAGCTCTTCGAAACAATCAACCAAATGCTCTTGAAGTTTCCTGATTGATGTTCTTGCGCCTTAGCAGGTGTTTGGGGGTTAATATTTCGTAAATAGAGCAGTAGGGGCGATTAGGGTTTGAGTTTAGGAGGTAAAAGAGGCTTAAGGTTGCTTAAATACAGGGCTTTGGCCCGCGCCGGGTTACCTGCTTCGTCGTACAACGTGTTTTCATCGATGTTTTCGCTATTTTGGACCATAATACGTGTAACCCCATGTGTTAAGACCCCAAACATCTTACCGGTCCACCTATTACGATTTTTATTAACGTATTCGGTTTAAGTTCACGTAATCACATATGGTTTGCACATAGTTTCACAGAGTATCATAGTAGCACGTAATTGAAACCAATCTCAATCAATTAACTCACAATTATTTAACTTCATCATTCACCAACGTCCGAGGTTTACTAATCATGTATACAGTCTGGTAATTCCCCGAATTACCACTTCATGCAGTTATTAACCTATAACTATGCAACGTGTGTCCTATCTAGCTAGCCCTAGTTACGTATAATGCAAGGAATGTAACAAGAGTTTAGTTAAAGTGAGAACCTGAAATTGCGGGGTATCACAAATTGTTTAGCTAATGGTTACAGTGTAATGTGTGTATGAGGACTATTGAGATCTGATAAAACAATTGTCTCATGTTTCACATGGTATTTATGATAGAATTCACTCCAAATAGTTTGTAACTTGAATAATGTAGTATGTTTTCCCCCAAAAATATGAAAACAGTAAAAAGGGGCTATAAAACTCACCTCTAGTCCATGCAAATGTGCTAGCAAAGCAAAAGCTCGCAAAATAGGACTTGACCTAGACGTGCCCTAGAATCAAAGGACAACTTCGGTCTTATACTCGATTTATCATGCAAGTTGTTCACCCGATTTGTATGTTCTTGTAACTTATGTTCTTGTTAAGCTGCATATGACCAAAAACATGATGTTTGTTGTAGTTATACATATTGTCTCTCAAAAGCTAGATTGTTAATCTTTTAAGTTGTAGATCATGTACTTTTATGTTAGATCTATTGTTGTTAGCACATCTGAGGTTCGTCTTTGTTAGATCTAGAAATTGTACCATATTTAAAGTCTATTTTTTTAGATCTACACATGTATTTGCACTTTAGTGACAAATATTGTTATATATTTCACATAATATAATTCATATGTTTCATGAACTTGTACTTTACACATGATTAAAATCGCTTACACATGTTTATTATCATGTTTCCGGAACACATATATATTTATTTCCATGTCCAAAATCCATAGTCCATAGCCCAAAGTTCCAACACTTGTGTATGATTTTGTGTACCATTTTATTTGTGTGTATGTAAGAATACAAACATGTATCCTCGAGTTATATAAAACTACACATATGTGTGTGTGCATATATTTATATATATCGTATATATGTATGTATGTACTTTCACACATAGCCCTTGTGAGTTACTCACCCATTTGTTGTTACAGCCATAAATCTCAGCTATTAATGACTTGTTTACAAGTTTAAGCACATGCTCCATGTATTTTCTTTACATTTTCGGTTGGTTACATATGTGAACATAACATTTTTTGGTTAACATATACACACATACACACATTATTTTTGGTTACCTCTTTATGTACACATATTATTGTTGGTTTCCATTTATGAGGTTGCTTTAGTTAGTTCATGTTAGTAACAAGGTGAACATCATGCTTTTATAAAAATAAAGAAATAACGTGTTAGGTTAAGGTTTATACCTTGAGAGAGAGAGAGGGATTGAGTTTGAGTATCCTTGGCCGCTAGTAATGCTCCTTGTCCAGGGTTTGAGGGCCGCAAATGTAGTGTGGTGGTGGAAGCGTTTTGGTTTCACAAGGAGGGTAGGTGTTTAATGAACCAAAAAAAGCAAGAGAGGGAGAGAGTTAGAGCTTCAAGTTGAAGTGTGGGGTGAATGAGGGGCCATATTTTGGTCTATATATAACCAAATGGGGGAGGGCATGTCAATACAATTGAGGTAGTAAACACTCTCTAGATCATGGTTCATGATAAAAGCTTCCATTCCATTTTGGTGCAAGTGTGGAGCCTTGTGTAGTAAATGACTACACATGGTGCATGGGGTTGGTCAACTGACATGGGAAAAAGAAGGAAAAAGGCTCTTGTTCAAATGAGGAAATGGTCTTGTGCAGGCTTTGTTGGTTTTGGCAATGCTCATCTTCTAGACACACACACACATATATATGCATATGCCTTTGTGTTTTTTAAACATATATATGTAAGGTTATTGTGAGATCAAAATGTGTATTATTTTGGGTTAATATTGTATCACTTTTGTTCATTCCTTGGTTAACCGAAAATTGCATATATATATATATATACATATATATATGTATATATGTATATGCATCCAATATTTACTAATAGAATGTGCAGGCGTATGTAGTTTCGTGTTTGCATTAGGATGATCATTTGTGTATGGAATTGTATATTAATGTTCTCATAGCTATATATATCTATACTCTATTAATAAGCATATAGGAAGAGCAGAAATGGTCATTTGCCACATTTTAAGAATTGTACAACTCATAAAACATAGTGTACAACTCCTTAAAGCATGGTATGATAGATTTCTTGAAAACCCTTACAGGATATCTGAATTTGACCTTCATCTCATTGGTTGACACTAGCTACCGCACGGATCAGCTATTAGCAAATCACAACCATTGGTAACCACATCATCCAATGGCTGATATAAACCAAGTCATCAATCCAAACCCTCATACCAATCTCTATATAACCAAACCATTTAAACAAATGAGTGAATTACTATTTGAGTCCCTGTGTTATAGTGGTTTTAACTACTTGAACCCAAAGTTCAAAACTTTAACTACTTGAGTCCTTATCTGGAAATTAAATAACCTATTGAGTCCAAATTTCTAACTCCATCAATAAAGTTTGTTAGTTTTTTGTGAAAAGACAAAAATGCACTTATTATTTAAAAACAAAATAAAAATTTAATAAATAAAAATCTAATAAAAATGCCCTTATTATTTCACTAGTCCACTACGGTGGTGTCACAACTCTCCTTTTGAAAGGTTCCACAACTCGACGACGTCGTTTGCCTCCACAACCTCTACTTTCTCATCCAGATCTATGTTTGCCTCAACAACTCTACTTCCCATTTTTTTCATTTAACCGAGAGGGGGGGCAGAGGCGGTCGATCAACCACCACAGTTAAAATATCACCACACCACCACATCTCCAACCCCGTGCAGCAATGATTTGGTAGCCAGGGACTAAGCTGTCGATTTGGGTTTATTGATCCGATGTTTTAAGGTGTCGATTTGGTAGCCAGGGACCAGTGGAAGACACAGTAGGGTTTATAGAGGAGTTTATAAATCGAAAGATGTTGCGATTAAGCTTGTTAGTCAACCGGAAGAAGATAGAGAGTTGGCGTTAATGTTGGAGAAACTGTTTACTTCTGAGGTTGTGTTGCTCTTTCGTCTTCAATATCCTAATATCATTACTGCAAGTATTATTATTATTATTGTTGTTGTTGTTGTTGTTGTTGTTGCTGTTGCTGTGGTTGTTGTTGTTGTTGTTGTTGTTGTTGTTTTTGTTGTTGTTATTCACTAGGTGGGATAAATTGGGGAAGGTTTTTTGACAGGAGGTCTACTGGATCTGGGATGAATTGGGCTGGTACAGTGGTGCAGCGATGGTGGTGCAAGGTGTGGTGTAGTGGTGGTGGTGGTGGTATAGGAGGTTGAAGATGGTGGATGTGGGTTAGGTTAGTAGAGAGGGTATAGAGGATGGTTTAAAAGGGGTTAGGTTTGTATATATAATTCTTTTATTTTTTTATTAGGTAGGGGTATATCTGTCTTTTCATCAAAAGTTAACAGACTTAGTTAATGGAGTTAGAAATTTGTACTCAATAGGTTAGTTAATTTCCAGCTAGGGACTCAAGTAGTTAAAACCACTATAACACAGGAACTCAAATAGTAATTCACCCTAAACAAATATTCACCACTAAAACTTCAATAAAAACTCTACCCTAAACACTCTACCGCTTTCATTCTCTTCCTAACTTTCTTTGAAGAAACCCTAAACCCCGACCCTAGCCCAAACCCTACCATTAGATCATAACCATCTCTCTAACCTGAGTGGCCAACAATCGACGGACCATTAGGATTGTCAGAGCAGGACTCTATCAGTTATGCCCGTAAGTTCTTCGTCTTTTTTTACTACCATTACTTTGGGTCGTCAACCACCACTACTTATTGCATGTTCTTCGTCACTCCACCTCTTGCCCCTGTATCCGCCCTTTTAAGTTCACTTCCCTTTCAATTCGGTTGAAGTTATTGTATTCATATGTGCACTGGGTCTGCAGTATTACGATATTGTTCGGAGTTATTATACGAGTTGATTATAATTTGATGCTAGAAATTTTATGTGGTGGCTTTTAATTTTGAAAAGCCAAAACCTTGAATCTGTTTGATTTAGATTATGATGTCAAATGTCAGACTAATATTTTGTTGCGGCTCAAATTTTTGGGCTCTTTCCAAAATTAATTTTGACTTTAATTTATATTTTTATTTGTGACGTCAAAGGATAGAATGTGTTTAGTTGAAAAATGGGAGTTAAATTGGCAGCAATAAAAGAACTTTAATTGTGATTACTCACTGCCAGTACACAGAAGACCTGATAGGTGACTTGGAATTTGATGAGTTTGAAAAGGAAATACTAATTTGTTTACCCGTTTTATAATTTTTTTACAGTGAAATACTCATGCTTATTTTATTTATTTTACAGGATTACACAAGATGGTAGTGGGCTTCATAATTGTGTGGATCATCGAGATGGAACATGTCAAAACGGGACAGCCCAATGTGGTATTAAAGTTCTCTTACACAGTTGAAACATTTCATTCGGTTCAATCAATATCCTAGTTCTTGGATTTTTGAAATTTAAGAGCATTTTTTTTAACTTTGTAACCTGCATCTTGTAATTTTACAAAATAACGGTTGTTGTTTTGTAGATATGGTTTTAAAAAGACATTTGTGTTTTACAATTAATACCAAAAATGCTCTCTGTTTATTCCTTTTGAACCAAAAAACATTCTATGGGGTGTTGGGCTTGCGACTTGCAGGTTTGTTCCTGACTGTCTTGAAAGTCTGAAGAATCGGATGAGAAATCAGTAGGATTTGTAGGTTCGCGTTGTTTTCGATAATTTGTAAAGTTTTAGGAGTAATCTGACTATTTTCTTGATTCAGTAATTAATAGATGATTTATTATGGTTTTCAGCAGATAGTTTTCAGCAAATTTAAAAATAATTTCTTTTTACTCCACTTCAAATCGAGGGTGACGGTGGCGCTTAGAGAAGCCAACTTTCAGGCAACCAAGATCCGAGAACAATCGTTCATGTTCGATGAACCAGGTAAAACATTATTTCTACATTCGATTTTCTCAGTAAATTAGTATGAATAAAGACATATTTCTAACTTTATGTGTTAGTATGTTGGTTTGGTTATAGTTTTCACTCAACAATGATAAACTACTTTATATGCAGAAGCGAATAAAAATAATCTAGGATGAATACCAACTGCTGGAAACCATTTCTAAGAACACTATTTCTTGAGCTGTTGGTTCGTTCCCTTACTTTGGATCATCATCATCATCATCATACTCAGTTAATCCCACCTATATCAAAGATAAGGTAGGATCTAAGGAGGGTAAGATGTAGACAGCCTTACCTTTACCCATAAGAATAGAGAGGCTTCTTCTGGTGAAACCCCTAGCACGATGTGGTTTGGTATCAAGCCTTGGACATAAGGCACAAAACACTTAGCAATCGGGACAAACCCGATCGATGTTCCCTTACTTTGTATGTTTTAGTTATTATGTCCCAACTTCATATAATGGATTCATTACTATGCTTTCATGATATTCATTATACTTTGAAATTCTATTATTTAACTAGAAGTTAAAGCCATCAACTTTTTTACCTGTTAAGCAACTTAAGGTTTAGCTTACTAGTAGTTTATTATTTTTGTCATCAATTTTTTTTAGCTTGGTTTAGCTAAAATGAAATGGTCATGAGGGTTCTAATAGTGAGTGAGCCCAGTGGCATGAAAATTGTGTTCGACTGTTTTTAATAAAAAAAAATGGACTATGTAGTTTGACTTGAATTATATATACTATGTGTTCCTATTTGGTTCATAGCTGATGTTAATAAGGTCTTATTTTTTTTCAAAGTATGAAATCCGGAAGAAAGGATAGTGACACGGACAAATAAGTTTTACGATTTCTCCAGTAGTTCTTTGGGACTTTGATGACGAGAAAGATCGTTGGGATTCTGATTTAGAATCTGAAACTGATTCAGAATTTGATAATGCTAATGAAACAGGTATCTATGTATGATTCAGTAATAGTATTAATATACGACTTTTCAACAGGTATCTATGTATGATTAAGTAATCGTAGTAATCGTGCAATCCCCAAGCTCAGGACAAGGCCTATGCTTCTTGCGCCTTTGACAACATAATAATTAGCAGGGACTTTGAAAGTGGAAATATTGAGTTTTGACCACCCGAGCGCATTACCCAAGTTCCCTGACCCGTAGAGACTACTAAGATGTTCATTTTGCTTTTTGGTTTGTGCAGATAAGCATTAATTGTTGTGTTGCTAATAAGACCACAAACCATCCAAGTAGTTTCAGACTCAGCTTGGATTAGCAAGGCTCGCATAGGCAGAAGGGCGGAGACGGTTACATTGCTAAACAATCAGATGGGCCATCTTAAAGAGGATATGCTCATTGTTGAGACGTTATTGGAAAAAATGAGACATGAGCATGATATACTTTCTGTTCAAGTAAAAAAGTTAATGCTTCACAAAAGTTAGCATTCTTGAGGTATATGACACTATAAAAGTTGAAAGTTAATGCTTCACAAAAGTTAGCATTCTTGAGGTATATGACACTAAAAAAGTTGAAAGTTAATGTTTCAAAAAACTTCCCATTCCTGAGGTATATGACACTACAAAAGTTGACCCATGTATGTGTGCATTCTCATTTCTTCCCTTGTGTTTTTTATTCATAAATTCAGTATGCAGCAGGCGATAAGTTGTAATAGAGTTGTGAACATTTTGAGGCAATGCCCAAAAATTGTATAGTCATGTCGGTTATTATGATTGTTAGTACATTAAAACCCTTAAGGTTTGCTAAATTCTTAACCCCTATTTTATCTACGATTACTATCATCTTTATATTGTTACGCCCCCTAGGAATGATGCAGGAAGATGAACTGAATTTGCAAAGCTGAATAATAAGTATCAATTCCTATATATATATGCATAAAAATATAAAAGACCGTTAATTTCATAACCATTATTATTAATATTTTAGAGAATCGAATAAGCATATATCTACAACAATATTTAAAAAAATGTAATATTTCTCTCCAGTTTTTTTTATTTCATCTACTATCTCCATTAATATGACTGTAGAGTCGAATATCTCCGATGGTTGTGTGTTGTTCCAAAGCATCCATGTTTGATATACAATCAATAAGCTACTCTAGATTGTAAATAAAAATAAGTGTCACAATTTGATATTTAAAATAGTAGGTATGTCATATAGTTTTTACAAGTCAGTAATTACATATAGAATAATCACTTCACCGTGTATATGCCATGTCGAGCAATGTAACAGAATGTGATTAAACAGTTTGATTAACTTTCTATCGTGCTATATAATATATCACTAGATGATTGATAAACAAACAAAAAATTGAGTATCGTGACGTAAATTGCCGTCTCCGCATCGCGCGGGTTTCCTACTAGTATATATATATATATATGTATATATATATATGTGTGTGTGTGTGTGTGTGTATATATATTAGGGTTTGCATGAACGCATATATATATATATATGTGTGTGTGTGTGTGTGTGAATAATTACTTTGGAGGTAATGTATAATATTTTAGCTCATATAAATGACGTAAATTCTCGATGCATAAATTCATGGTGCCTCGATATGAGTTGAATTTATATTGTTGCATTCGGGGGAGAATAAGTAGTCTTTCATTCGGATAATTTTACGCATAGACTTATTTGTCTGGACATAGTTAAGTGGATGTTTGTTACTCGATGTTGAACGTGCCATTGGCATGGATCTTCATGATCAATGCTCGTGTTAATCGGGTGTTGCATGCATGAATGGTCGTTACTGAAAATTGTAAATATTTACTGGAAATAGTTTGGGCTTTGCTAGACTCAAAGTGACATAATTAACTAAATATTGTCTAATGCACGAAATGAAATGAAATGTTCATGTAAAGTAGTTATGCATATGGATATTGACCTAGGAAATTGACGGGTGTCACATTATCCCCTTGTTTGTTTTTTGGAATTTTGTCCGCGAAGTTAAGTTGATTCGTCGGGTTTAGAAGTCTTCGGAAAAAGAGCGGGATACTTGCTCTTCATTTGATCCTCTCATTCCCAAGTGAATTCGGGCCCACGCTTGGAAGTCTATCAGACTTTTACAAGCTCGGTTTGACTCTGTCTTAACTTCTGGATCTTCCAGTCGGTCACCTCAATTGGCTCCTCAATGAAATGTAGCTGATCATCGATATGAATTTATTCGGGAGGAATGATTAGTGACTCGTCAGATAAAAACTTCTTGAGATTTGACACGTGAAAGTGCCATGAACACCACTTAGCTCTTTTGGCAACTTGAGCTTGTAGGCCACTGGTCCAATCCTGGAAACTTAGCTCTTTTGGCAACTTAGCTTGCCACGTTTTCCAAAATGGGGTACACATTTCCGAGGTGAGACTTTCAAGAGCACTTTGTCGCCAACTTGAAATTCTAGTGCTTTGGGACTTCAGTTAGCATAAATCTTCTGTCGATAGCGAGCAGCTTTCAAACGATCTCGGAAATGAAAAATCTTATTGGTCATTTCTCGAATCAACTCAGGTCCAGTCAGGTGTTTGTGTCCAACTTCTGCCCAGCATAATGGAGATCTGCATTTCGTCAGTATAAGGCCTCGAACGGAGCGACCTTAATACTAGTGTGATAACTGTTGCTGTAGGAAAACACGACTAATGGTATATGTGATTCCCAATATCCACAAAAATCGATCACACAAGCTCGGAGCATGTCGTCAAGAGTTTGAATTGTTTGTTCCCTTTGGCCATCTGTTTGTGAGTGATAGGCCGTACTCACGTCCAAACGAGTACCTAAAGCTTCTTGAAGGTATTGCCAAAACCTTGAGGTGAAACGACTGTCACTGTTAGAAATGATTAAGACAGACACCCCATTCCTAGTCACAATCTTCTTGATGTACAACTTAGCCAACTTCTCCATGCGATTTCCTTGATTAGCAGAAAGTGTGCCGACTTGGTCAGTCGATCAATGATTACTCAAATCGTATCATGACCGGTGGACATCTTGGGCAACTTCCTGATAACTTTCATGGAGGTTTTTTCACACTTCTAGACAGTAATCTCAGGTTGTTGCAACATACCAGATGGCTTCTGGTATTCAGCTTTGACCTTTGAGCATGCAAGACATCGGCTGACATATGTTGCAATAACTCCCTTGAGATTAGGCCACCTATAGAATTCCTTCACGTCCTTGTACATCTTGTCGCCTCCAATATGAACCGAGTACTTGGACTATTGGGCCTCGTCAAGAACCAAATCTCGTAATCCTCCAAATCGTGGTACCCAAATACTGCTCGTGAAGTATAATGTTCCATCTAACCTTGGTTCCAAGAGTATAACCATTTTGTGCGAATATTCAACCTTTAAGTTTTCGCTCTTGAGTGCTTCTTATTGGGCTTCGCGAATGCGGATCTTAAACTGGTGTGAGTCGTTAAACCTAGCGCGCGAACACGCATGGTTTTGACACGTTCCTTCCAGCTTAAAGTATCAGCCACGACATTTTCCTTACCCGGATGGTACTTAATCTCACAATCATAGTTTTTCAGTGATGCCACCCATGTGTGTTGCCTCATCTTCAGATCCTTCTGGTTGAAGATATGCTGCAGCTCTTGTGATCCGTAAAACTGGTGCACTTAGTGCCATACAAGTAATGACTCCAGATCTTTGTTGATGCACTTTCTGTGGACGTCACTGTCGAATAGACTAGGGTTGAGTCTTTGTATTGTATTACATGAGATTGTGGTGATCCATAAGGGCATTTTATGGATCTGATGCATTTGTGAATATAGACCAAAACCTAAGTCTAGGTTCGACTGTTTGAGATGGTGCGAATGTGGAAGAATTCCACATTCGACCTCCTTAAATGGGCGAAGGTGACTTATGGTTTTGGACTATAAATAGCAATCTCATGTGTTGGTTTTCATTTGTAGATTTGAGTTTGTACTTTGAATGCTCTCAAGGGGGAGGTCATGCCCGACCTCCCCCGGCCCCGAGATAGATGTTTATCCTACTGATGACAGTGTCTGTAACCGTTTCTGAATTAATACGAATCTGTGATGACGTTGTTATCGTATGTTTCTGTCTCGTCTCGAATCTCCCGTCTGAAACCGAGTTGTTTTCGCGTAATCGATCCAAGGATTCGGTTTTTAACCGGATTCTCAATCTTGAGGGCAAAAATTACCGCACCTAGTTCCAAGTCATGCGTAGTGTAGTTCTTCTCGTGGACCTTAAGTTGACGAGAAGCGTAGGCAATAACCTTATTCCTCTCCATGACTACACATCCTAGTCCTTGATGTGAGGCATCACAGTAAATCACAAAATCATCTGTACCCTCTAGGAGTGAAAGAATCGGTGCACTACATAACTTATGTTTCCTAACCTGAAATGCCTCCTCTTGCTTAACTCCCTAATCAAACTTCTTATCCTTTTGTGTCAAGACTGTAAGAGGTTGGTGTAGGGATGGCAATGGGTCGGGTTTGGGACGGGTTTAGGTAATCCCAACCCCATACCCTATTAGGTATGCTTGTCCCAAACCCGTCCCAAAACCCGTTGGGTTTGTTTCGGGTAATTACCCATCGGGTATACCCATGGGTTTTGGGTAAACCCATTAATTTTAAAAACTCACCCATTGGGTATATCCAACCAAAAACCCGTCGGGTATCTATTGGATAACTACTAACTAATTACATTTAACATTATTAAATATATATATATATATATGTAAATATTACAATGTATAAATATAAAATACTTAAATCATATAAAAACACTCAAAGCTATAGATAACAAATAGTATACACTAACTTTTTGTAATTTTTAGCATAATATGACAATCTAGATGGACAATTAGATATATTATGCATACATATTTAAAAAGATATATAAGACATTATATTGAGTATCTAATCGGGTAAACAGATATACTTTATCGGGTAATCGGGTCGGGTAAACGGGTATATCATCAAATCCCAAACCCGTCCCAAACCCGTGAAAAAAATAAAAATTAATCCCAAACCCGGACCCATACCCGATTACCCAACCCCAAACTCGTCCCAAATGTGTCGGGTTTCAGGTTTACCCATCGGGTTCGGGTTTGATTGCCTTCCGTAGGTTGGTGATCTTCAAGAAATTCTGAATGAACCAACGATAGTAACCAGCCAAACCCAAAATTTGTCGTACTTTAGTTGGGGTTTTGGGTGCTACCAATTCCTTAATTGCCTCTATCTTTGTTGGGTCGACCTGTATGGCCTTCTCGTTCACAACATAACCAAGGAAATGAACCTCTCATATCCAAAACTCGCATTTAGAGAACTTGGCAAACAACTTCTCCTTCTTGAGCAACTCTAAAATCAACTTGAGATGATGCTCGTGCTCGTCCTTGTTTCGTGAGTAAATCGAGATATCATCAACAAAAACGATCACAAATTTGTCCAAATAGGGCTTGTAGACCCGATTCATCAAATCCATAAACACGGTTGGTGCATTCGTTAAATCATAAGGCATAACCAAAAACTCGTAATGTCCATATCGAGTTCTGAATGCAGCCTTGGGAATATACTCTTCTTGTATGCGTAGCTGATGGTACCCTGATCTCAGATCAATCTTCAAGTATTAACTTGAACCTTGCAATGGATCAAACAGATAATCGATCCTTGGTTGAGGATACTTGTTCTTGATGGTGAACTTGTTCAGTTCCCGATACTCAATCCACGTCCAAAGACTATTGTCCTTCCTCTTCACAAACAGAACTGGAGCTCCGCACAGGGAACGACTTGGATGAATGAAACCTTTATCTAACAACTCCTGCAGTTGATTAGACAATTCCTGCATCTTTGATGGGGCTAAACGATACAGATTTCGAGCTACTAGAGGAGCTCTAGGGACTAAGTCAATGCAAAAGTCGACTTGTCTTGGCGGTAGTAGCCCAGGCAAGTCTTCGGGAAAGACTTCTAGATAGTCTCGCACTATGGGGATGTCCTCAAGTTTCCGATCTTTAGCTTTTTTTCCACAATGTGTGCCAGATATGCGTCACAACCTTTCCTCAGGCACTTCTGAGCTGTCATGTAAGAGATGATTCGAAGTGTAGATCCACCGTGATCTACTTTAACTGAGGGTGTTTCGCCATTGGACAAGGGGATTCGAACCAATTCCTCGTGGCAAACTATCTCTGCACGGTCCTGGACCACCAATCCATACCAACCACGTTATCAAAACTTCCTAACTAGATCGGAAACAGATCGATGCTAAACACGTGATCTCATAAACTCAACGTACAATTCCTACAACTTCTTCAGACAAAATAAACTTACCATTAGCCAACTCTATGGTACAATATGTGTCCACCCTACTAGTTTCTAACTCGAGGATTTCTTAAAGTCGGTCGACACAAAACTAAAATCGGCGCTTGAATCGAAAAGTACCGTAGTAAAATGGTTGTTTAGGAGAAACGTACCAGTAACCACATTAAAATCATCTCGTGCTTTGTTGGCTCCCAGCATGAACGCTCGACCATGGGCTTGATCCTTTGCCCTAGGACAGGTTTTGCGAAAATGACCAGTTTCGCCACATTCGAAACACTTATTCTTACCATGGGGCTACCAGCAGCCTTGGCTTTGTAGTGTGCAGTTTGAGACACATATTCATCGGAATATCATCAAGCATGCACACAATTGAAACTAACTATGATAAGCAAAGTCAATTACAAACACAAAATAAAAGAATAAATTAGATACACAGTGATCAAAATACCATAAATTTTCCATTAATTTTGTTCTTATTACTTCAACTTTGAAAATACAAAAGATGATTGGAAATGCCATACAAGTCCAAATCTAAATAGAAAATATGTAGTACAATCATGCATCTAACAACTGCTGTGATGGTGATGGAAGGGCAGCAACAAGGGCAGCGACAGCAGTGCGCATCCTCTGATCGAGCTCACCAACCCTCTTCTCTAGAACAACAGCACGCCTGATCCTTAAGTCCTTGAACTCGATATTTGAGGTTGACAATCTAGGAATTATGAGAGATATTGACCGCTCTCTTAGTGAATAGTGGGCGGTGGGAGGGTCCACACAATGCCATCGCCTCATCATAAGACTCCTCATCACGGTACGCTTAATCACTAGCTAAGGAAGGTAAGAATTTCCTCTTGCGAGCCCGAGACCTCCGGTGTAACTTCCGTGGTGGCTCGTCATCAGACACAAGAGCCTCGACAGTTAGTGTAACGTTTCGTATTTTCATTTTGTCATTAATTAATAAAATCTTTTGAATCTTGACATTTTAGCGTATTTCAAAATTTTCGTAACATTTCTATCATGTTATATTCATCATATATATAAAACAAAATTGTTTTATATAAAAATTTGCCTTAAAAAATAAACGCTCAGGCCGGGACTCGAACCCGCGCCTGAGCCAGTTCAAGAACTAACACACAAGCACAAACCAACTGCACCAGCAGTGTATTTCTGTTTCTTTTTTTGAATCAATATCATATAAACACACTTCAAAGTTCATGGTCAAATCCCAAAAGTCAACACCCAGTTGATCAAATTGACGCGTCATTTCCAACAATCGAACATATATGCAATCCGAGTCATTTCCAACAATCGATTACAAACAATCATTACATAATTGATCAAATTGACGCGTCACAAGTTAATGTGTAGTCAAACTTTCCAATTCTTTAATTCAAACGTATTTGTATAAATTGGACCTTCCTAGGTGACCCAAATATGCCGAAAATCAAACCCCCACTCTCAATTTCTGTTGAAATCCTCGTAATAATCTGAAATCATTCGCTTTTGACTTTCTGTGTTGACCCATCAATTCACGACAGTTGTATCTTGTAAGTGTTGAATTTTTCTTTGGTTTGATTCATTTAAAGCATACGAACAATAACCCTATGATGTCTGGGGTTATTGTTTGGTAATTCGATTAAGTGATAAACTAGGGTTTCGAATAAAAATTTTGGGGAAAATGACTTATCATTCGTATATGTTCATATAATCTTAAAAACAAATAAAAACACCAACTGGTCTATAGATCAGATGTTGGTTAGTCCCGTGATAACTGGTTCGGGCCAGCTGTGGCCTTGGGTTCGATCCCAGGCACCAGCATTTTATTTTTGATAATTATGATTTGATCCAAGAAGCCTACATAATTAATTGAAACCAAGTATTTTCGTTCTCAGGGTCTAGTCCAGATGGTCTAGGCTTGTGAATCCAGACAAAGAACCGGCCACAGGCCCGGGTTCGATTCCCAGCAACACCAAAACCTTTTTTTTTAAAACTCCTTTTTCTTTTATATATTTTTGTATTATCTTATAAAATGATTTTAAAATACCAAATCTAATTTATAAATTCTATAAACTTTATTTTATGTTATGTAAATGATAAAATTTATTATACAATTTTTATTTTCACAAAAATCATTTATTTAATATATATAATATATATTACAAGTTTATTCATAAATAAATTAAAAATTCTAGAAAAATACCTAAATAGTTTTATAAAATTCCACAAAAATTATTTTAAACTTATAAACTAATAAACTTCTCAAAACTAAATTTTATTTTTGGAAAAACATTTATAGGCATTTTTTTAATTTATTCTATTTTAATAATAATAAATTCATTTTTCATCATTTTTGCATCAAAATTTCACATAAATTATTTTTATTAATTTAGATCAGAAATATAATTTTTATAACCTGAAATTTATGAAATTTTATATTTTTAAATATTTTTAACATGTTTTGATTAATAAGTTATATTATATTATTTACAGTTAATTATGAAAATGATTTTATAAAAAAAAAATTCTCCCTATTATATTTTAGTACAACCACCCTTGATCTATATCTTATGAAAATCCTTTTTATTTATTTATTTTCTTAATTTCTTTATTTATTACTTAACTAACAACTATTCTAAATCAATTAATAAACGATCGTCAATCCCCAAATTAGGAACCCTAGAATACCTATGGATTAGAAAACTTAGACTTTTAAGTTTTCCCAAAACTTATTTTATTACCTTAAACATAGGGTGATACTCGGAAACACTTGAGCCACATCTAGACTATATCAAAGGATTCAATACTATTGTTAAGGTGAGTTTATATATCCCCACTCTTTTATAGTTTTTCAATGCTTTTTGGGGTGAAACATGTTAAACACTTATACTCAACATATACAATTCTATTACGTGTCTTGTGTGATTTCTATGTTGCATTATGTCTTAAACAATACTTTGTTAAAAACAATTAGACTCGCGTAATCATTAACTCCGTACAAGCCGACGATACACAATGATAGATCTATTGGATTGACAACCTCACCCGAATATGGGTAGCGTGGGTGATTGTTATCGAACACATAAACAAAAATGAGTGAACCATATGCGTATGGGACGGACCACAATAAACATGTCACAAGGGTTGATTATGCAAACGCTTTACCTAGTAGTTTGTTTTCACATATGGACTAAATTTGCCATAACACCAGAATTGTACAATTTTTATGCTCATGATACAGTATTCAAACCTATGTAATTCTCGCCAACTTTTGTTGACCTAAAATATTTTCCAACTTAATATGTTTCAGGTTATAGTGTTGCTTGGAGTTTAGAGTTCATGCTTGAAGATTTATATTTAGTGTTTCTCATTTGATCTACAAATTCTTTTTAGAACAATTGTATGTAATTCATTTAATTGATTATTGAAACTTATTATTTACCATGAGCTATTGAACAATCATCAATACATTACATCCCAATGTTTCCGCCATCGGTTGGGGTGTTACAGTTGGCTTCATGGGAATGATGCCTGTTGGGACGTTGGGCTCGTTAGGGACGACTAGATTGACGGCTCAATAAGTGCGGGAGAAGAAGTAGGAACACTAGGGACAACAGGGATAGCAAGATGTCGCACACATTTTTGAGGGGTGTACGCATAAAGCGCACCTCATGGAAAATGTATGAACGTGCGAAATGAGGGCACGTGCTAATCGGTGGGTGTTGCCTTAGCAGCAAGAAGAACCTCAGCAGGGGCAGGGTCCTGCTCAGGGACAGGGTCGATGGACTCTAGAGCGTCTCCATGGTCGTCATCAGCTGGTAAGGCATCATCATCGTCATCCGAGACATGATGATCCATGTACTGTACATCCACCTTAGTGTCGGTATCAACGGTAGCGAACCCAGCCTCACTTTGTACGTGGTTAGAAGCCTCGAATGGCTCGGTCTCCTTAGGGGGCTGGTACGCCTAAGAGAGGGTCTGCCTCATCACCTCCAAGTGGGTCATGAGCGAAGAGATCGTCCTCCTCAGAATCAGAAAGAAGTGAAAGGTCAACGTAATATCCATAATCCTGTCAGATCCGTGTGTACAAGTATGTATATGAACATTACTACACTATACTAATATGCAGTCGTGTGGTGTCTTGGGATTTGAGAAGTGCACGGTGATGAAAGATGTTTTTTCATGAAAACGTTTCTAAAAGTATTTGTTATAGTTATAAAAGCTTCTGTTATAGTTATAGTTTGACTCAAAAGAATCTTAGTTCGCTATAACCATTGGCTCTGATACCAATCTGTCACACCCCGCCTAGGCGGAAACATGGGATGCAACGTCAAAATGTTTTCAAGTACAATGTTTGAGCAAACACATAAACACATATAGTGAATTTGATACAAATGTTTAATGTCTTACGAAATGAGAGAAAACTTGTCTTGGAATTGGAGTGGGATACTCATAGGAACACACATAAATGTTTTAAATTCGAGTAAATCCCTACAAAAGTTGGTATAAAAAGGTGCGTGCCCAAACGGTTCTCAATTCACATGGTGTGAAAATCAATTACCTGGGAAAAACATGCATAAAAGATTTGTTAGCATAAAGCTAGAGAGTTCACATGTTTGAATGTACGTAAAGTAGAGTTTATCGAAATTCGTGTTTGACTAATCAAAATTAGCTAAACCAATGATTACTGTGCCAACCATGAGTCCCATAACCAAACCTCTTAACTGTTGTGCCTCGCGCATTGTACAATAAAGACAATGTAAGATTCGTAGAAAACGGGCACTCCCTTGTATGTAACAGGTTAGCGCGACTAAACAGGAGTGGGGGTGTGAACCCAATAGATCTATTTAAGTGTTCCATGGCTAACAGTTTAGCTTATGGTTACAATGTAATGTATGTATGAGGACACTTGAGATCTCATGAACCAATTGTCTCATTTTTCACATGGTAGTCATGATAGAATTCACTCCAAACAGTTTTGTAACTTGAATAATGTAGCATGTTTTCCCCCAAAAATATGAAAACAGTAAAAAGGGGCTGCGAAACTCACCTATGGTCCGTGCAAAGGTGCTAGTAAGAGAAATGCCCAGAAAATAGGACTTGACCTAGATGTGCCCTAGAATCAAAGGACAACTTAGGTCTTTTAGTCGATTTATCATGCAAGTGGTTCACCCAATTTGAATGTTCTTGTAACTTATGTTCTTGTTAAGTTGCATATGACCAAAAACATGATGTTTGTTGTAGTTATACATCTTGTCTCTCAAAAGCTAGACAGTTAGTCTTTAAGTTGTAGATCTTGTACTTTTATGTTAGATCTATTCTTGTCAACACATCCGAGGTTCATCTCCATAGTCCATAGCCTGGAGTTCCAACACTTGTCTATGAGTTTGTATACCCTTTTATTTATGTATATGTAAGAATACATACATGAATTCTTAAGTTCTATAAAATTACACATATGTGTATATATATATACATATATCATATATATGTATGTATGTACTTTCACACATAGTTCTTGTGAGTTACTCACCCATTTGTTGTTACAACCATAGATCTAAGATATTAATGACTTGTTTACAAGTTTAAGCACATGTTCCATCTATTTTCTTTACATTTTCGGTTGGTTACATATGCGAGCATAACATTTTTCGGTTAACATATACACACACATACACACACAATTATTTCCGGTAATCTCTTTATGTACACATATTATTGTTAGTTTCATATATGAGGTTTCTTTAGTTAGTTCATGTTTGTAACAAGGTGAACATCATGATTTTATAAAAATAAAGAAATAACGTGTTAGGTTAAGGTTTATACCTTGAAAGAGAGAGAGGGATTGAGTTCGAGTATCCTACGTCGCAAGTAATGCTCCATGTCGCGGGTTTTAGGGCCACAAATGGAGTGTCGTGGTGGGAGCGTTTTGGTTTCACAAGGGGGCATATAGTGATGCGAAAATAAGCAAGAGAAGGAGAGAGTTATAGCTTCAAGTTGTAGTGTGGGGTGAATGAGGGGGCATATTTCGGTCTATATATAACCGAATGGGGGAGGGTATGGCAAAACTATTGAGGTAGTCAACACTCTCTAAATCAAGGTGCACGATAAAAGCTTCTATTCCATTTTGGTGCAATTGTGGAGTCTTGTGTAGGAAATGACTACACATGGTGTGTGGGGTTGGTCAACTAGCATGGGAAAAAGAATGCAAAAGGCGCTTGTTCAAATGTGGAAATGGTCTTGTGCAAGATTTGTTGATTTTGAAACATATTTATGTATGGTTTTGTGAGATCTAAATGTGTATTATTTTGGGTTAATATTGTATCACTAATGTTCATTCCTTGGTTAACCGAAAATTGCATATGTATATATATATATATATATATGCATCCAATATTTACTAATAGAATGTGTCCGCGTATATAGTTTCGGGTTTGCATTAGGATTTTCATTTGTGTATGGACTTGTATATTAATGTTCTCATAGTTATATAATATATATATATATATATATATATGTAGAAGATCCGGTAGGAAAATTGTTTTGTGTAGGAAGTGTAGGAAGTATTTTCAACCATTAGATCAAATCTGATTAAATCTTTGGATGAATGGCATTATAGATTTTTTGTCCATTTTTTTATTTATTACAAACCCACTAAATTAGCAACTAACATCTACATATTTATGAAGATTAATCATCCTAAATTAACTAATTATTCATTATTTTTCATAAGAATCATAAGATATTCATATCAAATAAGTTGATCAATACCCAAAAACTTGTTCGATTCTCCAAACATATAACCCATCTCTATCACTTTTTTCGATTATTCAAGTCATGGCAGAAGGTTAACATCAGGAGTTTTTTATAATGAAAGAGAAACTGGTTTGCATTAATAAGGAGTGTTTTATAATATCATCGGGAGTGTTTTATAATAACATCAATAGTGTTTTATATTGAAACTAAACACAGTAGAAGTGTTTTAACAGATACCAATCATGTTTAGTAAAAAAAAAAGACTATTATTCCGTTAGATCAGGAAAAAAAAAAAGAAAAAGAAAAAAAGAAAACACTATTACTTTAAACCCACTATATAGAAGATGACGAATAACTGGTGCAAAGAAGGTTTTGTGGTTCTATTTGTTTTTTCCTTTTAGAAGATGAATAAGTTTGAATGTATGAGAGAGATTATAATCACTAATAATATTTAAGATTGAAATTAAGATGAGAGAGAGAGGGGGGCATGATTTAAGGTGAAAGTCAAATGGTTTCTATATCAAAATACAAGAAATGACATTACTACCCTCATTTAAAACACATATTGGACCATCCTACCCTTAATTGTTAAAATATAATTAGTAGAATCTTAACAAACCCAAACTTTTAATCTCAACCATCCATTTCTAGATCCAATGGTTAAAAACACTTTCTACACTTCCTACATAAATCAATTTTCCTACAGGAACCTTACCTATATATATATATATATATTATGGTTTGAATGTACGCATGCAATATGTGTGTGTGTGAATAATTGCTTTGGAACAATGTATATTATTTTAGCTCATATACATGACGTAAATTCTCGATGCATAAATTCATGGTGCCTCAATATGAGTTGAATTTATGTTGTTGCATTCGGGTGAGAGTAAATAGTCTTCCGTTCGGATAACTTTACGCATATACTTGTTTGTTTGTTTGGACATAGTTAAGTGGATGTTTATTGCTTGCTGTTGAGCGTTGCCTTTGGCACGGACGTTCATGACTAATGTTCGTGTTAATCAAGTGTTGCATGCATGAATGGTCGTCATTGCAAATTGTAAACGATTACCGGAGATAGTTTGGGCTTTGTTAGACTCAAAGTGACATAATTAACTAAATATTGTCTAATGCACAAAATGAAATGTCATGTAAAGTAGTTATGCGTACGGATATTGAACTGGGAATTTAACGGGTATCACATTAAAAGGGTCAACATAAAGTTGGTGAGTTCATGGTTGTTAAGAAAACGTTTTAGTTTATTTCTAGTTTCCTTTAAGTAGACCACTGCCCCCGAATCATTAGGGAACACCTTGCCATTGAATACATCAACAACACAAGTTATTCCTAGAATACTCAGAAGGAACACTTATCCAAAATGTTTAAGTAAGACACATCTCCCAAAATGTTAAGTATAGCATTTCTCCTAAAATGTTAAGTATAATGTTCCTCCCAAATGCTTAAATATATGTGTTTAAATTGTTTACGTAACCCTCCCCATGGAGTGATCCTCACTCCAAGACCTCCTGTATAATGTTTAAGTATAGAGTGTTTCCAAATTCGATTTGGAAACCTTACATTGGAACGCTTTCCACACGTTCCATCCCTTTTAATGCATGTGTGAGATATTCCCGAAACGGTTAGTATACGCATTCCTTGGAACTTATAATGGATAAATGTATGAATGCAAGAAATTGAATTGTGGCTAATGAAATGCATGGTGATCATATCACCTCCTTATAAGGACAATGATCTATGTGCCCACACAAGCACCCTATGGTCCATACCAGGTTGGAGGGCCAACCAAGGGTGGGGATTGTCAATCCCAATAGATCTATTTGAATGTTCCGCGGTCAAGTACACTAATGGTTAGGGTATAAAACAAGTACGATGTTTTCCTTAAGATCAAATCGATAAAGTCTTATGCGCACATAATTGATATGGGAGATTTCATTACCACTACTGTTCAATGTAACTATACCAAAATGTATTTACTTTGCTTACCTCGCAAAATCATGTATGCTTTAAAAGAACTCAGAAGTTTTAGCACAAAAGAACAAACATGTTTTCCACCCCAAAATCTTTTACAAAAACAGTAAAACGTGGGGTTCATTAAGTCACACAACATCCATGCAAGTGCTAGCAATAATAAACCCAAGAAACAAGCTCGACCTACACATGTCATAAATCATATGACATTAAGGTTGGGAAAATGTGCCTATTCGACAAGTTGTACACCCAACTTCTTAGACATATGAGATGTTTATGTTTCAGAAAAACATTGAAGTTGCCGATATGTTACTGATTGATTATATGTATTCATGTTATGTAAAATGCTACCAAATATAACCTTATCTTATCACACATCCCTAGATTCCATTCCAACATATAGTTTTAACACTCGTGTAAACACACACGCCCACATAGTTAGTGTAGTTCACTTTGAACACGTTCGGTTATCCGATGAAATACCTCCCACACATAACACGAAATAAGGTTGACCAAGTTCATATATTTATTATACACATAAATATATATAGTTGGAACTTAGTCGTTTTTTTAGAACAATAATATATACGATATTTTTTACTTTCGCATGAACCCGTTCTTAAACATAGTCGTTTCCCACATACATACGTACGTACACGTAGTACACATATCATCACTTTGCATGTTCGCACTTAGCATGTTAGCATAAAAAATGTCAATAAAATATTGTTACATATATTTTTTTCTTAAAAAGTCGATAAAGTCATCGTGTCTATGAGAAATAACAAGACAACACATTATTGAAATTCCCCAAATATTTGTTTGCTTAAAATGTAGTTTCAACCGAGTACGTACTTAATTCAAAATACTAATATGTACTAAGACTCACGATTTTGCCGAAATCTCTTATCTATACATAAGATGAGGATTTTCCTAAACTTACATATATATTTTTGTAAAATATGTTTTTATGAAAATATCCATTTAAATTTTAATCAAAATGACCATCTCAACATTCAAAACCACATTAACATACATCATAGCAAAATCACCAAACGCTTAGCATTTTAAGCACCATTAATGCAACGATAAGTTCGAAAATGCAAATTTTAACTTCCCAATTTTCATATGGTTCACTTTGTGTAAGAGCATGTAAGGGATGTTTTAACATGAAAATCATTTCCAAATCTTTCCAAAATCTATTCTTGTGAAAATGTTTCAAAAATATCATTTGGCAAAAACAAAATGCTTAAAAAATATCACTCATCGAACAAATCTAAACGAGGTGAATCAAGTGATGAAGTAAAGTCGCTTGCTAAGAGTCAGAAAACAACTAATAAAGATGGTAAAACAACTGGTTTTGAGTCAAAATGATTGCAAGGTGATCAGTCAAGCTTAAATGAGTCCAAGCTTACAAGTCATCAGGCTTGTACTTCAAAAGCAAAATGATCTTGATATCTCACCATATATATTAATTTTTAATTTGTTTTTAATGAAAGATCAAGTCAGGGTTAAGGAACCTAAAACTATTGGTGGTCTCGAACATAATCCTAGCAGTTCTTATAACCACATTTTTTGATGTTTTGGTCTAGCTGTTTTTACCATCTACATGTTTTAAACCTATCAAAGCAATATTAGCATAGTAGAAATCATGTTTACAAGCTTTATCTTACCAAAATCATAAGGTTTTTTATATGTTAATCTCTTCAAAACCAAAACCTAGATCTTTGAAGCTGATTGTTTATCATCGATCATGGTTGATCTTAACTCTCGTTCTCATCACAGTCTCCTACCGGATTTTTCAAAAACCGATGATAATTTCAAATTCCAGAATAAATCTTAAACTAATCATCTCATGCTTGTTCAAGTCTTACACTCATCATCTTATACTTGTTCAAGCTTACATTTGGTATCATGTCTTAACCTATCTTCCATTAGCTCATCATTTATAAAAATTTTAAATATCTAAAGTTGAACAAGTAGAGACGCTCAAATCAACATACCAATTGAGCTATAAATATTTTTTTTTAAATGGGCCACTACCTTTTCCTATCCAAGGAGACACACCTTCCTATGGAAACCCAAGAAAGAAATCATCCAAATGACATTTTGAAATGTCAAGCCATCACCACCGCCCCATAAACCAAAACAAGGTGATTCAGGAGGATGAGGTCCATGAACAGCACCTGATAAAGACACAACTTCATCAAAAGACTAGTGTTACTTCTTCACACCAAGTATTAGTACCTCCACAAAGCCTAAATCACTCAAATATTATTCAATGTCTACAGGATAGCCAAAAAGAGAAGCCCATCAACAATATGATGACTCATTTGAGCATCATTTTTCAAGTATGATCCAAAGAATAATATGTTTGTGTACACATCTATGTTCTTCATTGTCTAACATACAAAAATTATTTATGAAGGCAGGTTAACCTATTCATCAAAATGAGCAAATTTCAATGAACACATGAATGAAATTAAGACTTAGAACAAGCTTAGATGCAATAGTTTACCTCATCCTATCCCACATGAAGAAGAGGTGAAATCTAGCATAAGTGTACCCTATTGCTAAGATTGCAAGTGTGGTTTCTACTCTTCTGATAGATTTCATTGATCACATATTTATAATAGAAACATAAGTAAGCCCACCTTGCATGCAACAACATTATGCACTCATTGAGTGTTTAAATTGTTGGAAGTCCCTAGTACCAAGAAAAAAGGAAATCACAACATGTTATCAAGTTTTTAACTTCAAAAAACTGATGATTTAACTATCAATAATGGGGATGTGGAGGATTCTATTAATTTAGATAATGGTCGAACTTTGTAATATTGATAGGAAATAGTTGAGAGCTGAGTTCTCAAATCTTACGTAGATTGTCACCAAAATGCCTCAAGCTTAAGCCCGACAGTATCACATTAACCCAACAAATGGCCTCCTACACAAGAGACTTTATAACCTTACACACTTGGTCACTTCCCAACCTTTCCACCTTTAAGAAAATCATATCTTTTAAACTATAAAAAAATCTTGGTTATGGTCTATCAATGAATACTACTAAGAAGAAAGGAGAAGCAAAGTGTTTATGTTGGGGAATCAACCTACCTTGGAAAATTCAACTTGACATATTTCAAAAGTATTTTGCCAATCATTGGGGATGCATGGAAGTGTATTGATGGTAGGTCAATAAGGGACAAGAGTTCAAACTATTGAGTAAGGTGAAGTCATTTTTAATGAAGAAACCATAAGTTTAAACCATACTAAAACTGTTGGTCAATAATTGCTAGCATGAGTAACCAGCAGTTCTACAAAAGTTTTCTAGCAGTTCACCTTTTTCTCAATACACTATTTTGAAGGGCATTTCCTTGTCACCATATTTAAATGAAGAATCTACATATTGATAAAAGGTTTTGATGACTTTCTACATTACTCAGTTGACTTTGATCAACAGAGGTTCCAAAAGTAGCCTAAGTCCATCCCTAACCCAGAGTGTCTAAGAAAGCTACGCTACATCGGATTAAGAGGGGTGAAGAAAACTAAGCTACTTTGGACTAAAAGATGTGAAGAAATTTTAGAAAAGATGGTTCTAAGGTCAGCTCTTTGACCAAGATGTTTGGAGATAGTCATGGTTGACCAAGTATTGGAAAAGGAAAAAACCAGTTAAAGACTCAGCAACAATTCTGAAGCTGAACTGCCACTATTATCATTGCCACCTGCGACACCAAAATGATAGTTGTTTTAAATGACCCATTTTGATACCAACCCACTTGGCTAGCTTAAAAGTTAAATCAATTTTTACCCACTGCCCCACCCAAACCCACCTGTTTAGCCAGGCTAATATAACACCCTTACATGATAAGGAGAGTCAAAGAACGTTGTTTAAAAACGTAAACAAATATAAAATGAACCATGTTGAATAAAATAATAGGATTAGAAGAACATGTTTATATAGTTTGCCGGTTCCTTGTTTGTGTAAGATAACCTTTGAATAAATATAATAAAAACTCTCTGCATACCAAATCAAGATGGTATCAGAGCATGTTTAATCCTGGGAATTCCGATCAATCCTCAACAAAATGCCTGACCCCGAAACCATTATCAATCAAATTCCTGATGAATTAACGATGCAGATTGTTGCACTTCTAAGAAATGGTCTCGGAACACAGCAAACAACTAACTCTAAAAATTTATCCTTAGGGATTAAACTTGATGGTGCCAAAGACCCGTCACAAAGACCAAAGTTTCGCCCTAGAGAAAGAGAAGATAAATCCAAACTTTTTTTGTACCCATTGCCAGATGAAGAGACACACCAAAGAACAATGTTTCAAACTTGTTGGTTACCCGGAGTGGTGGAGAGACGGTCAGAAGCAAAAGAGCAGCCAGCGTTCGAGGACTGATAGCAAAGGGGCTTCGGCATCAGGTGGTGGAGGAGATCAGATTGAAAAAGGGCAACAAGAAGGCATTGCTGGATTTGGGGGAATTGCAGCAGCTTAGATGATAAACTCATAGGTGAAGGGTTTGAGAATTACATCTCAAGCCCCTCTATTATAAACTTTAAATTTTTTCCTCCAAATATTTCGTTCTTTGACAAACTTAACGAAGAAGGAAATGAAAAAAATAAAAAAAACCAAAGCCTGCCATGTTCAGCCCACCCCTCATTCTAGTACTTCAAAAAATTGGATTTTTGATTGTGAGGCTACGGATACCATGTCCTATGATTCCAAAGATTTTTGTAATCTTTCAACCCCATCTAAGTCCCATATTGAGACTGCTAGTGAAGAAATTGTTCAAGTCAAAGGGGGAGGATCTATAATATTTTCAGACAAAATGAAAATAAACAATTGTTTATACATTCTGTCCCTATCCTCCAAATTATTATCTATCAGCCAAGTTACAAAAAAACTTAATTGTGTGGTCCTTATGTATCCAAAATTGTGTATTCTACAGGACATTCGTACGAAGGAGATCGTTGGGCGTGGTACTTAACGAGGAGGTCTCTACTATGTTGATGAGGTAGTTCACAAGGGACATGCCATGCTTGCTCATGGAACAACCGAAAGACAACTTTGGTTATGGCATCGACGTCTTGTCATCCTTCGTTTGGTTATCTTAAAACTTTATTTCCCAGTCTTTTTTTGAATAACTCCATTCAGGAGAAGTGTGAAACCTGCATTCTTGCAAAAAGTCATAGAGTCTCCTTTAATCAATAGTAATAACAAGTTGATTATGTTTTCTCATTAATCTATTCCTAAGTCTGGCGCCCGTCTCCAAATAGCACCAATAGTCGGTTCAAATACTTTGTTCTTTTTGTAGATGAGTTTTCACGAATGAATTGGATATACTTCATGAAACATAAATCAGAAGTCCCTGAGATCTTTTTTACGTTTTATAAAATGGTTCAGACTCAATTTGGACAAAAAATACAGATCCCCCGTTCTGATAACGGGCCAAATTTGTGAACAAAACCATGAAAATTTTTTTTCCAAGAAAATGGCCTTATCCATCAAACTACGTGCCCTAATACCCCTTAACAAAACGGTACGTGGAACGGAAAAATCGTACGTTGCTTGAAAAACCTCGTGCTATTATGATTGAATCTCGGGTACCACAATCTTATTGGCCAGAAGCTCTTGCTACATCGGCATACCTTGTTAACCATCTCCCAACTCAAATTCTTGGACATAAAACTCCTTTAAATGTTCTAGCCACCAAGTAAAAATCCCATCCATTATGACCTTACCTCACGTATGTTTGGCTGCTCGTGTTCATTCATACCCCCAAAACTAATCGAAACAAACTAAATGCGTGTACCAAAAAATGTGTCTTTGTTGGGTACGGTGTCCATCAAAAGGGCTATCGTTGCTACAACCCTGCTACTCGTCGAGTTCATGTCACCATGGACTGTGACTTCATAGAATATGACTATTTTTTTTACCACCAATCTAGTGATCAGGGGGGGAAAATAGGTGAGTCACTCGATTGGTTGCTATATCAAAGTTGTTTTGAAGATGTTCCAACAGAGTCGGTAGATGGCGCCACCGAACCCGCTTCTTCCAATATAGAAGAGGATGACGAGTCAGCTCACACAACCAACGATACTTCTAAGGGCGATGTCCAACAAGAAGTCGAAGAGGTCAAAGCCACCGAGCCAATGAACCAAACAATGAGGTAAACAATTTACAACAACACAATAGTTCACAAAATACTTCTAATCATGACAGTTCAGGAAGTCCGTCCTTGGAACAAGAGGAACAACAAAACACTTATGCCCTTCCTTCAAGAAGAAATAGAGGAGTCCCTCCCAACCGGTACTCACCGGAGCATATTCTCGTGCCTCCAAATACCCGTTAGAAACTGACAGGGTGAGAGTGGCTAAGATTGCTAAAGCATTCTCGGCTACTCTCCTTTCAGAAAAAATTCCAAACACAGCCCAGGAAGCTAAGAAGACTGCTGAATGGAGAGAGGCAATGATATAGAAATGGAGGCTCTGAAGAAAAATGGCACATGGGAAAAGTGTACGTTACCACAATGGAAGAAACCAGGTGGTTGCAAAATGGGTATTCAACATCAAGTATAAATCTGATGGCACCATCGAGCAATAGAAAGCTCGATTGGTCGCCAAAGGGTATACACAAACATATGGCATTGATTACTCCGAGACTTTTCCCCAGTTGCTAAAATTGACACTATTAGAGTTCTTTTCTTAGTAGCAGCAAACAAAGACTGGCCTCTCCATCAATTTGATGTAAAAAATGCTTTTTTTCACGGAGACTTGAAAGAAGAGGTGTATATGGAAGCCCCTCCAGGGTTCTCAGATGATTTTCAAGAGACTGAGGTATGTAAACTAAAATGGGCATTGTATGGGCTCAAACAATCTCTGCGTGCATGGTTCAGAAAGTTTACTATGGCTATGAAACGATATGGGTATAAACAAAGTAATGCCAACCATACCTTGTTCTACAAAGGAGAGGAAAATTGGTCACATGTCTTATAATATACGTCGATGACATGATAATAACAGGAAGTGGCGAAGAAGATATTAGCTCTCTTCGAAAAAAATCTCTTCACCGAATTTGAAATGAAAGACCTTGGGGGACTAAAATATTTCCTTGGGATTGAAGTGCTTAGGTCAAGAGAAGGGATCTTTATCTCTCAACAGAAGTATATATTGGACTTACTTGCTGAAGTGGGCATGGTTGATTGCAAACCTAATGATACTCCCATGGTTGTGAATCATAAACTAAAAGTTGTTGAAGGAGCCAAACTAGCAAATAAAGAAAGGTACCAAAGGTTAGTGGGAAAATTGATTTACTTGTCTCACACTCGACCCGACATTGCTTATGCAGTGGGAGTCGTAAGTCAATTCATGCACAACCCTCAAGAAGACCGTATGGATGCTGTTATGAAGATTATTCGATACCCAAAAGGCACAGTAGGGAGAGGTATAGTATTCAAGAAAAATGGCCATCTAGATGCTGAAGTGTTCACAGATGCTGATTGGGGAGGGAATCCTAATGACAGAAGATCAACCGTCGGTTACTTTACTCTTCTTAGAGGTAACTTGGTGACTTGGAGGAGTAAGAAGCAGAAGGTAGTGTCATTATCAAGTGCAGAATCAGAGTTTAGGGGTATGCTAAAGGGATCACTGAGATCCTTTGGTTAAAGAAGATAATGAAAGAAATTGGGTCTCCCCTTAAACGTCCAACTCAGTTAATGTGCGATAATAAAGCTGCTATTAAAATTTCAGAAAACCCGGTGCAGCATGACAGAACAAAGCATGTTGAAATAGATCGTCACTTCATAAAAGAAAAAATTGAAGACGGTACCATCGAACTCCCGTTTGTCAGGTCTGAAGACCAACTGGCGGATATTCTGACAAAAGCTTTTGCAACAAAAGCGTTCGAATCCGTTTTATCCAAGTTGGGTATTGGAGATCCCACTACACAACTTGAGGGGGAGTGTTAGAATATTCAAAAGCACAATTCAAGGAGTAATAGTTGGGTCAAATATTGACTCCATAATTTATGTGGTCAAATATTGACTCAATGATTTAGGGTCTTATGCACTAATTCATGTTTCCATGTATAGGTCCACTAGGTGTCCTTTATATTTGCTGGTTCCTTGTTTGTATAAGATAACTTTTGAATAAATATAATAAAAACTCTCTATATACCAAGTCAAGATATATCAACCATCGTTGATCCTCAAAAGCCATATCTATATTATTGAATCATATCTTGAAAAAACCAACAAAAATGGAATAATAAGTTTAATAGAGCCAAAATGGGTAATTTCCAGGTAATTAAGGATTTACAAATGACTTTACATATGAAAAAGTTTTAAACCATTCATAAAACAAGCCATAAAGTGACACAATAATATACTGTATTTTTTTTAAAATAAATCACTCAAAAATCCAAAGAGATATAAAAAAAATGCAGCCGGAAAAAATATTTTTTATTGGCAACATAAATCAAGTCAAGTCAAATCTTTTAGTCAACCATTGACTCCATAACATAAATCAAGTCAAGTCAAGTCACGTCTCTTAGTAAACCATTGACTCCATGATTTTAACCATTGTATTATATTGTACATTATACTTAGTCAACCATTGACTTCATAATCTTAGGTAGAGTTAGTCATATGTAAGCCTATATAAAGGCCTTGATGTATTGTTGATAGACACACAAAAACATTACAAAATACAAATCCTATTGTTTATATGGTATCAAGAGCCTAAAAGCTCCCTTGAGCCATCTTCGATCCCAACCTACTCGATAGACACCTTCTGTCTGCATTCTGTTTTTTTTTCTTTCGATTCACCATGGCCAAACAAATCACCTACATTACCACCGCCACAACCCGAAACCAAGGGCCACCTCAAACTACCAATACCAACACTCGCCCGACGCGCAATAATAACACCTATTGCTACTATTGTAACATTCCCGGACATGACACTAAAGATTGTCGCAAACTTAGTCGCTTACTACGAGAACACAATTTCTCGCCTCAAAATACCACCACCCCTGTGGTTAACTACACCACCCCTCACCCAACAGCTACAACTCCATCTTGGATGTGGGACACCGTGCGTCCAACAACATCGCGAACAACAACCAACAATTTTCCGTTCTTTCCGAATACGGAGGACCCGATAAGATCATGCTAGATGATGGTAAAACTCTCCCTATAACTCATATTTCTCAAACAACTATTCCAACAAAATCCCGCCTACTTCTTTTAAACAACATTTTAATTGCACCTAATTTTCGAAATAATCTTATTTCCGTTGCCAAAGTTTGTCGTACTAGTCGTGTTTCCATTGAATTTTTTTCCCTATCATGTTTTTGTCAAGGATCTACGCACGGGGGCGCGCCTCATGCGGTGAGTGAACGTCAATGATGTCTACTATGGACCAATCTCCTTGTCTCCTCAAGTCAACAACACCCAAACAAACTCTCTTCTCATGTGGCACCACATACTTGGACATCCATCGCTTCAAGTGTTCAAGTCTTTAATTTCTAGATTGGGACTTCGTTTTAATAAGGTGACCCATGAGTCTTTTCATTGTACTTCATGTTCCCTAAAGAAAAGCCACAAACTACCTTTTGGCAAGCTACCTTTTGGCAAAAAATCTTTTGTTGACTATTTTTCCAAATACATTTGGTTATACCCAATCAAACAAAAATCCGATGTCAAAATTCTCTTTCCACAATTTAAATCTCTTGTTGAAAATTTTTTCAAAGCCAACATTGTTGTGTTGATCACTGTAATGGTGGTGAATATGTGGGTCTTTCACCTTATCTTGCCTCTCAAAGTATCTCCCATTACACGACACCACCTCACACACCAGAACAAAACGGTATTGCCGAACGACGTCACCGACACGTTGTGGAAACCGGCCTCGCATTACTCCACTACTCCCACTTACCACAACATTTTTGGTCCCATGCCTTTCAAACCGCAACCCACCTAATCAATCTTCCTACACCCATCCTTTACAACAAATCTCCATACGATATGTTGTTCAAAACCGCCCCTACTTATTCCAAACTCAAACCGTTTGGTTGTCTTTGCTACCCATGGTTAAGACCCTATGCTACTTCCAAACTCCACTCCCGTTCAACGGTGTAAGTATTTCTTGGGTACTCATCCTCCAAATCGGCATTCAAATGCTATGACCCTACTAGTCACAAACTATACTACTCTCGCCACGTTGAATTTATCCCACATATTTTTCCATCTCAAACCACCAACCCTTAACCCAAACACATGTCATTTGACTCCTTCCTATCCACATACCAATCGGCCCAATCAACCTCCTCTTCTAACCAACCCACTCCAGATCCAAACAACTTGCATCATCCAACCCTTACTCCACAGCCCACATCACCCGAAGCCCAAACCCCTACTCCACAAACCCATGGCCCACCTCCCCTACCTCCTTCACACAGCCCACCCTCTCACACAAGAAGCCCAAACAACCCAACCTCCCACACAACAGGCCCAAACAACCCAACCTCTCACACAACATGACCTACACCCCAGCCCACCGAGACACCCTCACCAACCGCCCACCAACTCCACCCGATAACACTACCCCTACCCCTACCCCTACCCCAACCGCTTCCCACTCCACCGACGCCAGCTCACCAATGTCTTCATCCAACACATTCGATGATCCCACGAACTCACCTCCACATATCCCTTAACCACTTCGTCGACAACCAAAACCCAACTCAAAGTATTACAACCCCAACTTTGTCAACTCTACCACCATTCACCCTCTACCCGTTTCTCTTGAACCACCCACTTATACTCAAGCCTTGAAAGATCTGGATTGGAGCCATGCCATGGATCTTGAGTATAATGCTCTCCTTCAAATGGATATTTCGAATCAAACGCAAACCTGATGTCACGATTGACAAGTACAAACCCCGTCTAGTTGCCAAAGGGTTTCAATAACAATATGGAAAATACTATCATTAAACATTTAGTCCCGTTACTAAAACCATTACCATTTGCACCGTTCTCTCTATTGCTCTTTCAAAAGGATGGTCTTTACATCAACTAGACGTTAATAATGTGTTTCTTCATGGGACTCTTCACGAAGATGTCTTTATGGTGCAACCTCCCGAGTTCACCAATACGGAATTCCCACGTCACATTTGCAAACTCAAAAAATCCCTCTATGGGCTTAAGCAAGCACCGCGTGCTTGGTACATAGAACTAACCAACTTTCTCACTCGTTTTGGCTTTAAAAAAATGCATTTCTGACCCCTCTCTCTTTGTATACAATCTCAACATCACTTGCTACCTCCTTGTGTACATTGACGACATTATCCTCACCGGCAATCACAATCCATTTATGGATTCCTTTGTTCAAGCTCCAAGCAACCAATTCTCTATCAAAGACTTAGGCACTCTCCATCATTTTCTAGGAATCAAAGTCATTCCTACGTCTCATGGTCTATTTCTTTCCCAACATCGCCACATTCAAGATATTCTTACCACCTTTAAAATGGATGGTGCAAAAGTGGTTCTCATTCCTTTAAGCACTTACGACCCTCTTTCTTCCTTTGACTCCACTCCCCTAGTCGATCCCACTCCCTACCGCCAACTTGTAGGCACTTTGCGGTATCTTGCCTTCACAGTCCCGACGTCTCCTTTGCCGTCAATAATGTAACACCCCAACCGATGGCGGAAACATCGAGATGTCACGTATTGATGATATTTCAGTAGCTCATGGTAAATAATAAGTTTCAATAATTAATTAAATAAATTACATACATTGTTCTAAAATAATTTGTACATCAAATGAGACACACTAAATACAAATCTTCAAGCATTAACTCTAATCTTCAAGCAAGCTATAACCTGAAACATGTTAAGTTGGAAAGATGGGGGGGTCAACTATAAATAGTTGGTGAGAATACATAGGTTTGCATATAGTTGAAAACAATATGTTGTATAGCAATCATAGTTGAAGTATAATAATGAGCAATGATAGAATATGAGTCCGACATGTAACAATGCGTCTTTTGTACAATCAAACCTTGTGTCGACTGAGACCTAACTCGCAAGTTAGTAAAAGTGTAACTGTTATCGATCATCCCTGAATTTATGTGGGGGATGGGTTTGTCAGACCTAGAGCGCTATAATCTAAACAGGCGGCTTGATCAATGTTAATGATTGTACTGTGTCTTTTTGTTACAGTCAAATGATAGAATGAGTAAATGATAGTGTAGTTGAATCACAAGTTTCAACAATGTAAGAATGAGTAAATGCTAGTGTATAAAATGTTTAAACATGTTTCACCCCAAAAATGTAAACAGAAAAAGGGGCTATGTAAACTCACCTTAGGTGCATAATGAGTTCGTGCGTTTTATTGAGCGTGCAAACACTTAGTAATAATGCCTTGGAAAACTCGAAACTAGCTAGAGGAGGTAATGACGGATGAAAACTTTAGTATATGGGAGATGGGATAATAATGTTTTTTTTTTAATGGTATAAAGAGTTGAATGGTAGGCTAGTGTATTTATAGTGTAAAATTTGGAGTTGTAATTAGGGACTACTTTGACTAGGCTAGAATTTAGAAACAACTTTGACTTGACTAGAAGACCATATTTACTAACACTTTGACTTGACTAGGAGACCATATTTACTAACACTTTGACTTGACTTGACTAGGAGACTACGTTTGACTTTTCAGGTTTGACAAAGGGACCTTGAAAGGGTTTAAGTTTAATTGGTTTTAATTAACATCACAAAACACCAAATGGTGTAGTGGTGTGGTTAAGGTTTAGCCCGCCAGGGACTCAGGTTCGAATCCTGGCACAGGAAAACATTTTTTTAACGTTTTTAAATCAGAATTTTTAATACAATCCAATTTAATATTGATTATACGTCATTATTTAAACAAAAAAAAATTAACAAAATGGATGGTAAAGATACTGTAAAACATGAATCGGATGAATAAACGAGGGAGTTCTATATATATATATATATATATATATATATATAAAGAAAATTTGTGTGATGTTACAGTCTCCCCTACTTTTAGGAACTTCGTCCCGAAGTTTATTTTAAGAAGAAACATTTTGAATAGTGTTGAGGATAGTTAGGGTGACTATGGTTCAAAGTAGGGTAAGAGTTTAAGGAATGGATAAGATAACCATAAATGCTAGATGGACTACCAAATAACTAGGGTTTGTTATTGGTCTGACCCTACAGTATCCCTTTTCCACGTATCATTAGTGTTTATATATAGGGTGTACCGCAGCTAACCCATCACACCTCTGAAACTTCAAAAAACATACGGGGTATCTCCCAAAACCTTAATAGAATTTAACACTACCTTAATGCACCTGTAAATTCATGATTACGTTCCGGACCGCAATCACCAATTTACCTTAAATTAGGGTTTTGTGTCCTTCTATGACTCTAAACACACATGTAAGTAATGCAAAATAGCCTTGTGATTGAATCGTATATAATGTATCCAAAAATAAGTCCAACTGTTGAGCAGGAAAAAGACCTCTACCAGTCAGTGAGTAAGAACCTCTACCGATTGTTGAGCAGGTGCGATAGCCTCTACCAGTCGTTGAGCAGGTTGTAGGGCCTCTACCGACTGTTGAGCAGGCGTGATGCCCTCTACCAATCGTTGAGTAGGTTATTTGGTACTCTACTAACTGTTGAGCAAGTACTTCATCCTCTATCAGTTGTTTGATTAAGTGTACCAATTATTACACACATGAATTGCAAATTGATAATATGTATATGTAAGCAATCACGTATCAAGTATAGCATACGAGTTGTAATAGAGTTGCCCTAGACAAGGTTAATGACTCTTGGTGTGTCTATAGCAAATAGTTTATATTCCATGAATTCTAGTTTCAAATGTTCAAATATGGTAGATAGTCGAATCCTCATGTATAACTAAGGATTATTTTTGATGCAACACACAATCAAGTTTCAATAGTTTGGTTATCATGGGTAACTAGCTCATGTGTGAGAAGGTGAAGGATATGAATTTAGTTCTTGAGAGGATGATGAAAAATCTTGAAGCAGAATCAAGGTTGTGAGAGATAGTGAATGTGAAGATAGTTGATAAAGAGTTTATTTTATAGTAAGGAGATTATGTAGCAGTGTAAATTTTGGGGTTTGGATCAAAGGTTATAATCAAGTGTATAAGAAAACATGATTGTGGTATATGCCAAATATTGTAAAAATTTGAACAAGTTGAAAATGAGTGAGTGTCGATGGAGAATTTAGAGACTAGATATTATTACTATGGATAAAAAAAATCTTATTTTCAAAATTGGTTTTATACATAAAGCAAAAGTTGTTAAATAGTACAAGCTAAGTGGGCTTTGATTAAAATATTCCCGTTAGTTGGAGATTTCAAACATGACATTAGGTTTTGAAGATAAAGGTTCTATTAAGTGATTTTTAATAGTTTAAAGCATTATATAGAAAATTGTTTGTTACGTCAATAAATAAACAATTGAATTTAAGTTCGAGGACATCTTTTGACAAAAAAATATGTACTTTGTAAAGTTACTAGGTAATGAAAATACAACAGGATTTAGAAATCTTTAGTTTGTGCTAAGGTATGAGGTTATAGTTTATAAAAATAAGTAACATGTGGAGAAATGAAATAATATGATTTGGGTAGGGTGTTGAATATTTAAAAAGTGGCTAAGATGGTAAGGTAAAGTGTGATTGTGAAATCCATGAGATTGATTTAAGCTGTAAAATTTGAGATTTTAGAGCTTAGTTTAAGGAAAGTGAGTGTAATCATTTATTCATTAATAAAAACGAATAAACGAAAACGTTGACTTATCAAAACTTCTAGATTCTAATAACATAGTGAAGACATGCTTTAGCCTATAAGTGAACACTCATCCCAAGAATTCCCAGGTAGGCATCCGGGTCCCTCGTCTGATTGGGATTTATGCGCAATGCCAGTCCTAGACAGAAAACTCAAAATACAGGCGTTCACCCTTCCAGATTGCACGTGTTCGTTATTAAAATCTAGAACTTCGACGAGATCTTCAAGGTGGTTCAGGCTAAACCTGAGGAATTGTCCTATTAGTCTAAGAGTAGATCCAGTGATGGAGAATAATCATCTTGTAGGGACTAGAGTGGGGATAAGAAGTAGGAGGGAGATAAAGAATAGAAACAAGTAGAGTTGCAAGTAAAAGGAGCAAGTACTGGTTAAAATCCTATGGTTATAAACTAGATTTTTTTTTCTAATAACCTAATTCCCTATAACCATGGCTCTGATACCAATCTGTAACACCCCAACCGATGGCGGAAACATCGAGGTGTCACGTATGAATGATTGTTCAGTAGCTCATGGTAATACATATGTTTAAATAATCCTTTATTTCATTACAAAATTGAATTACATTAAAGTCTACATCAAATAATCAAACAAAGCTTAAAACTTCAAATATCTCCTCATGCTAGCTCTAGACTTCAAGCATCAGTATTTCCTGTTGAGTTTGGAAAATTTGGGGGTCAACTAGAAGTTGGTGAGAATACATAAGCCATGTCAAGCAATTAAGTTTAAGAATAAAAGTTTAGCAATTCATATGTCTATCGTAAGTTTAAGTCTACATGAATAAACATGAAGTGTTTAATGCACATAATCAAACCTCCGACTAGTTTAGGTCCATCCCGTCATCCACGGTTCACCTTAATATTATGTTGGAACGATAACAATCACCCGCGCTCCCCATAAAAGATGGTCAACGAATCTAGGTGGGATTGTCAATCCAATAGATCTATTATTGAGTATCGCCGGCTTGGCCATATCTAATGATTATGTATGTTGAAGCGTAAGTCTAACTGTTGTTGTTGTCTAAATCATGAGGCATTAAAGTTTACAACTAGACATGTATGTAGAATTGCTTAAGTATAATGTTGCAAGTATAAAGAATTGCATAAACATGGTTACGTAAACTCACATTGGCTAATGTGAATTATCCTCTAAGTGTTGTGAATGTATGCGAGGCGAATCCCAAAGACTCAACAACGTAGCTAGTCCAAATTGAAGAAATAAAAAAAATGAAAAAAAAAGAATATCAAGCTTCCAATTCGCCAATTGCAAGAGCTTATAATCAAAACTTCAAATGTAGAAGTAATATACTCTAGAAGAAAGGTATGAGGGAGAGTTTAATCGAATTGAAACAATCGATTTAGATGTGCAAAGTGTAATGGGTCATAGGTGGGTTTTTATACTAGTTTTGGATTCAATTAGCCATTAAAATTGGTCAACACCATAAAGTAAGTTTTTATGATGAATTGACTATTTGACTAAGACTTTGACTGTTTGACTAAGACTTTGACTAGGACTTTGACCAGGACTTTGACTATTTGACTCAAGGCTTTATTTTGAAATGAATTTATATCTTCCTTATTTGAGATTATAAATGTAATTGGAAAAAATGATTAGCTTTAAATAAGAAATAAAAAAAAATCATTAGTTTGAATTAGAAAATAAAAAACACCGTCTTATAAAATGACGATTTTATAAATAGAATTAGGATAGGACATATGTCATGATTGAAGATTTTTTTTTTTTTTGAGTACAATGATAAAAGGAACTTAGAAAAATAGAGTGTACGGATAAAGATAAGAATACTTAGAAATAAATTAGACTTTATATCATGGATCGGGAAATACTTTAATGCAAAATAAATGGGAAAATTCGTGAGGTTACAGGTTTCGAACTGACCGGCCCCTTAGCCATCCGTACCGGTTTCAAACTGACCGGCCCGTTATCCACCCTTACGGGTTTCGAACTGACCGACCCCTTAGCCATCCGTACAGGTTTCGAACTGACCGCCCGGTGACAAACCGTACCGGTTTCGAACTGACCGCCCGGTAACGAACCGTACCGGTTTCAAACTGACCGGGCCGTTATCCACCCGTACGGGTTTCAAACTTGAGTTTTACAAAGAGTTAGATTATGAAATTTTCACAGTAGGTTAAAATTGGTAAAACTTGGCTTTCCAAGTGGATTCATCCCGTTTGGATGATTACAAAATTTTTTAGAATTTTTCTACTAATCTGATTTGTTGTGAGTATTTTCTAGACCTAGCTGTATTGTATGATTTTTCATAATTTTCGTATATGGTTTTATAACGAAATAATAATATGGACATGACCGGTAGACTCCCTGAAATATTTAGTAAAATTTTGGGAGTCTAATTCATTGGATAAGTATTTTTAATAAATTAGTTTTCACAGCGCATAATCTGTCCTAAAAACGCAGATTATGTAATGTACACTTATGTGGCTATTTGGAGTCTTGTATGACTTGTATTTGACATGAACTTGTATGAGCACTTATATGAGGTGTATATGAAGTGCATAACTGATGTTAATCATTTTGTCCACCAACGGGTTCGTAGGGTCTACTTGTGCATATAGAAACACTAGGTGTCACTTACACAGTTTTGTAGGGACTACTTTGACTAGGCTAGAATTTAGAAACAACTTTGACTTGACTAGAAGACCATATTTACTAACACTTTAACTTGACTAGGAGACCATATTTACTAACACTTTGACTTGACTTGACTAGGAGACTACGTTTGACTTTTCAGGTTTGACTAAGGGACCTTGAAAGGGTTTAAGTTTAATTGGTTTTAATTAACATCACAAAACACCAAATGGTGTAGTGGTGTGGTTAAGGTTTAGCCCGCCAGGGACTCAGGTTCGAATCCTGGCACAGGCAAACATTTTTTTAACGTTTTTAAATCAAAATTTTTAATACAATCCAATTTAATATTGATTATACGTCATTATTTAAACAAAAAAATTAACAAAATGGATGGTAAAGATACTGTAAACATGAATCGGATGAATAAACGAGGGAGTTCTATATATATATATAAAGAAAATTTGTGTGATGTTACAAATAAATTATCTCAATTCATGCACTCACCTAAACAATCACACTGGCAAGCTCTCAAACGGGTACTCCACTATTTGAAAGGAACGGTCCATCATGGGTTGTTCTTGAAACGCAATACTAACCTAAACTTGCAGGCTTTTTCGGACTCGGACTGAGGCGGTATTAATGATGGGGGACGGTCCACTACAGCATATCTCATATATCTTGGGTCCAATATCATCTCTTCGAAATCTGTTAGACAAAAAACTGTCTCTAGATCATCTACCGAAGCTGAGTACAAAGCAGTCGCTAATGCTGCAGCTGAACTCCTACTATTTGAAAGGAACGGTCCATCATGTTTGTGCAAATCCTGTTTACCATTCCCGCATGAAACACATCGCTCTGGACTATCACTTTGTGCGGGAACAAGTCAATTCTGGGCAACTCAAAGTTCTTCATGTCAGTTCCAAGGATCAACTCGCGGATGTGCTCACCAAACCGCTTGCACGTGCACCTTTCCTATGTTTTCGGTCCAAGATTGGAGTCTCCGGCGGATCCTCCATCTTGCGGAGGCGTATTAGCAACATAAATCAAGTCAAGTCAAGTCAAATCTCTAAGTTAACCATTGACTCCATAACATAAATCAAGTCAAGTCAAGTCTCTTAGTCAACCATTGACTCCATGATTTTAGTCATTGTATTATATTGTACATTATACTTAGTCAACCATTGACTCCATAATCTTAGCTAGAGTTAGTCATATGTAAGCTTATATAAAGGCCTTGATGTATTGTTGATAGACACACAAAAACATTACAAAATACAAATCCTATTGTTTATAGTTTTGATATCATAAATTTGTATGAATCTTTAAACTAAACAAGATCAAATCAAGCAACTTAGATGAAATCTAAGAATCACACTATTCGGTATGCGTTTTTGAAAGTGTTAATGAAAGAAAAAGTCAAACCTTTGTAGCATCAAATGTTGATGCTTGAAGCTGCAAATTTCACTCATCTAAACTCTTTTGCAAGCTGGAAGTCCTTTTCTTATATGCTTTTATCTCTAGTGCTTTAGTAAAAAAATAAAAAGAAAAAGAAAAAAAGCAGATAAAAAGAAATCCAAAACACTCTTGCTGACTTCCTTTCTCAAATGAAGAACTAACCAACAACAGTTGACCCATGTATCGAGTTAGTAAATAAATAAGATCATATATATTCATCATGGCGAAATCCAGATGATTACTGACCTGAAACATATTGCGTAGGATCTGAGAACTCATCATTCCAATGGATTTTTTTTAGCTTTTTGCTCCGAAACCTATTAAAAGCAAAAGAAACAATTGAGGTTCTAACTGAAGCTAAATTACCAACATTAATCTATATTCAGTTGTAGACATTAGGGAGTAAGCTACTACAAAAATAAATTTGAAAGTAAGCTTTTGGTACATGAGAAAATAAAGAACCCTTCAATACCCATGATTGCGTCTGAGGAACCATACACAAGATACGAATTGTTCAATAACCATGAGGGTTACTATAGGAATGTAATTTTCCTTGTCATTCTCATTGATTTTCCATCTATATATAATACAATGTATCTCCTTATTTTTGGGAGATTTGTTACACAATTATGAGAAATAAATGCAATACATATTTGACATAAATACAAATTACTAATACACCCCCGCAGTTGAAGCGCCAGGAGGACCGATGCTAAGACTGGATCGGAAATCATCAAAAAGAACCCGAGGGAGACCTTTGGTGAAGATGTCAGCAACCTGATGACGGGATGGAACATGTAGAACGCGAACATGGCCACGTTGAACTTGCTCGCGGACAAAGTGAATGTCCAGCTCGATATGCTTCGTACGTTGGTGTTGTACGGGATTGCCGGAGAGGTAGACCGCACTGACATTATCACAGTAGACTAGCGTGGATCGAGACAAAGGATGATGAAGCTCAAGTAAAAGATTGTGTAGCCAGCAAATGTCTGCCACAACATTCGCAACACCCCTGTATTCAGCTTCAGCACTGGACCTGGAGATGGTAGCTTGACGCTTGGAGGACCAGGAAATAAGATTGTCACCAAAATACACGCAATATCCAGAAGTAAAGCGGCGTGTGTCCGGGCAACCAGCCCAATCCGCATCAGTATATGCGACTAAAGAGATATTGGGAACCGGGCCGAGATGTAGGCCGTAAGAAGCTGTACCTGAAGGTATCGAATAATACGCTTTAGAGCATTCCAGTGGTCCTGGCGAGGATCGTGCATGTGCATACAAATCTGTTGAACGGCATATGATATGTCTGGCCTGGTGAACGTTAGATACTGCAAAGCACCAGCTAGGCTTCGATATGTAGATGGATCATCATGAGGCGGACTAGCTGTGGCAGAGAGCTTTGACTGTGTATCAACAGGAATAGCAACAGGATTGCAGGAATCCATGGCAGCACGATGAATAATATCTTGGACATATGCCTGCTGCGAGAGAAACATTTGATTACCAGTACGAGTGACTTGAATACCCAAGAAGTAGGAAAGGGGCCCCAAGTCCTTCATAGCAAATTCGCTATACAAGGTTTGCAAGAGCGGGTGCGTAAGGCCTCAGTAGACGTCGTAAGAATAATGTCGTCTACATAGATCAGAAGATACGCGAGATCATTCCCGTGGCTATAAACAAAAAGAGAATTGTCTGATTTGCTTTGTGTGAATCCCTGCAAGAGAACAAAGTCAGTGAAACGTTGATACCAGGCCCGAGGAGCCTGTTTGAGACCATATAGTGACATCCGAAGGCGACAGACATGGTCCGGAAAATCACGGTGACGAAAACCCATGGGTTGGTGCATGTAGACGGTCTCCTCCAAGTTGCCATGTAGGAACGCATTAGTAACGTCCAACTGATGAATGGGCCAAGACTTGGAGAAGGCCAATGAAAGAACCAACCTGATGGTAGATGGTTTAACTATCGGGCTAAAAGTTTCGCCACAATCTATACCCGTCTGCTGTTTACGACCATCACATACTAAACGAGCTTTGTAACGCTCCAAACTGCCATCCGACCTGAATTTATGTTTGAATAACCACATGCATCTAATAATATTCATGTCAGGTGTTCTAGGTACTAACTCCCAGGTCTTGTTTTTAATAAGTGCACTAAATTCGTCGGACATGGCATTGTGCCATTCGGGAGTGGACAAGGCAACCTGAGGGTTTTTGGGTAGAGGAACGATGGTGGCAGTGTGAAGGTTAAAGTGGTGTTTAGGTTTGTGAATACCACTCATAGAGCGAGTGTGTATGGTACGAGTGGGTGGTATAGGAGGTGGGACGGGTACAGTGGTAGGCTGGTGGTGCGTAGGAGGGACAGGTGGGCTAGACGAAGTGGATGGGCTGGGGATATGGGCGAACTGGGCAGAGGATTGGTGTGGGCTTCGGAGGGTGTTACGGGTGGAGATCGGGCCGGAACAGTGGGCCGGTCCTGGGCGGTGGAGTGGGTGGTCTGAGTAGAGGGCTGTGAGGTAGTGGAGGGAGTGTGGGATGGGCCAACAGGATTGGGCCGAGTAGGGGAGGAAAGATTGGGCTCGGGATAAGGATGGGGAGTAGGTGCGGGGGTATCAGGTGAGGAATTGGACTTGTTTTTGCGGTGGAGGTGGTCCCAAACCAAGGGATTGATTGTGGGATTGAGAAAATCGTATGAGGGTGGTTTCGTTGGGGATTGTATGGTGTAGGGAAATATGGATTCTTCAAAGTGAATATGTCGTGAAATAATAAGTTGGTGAGATGTAAGATCAAGACATTTGTATCCACGATGACTGGTGGGGTAGCCAAGAAAAACACAAGGGTGAGAGCGATAGTCAAGTTTGTGTATTTTGGTGGATGGGGCGAGGGGTAGCAGAGGCATCCAAAAACACGAAGGTGATCGTATTTGGGAATGCAATTGTAAAGGAGAGTGGTGGGGGATTTGAAGTAGTGAAGCTTTCTAGGTAAGATATTTAGGAGATATGTAGCGGTTTCAAGGGCATGATGCCACATGTTGGGAGGTAAGGAGGCTTGGGCAAGAAGGGTACGAATCATGTTGTTAATGGTGCGGATTTTGCGTTCCGCTTTACCATTTTGAGAGGAGGTGTAGGGACATGAAAAACAAAATTGCATGCCGTTATGATTACAAAAATTATAAAAATTTTGATTTGCATATTCAGTTCCATTGTCACATTGAAATTGTTTGATTTTACTATGAAATTGGGTATTTATGTGGTTGTGAAGTGTGGTGAAGGTTTGAAAGACTTGAGATTTATTAGATAAGGGAAAAGTCCACAAGAAATTAGTAAAATCATCCAAAAACAAAATATAGTATTTTTGACCGCCCGTACTAAGTACAGGGGAGGTCCATAAAACACTATGAACAATGTCAAAAGCAAAACAAGTAGAATTCATAGAATCATAAAACGGCAGTTTAACACTTTTTCCAAAAACACATGATTGACAAGGTGACTTATTAAGTTTTCCATAATCAATAAATGAAGACAATTTTAAAGACTTGAGTAGATTGTCTCCAGGATGTCCCAAGCGTTGATGCCAGCGATCTTGAGAAACAGCAACAAAAGAAGAAGGTTGAGTGGTCTTGAGGGGGAGTGGTTGAGTCAAGGGATATAGATCGCCGGTGCTATTGCATCGTAGGATAGGAGCCCGGGTTTTGAGATCCTTCACAAGAAAGCCAAAAGGGTCAAATTCAATAGAAACCAAATTATCTGTGGTAAGGTGACGCACAGATATTAGGTTTTTAATTAAATTAGGGGCAAAAAGGACATTATTAAGCTTTAGGGGAGGGAATGGGGGTGGTAGGACTTGGTTGCCTTGGGCCACTACAAGGATGGTCATGCCATTGCCAACTATAATATATTTGTTAGTGCAAGTATTAAAAGTAGACGGAGAGTATATACCTTGCTCATTTGCAGAGTGGGAGGAGGCGCCAGTGTCCATTACCCCTGGTCCGGTGGGTTTAGAGCTAGAGAGTAAAGGGCCTGTTCAATATCTGTTGGAGAGTACCCTGTGAGGTGAGCCTAATCGGGGCGAGGACCAAGAATTCCCTGTGAATTTTGCGAGTTGGGGCGAGACGGGTACGGGCAAGGAGGGTGCGCCGAGTTGGTAGCTGTGGTGGGATTGTTCTTTAGCAAAGCGGCCCATTGAGATGCAGTCCAGTTGCTCGGAAAAACGATATAGGGATGGGTCGGGTTAGATGGGGTAGTGGTGTTGGGCCTGTTTTGGGTGTTATTGGGCCGCCCTCTTCCACGTCCACGACGGGAATTGGGCCTGGTTTGGCTTCTGTTGGAGTCAGCCATGGAGTATGTTGGTGGAGGGGTGGGACGCGGGTTATTAGAAGTGGTGGTATGTAGTGCGGTGGAGGCCGATTGGGTATTCCGAGCAACCTGGCATTTCTTTTTTGCTTTCTTCAAACGTTAAGCGAGACCGAACCTCAGAAAACAATGGTAGTGGCTCACGGTTTTGAAGAACCGTTGAGAGACTATCATATTGCTCGGTGAGGCCGGTTAAAACTTTAAGAACAAGGATGCGATCTTCAACTGGGGCGCCCACACTTGCAAGTTGATCAGCCAAAAGTTTGGCGTGCTCACAATAGTCTGCCATAGAAGAAAAGTTATCAAGACATAAATTAGCGAATTCTTGGCCAAGAAATACCGCTCGAGTGTTTTGGTTGTCATTGAATTCATGCTTGACCGTTGTCCACGCCTCGTAGGCTGTTTGACCCGGCTGAATTATGATCCGAAGCAGGGGCTGAGAGAGAGTGGCATAGATCCATTGTTTGACAAGTGCATCGATACGGTTCCATAGGTTGGCAGCAGCCAGCGCATCAGCCTCGACTTTCGCAGCGGCTGTTGGGTCAGAACCGGAGGGGCGGCCAGCAGGTGGGGTACGAGGAGACAAGTGGTCAGCGACCTCGTAAGCTTCACAGTGGACCTAGAACAGAGTTTTCCAGGTTGAATAAGCCGGTGAATCTTTTTCGAGGGAGATAGGTATATGAGATTTGATATTTGTAACGGCAAGGGTGGGATGAAGGGTTGACGATTCCATGACTAAATCGTAGGGTATATGGAGGAGAGTTAGGAGAGAAAGGAGAATAGATGTGACCGGCCGGCGAAGAAGAAGAGGATCGCAGGCGGCGGTGGTTGGGACGGAAGGGTAGGGTAGGATTGATTAGGCTAATGATACCATATAGGAATGTAATTTTCCTTGTCATTCTCATTGATTTTCCATCTATATATAATACAATGTATCTCCTTATTTTTGGGAGATTTGTTACACAATTATGAGAAATAAATGCAATACATATTTGACATAAATACAAATTACTAATAGTTACGTCTAGAACCAGAGAGAAATCAAGAGAGAGAGAAAGAGAAAGGGGAGGATGAAAATAATTTGTGGTGGGTTTTCACTTTTTCAGGAGCGATGAAAAGGACAGAATCAGACGGTGGATTCAAATTCACTTTGCAAAGAAGATATGGATCCATTCAAGTTCATCTCCCGCTTATTCAATCAAATTTAGGTCTTTAGGCTTTAATAGGTTGTATAATATGCATAAAAACTTGTAGAACTTAAAAATATGTAAGATGACCAAAACTACCCTTCCTATATGCATATTATATATAGTATAGATGAACCATCCTCTAAAAGGAACTCGTTAACGTGTCAATCATTTTTATTCCTTAATTGTCACATTTTTTTAATCATACGCTTGTAACAAAACGTACATATGTAAAACATAAAGTATGTATAGTGTTCACTAGTAAGCAATTTTTTGCAGATATCCGTAAGGAAGTTGACCAATGTAATTTCCAGGAGGATAATAGCTGCAAATAATGAACCACCAACCATTATTAGTGCATTGAACCCTAGCACAACCAAGTTGAACAGAGTTACGCCACACAACTTGAGTGTAGTGTCCACAAACATGTCCACTAGCACATGTATTTGTAGTATAATCATAGTAAATTTTCTCATCTACCCATAATTTTACAGCATCAGTACCTGTGAAGGTACCACTACCCTCGGCAAGGTTCTCACCATAAGGTCCACTGGAGTGAACAAGATTGCAGTCTCCTATTCTTAGGTTAGCATAGTTTTGAGCATAAGCGGCAAGAGTAGCATTCCATACCATGTTTCCAACGCCTACTTGGGAGCGGGCAGCATTGTGAGCATCTAAGTAATCTTTTGGAGAGTTTTGAGCATGGGTGATGATGGCTAGAGAAGTTAAGAAATAAATGAGAACGAATGAGAGTTTGAATGACCCCATTTGGCACGTTAATAATTGTTCAATAGGTATTCGATGACAATTAGACTTGAATTAAGGTATCTATTTATAGATAGAATGTTTTGTACGTGGCATTTATATAAATATAACTATTTTAGTTAAAGGTTGATAAGTATACCATTCTTAGCAAAGTCAAACACAAAACTTCCCTTTGCGCATAACGGCCTTTGCTTTAAATCGTAAAATACACTAGTTGATTGCCCATTTGGCTTACACCATCCAATCCCGAGTAAACAACTCTTGGTTGTTATTATTTTATTTTATTCATTTTCTAAAATTTATACTATTTTTAAATTGTGTAAGACGTGATTATATGAGGTGTGTGTGTGTATATATATATATATACGGGTGAGGTTCATGTACAAAGGGTGATTTTTGTGAAAAGTGTAGCAAGTGTTTATAGCCCTTAGATCTATAGATGGATGGATAGGATTGATAGTGGTAAAATGGTAATATATGTTATATATTTGATTGATTAATTAGATTTAATATGGGTATAATAGTCATTGTGTGTATTTTAATGATAGAAACCGTTCCATCTACCCACATCTCATGCACTCTCTCTCCACCAAAAAACAAGTGTTTTCCTTCCACCAAATCAATATACAAAATACCAAAATACAATGGATGAAGATCAAGGCCAAGATTCTCACAAGTATAAATTCACATACAACCATAAGCGACTAAACCGTAGATTTTTTATATATGTGTTTTGGGAACGCCGATGTAGTTATAGCCGTGTATAATTTTGTGGGTTTTTTTAAGCAATGTATAAGAGGATGAGGACGACGAATTTTCAGCAGTGTATAAACGACGCCGCTGCATCAACTGTCGATGAATTTTTGCTCTTTTTTTTCACTCGGTGTGTTTTTTATGCGAAAAAGTAGGGAGTATGATGATTGTGTGGTTGTTTGTTTAACAGGTGCAATGAAGAAGAATGAGAACCCGCCGGTTGTGGCTGCTAGAAAAGTATGTCAACCCACTTCCAAATCTAAAAATTGAAGGTGTGGTATTGAGAACAATGGAGTGTTTTAAATGTAATTCCTTGATTTATGTAGCTGTATTCTAATGTTGTGTTTTATACATATAATAAGAAGAGGTGTTTTATTCCCTGCTAGAAAAGTATGTCAGTCCCTTGTTCAAGCCTGAAAATTGAAGGTGTGTTATTGTTAACAATGGCGTGTTTTAAATGTAATTCCTTGATTTAGTGATTGTGTTCTAATGTTGTGTTTTATACATATAGTAACAAAGAGGTGTTTTATTATAAGTGTGTTATATGATGAGCATCAATACCTAATCAGTGACATCAACTAGGGTGTTTTAGTAGTATTGTTGTAATTCATTTAAAACACTGTCTTAAATAACACAAAACACTTTCATATAAACACACGGTACAATTCGATATAATGAAAACATCTATATCTATATCTATATCTATATCTATATATATAATAAACCAAAACATTTTTAATGACATGTCATAATATTATACAATCTCTCTTTTGAGAGATGCCACATAGGATGTAATGTGGCAACTTAGACCAATTAAAAAAAGGAATAAATATGGTTTAAATATGATTTAACATAATCTATTAAATACCTAATATACTAAATGTAAATATTAAAACTTTATTATTTTCTCTCTCATGTTTCCTCTCATAACTTTTAAACGTTAATATCTTTTATATACGACATTTTTTAAAGAAAAAAATTACACCAAATTAACGAGCGTTTTATTATCTTTCCAACGAGTACCATAGTGCTATATAAAAAACATAGAAAAAAACGAGTATTTTTTGTAACCCGACAGGTATTGTGTCAAGTTGGGTCGGGACTGGGATTAGGTGATACCCGACCCAATTACCCTTTTTTATATTAGAATATGATAATTTATGGCAGAGATTTGTTTAAAATAATAATAATAATAATAATAATAATAATAAATAATAATAATAATAATAATAATAATATTCATTAATCATATATTGGCAAGTCATTAATTATGTTGTCATATTAGATATTTTATTATGTCATATTAGATATTTCAACCTGGGACGCTCTCCAACAGGTAATTGCTATATAGATGCCATTTTTATAATTTAGATACATCTAATTTTATTCACTTTACTTAGATTTCTCAACCCGAGACGCTCCCGGGGTATAAGCTAGTATTAACATATAATATTAATATAACACTGTAAACCATTAACACCTATAATTTTGGTAAACACACTAAAAATTATTTAATACAAAATATCAATTGAAATAAAGATATTGTATTTGGCGATATTTTATAATATCTTTGATTTTAATTTTGAATGGCGAATGTAATGGGGTTTCCTATTATTGTGGTTAGCCAAATGACACTTATAACCTTAATCTTAAAAAATAATAATTGCCACATGTCACTTTAAGGACACTTCTTAGACTTCTCACACTTTTAGTCCTTTGTACAAGATCCCTTAACTATATATATATATATATACTAGGTTTGAGACCCGTGGGGACCCACGGTGCAAACCATAGTAAATAAAAAAATTATATGAAACTAAGAGTTGTATTGTTCAAGTTTAGTTGCTACAAACGTAAAGTGTTAAAAATAACGGTTAGCCTGAAATTTTTTTCTTCTATAAACGTCATGCGTTGATATTAAATGAGTATTAAAAGTAAAACTAACATATAACTATGGTTTTCATGTCAAAGTGGATATTTTTTATAAGCCCTCAGTAACGTTAGTAATGAAAACCGATTACCTATTATGATCAGTACTAAACCAAAGTATAAAGTTTTGAAAAAAATAACAAAGGTATGAATACATTATGTTTTTGTAAATGACTTTTTATCATATTTTTATTTTTAATGTAATTGTAATTAGTACATAACTTGGTTTATTGACAAAATGCAACGCACTGTTCAAAGCACACAAAAAAAGTTTAAAATAATACTTTATTATTGAAGTTGTATATACATAACGTCAATAAAGATAATTAAAAAATTGCATAAAAATTACTCACATTATTCATAAATCCTGAAAGACTTCTTTGTACACAACGTTTGATGTTTTGTTCGTCAATTCACCATTTTCATCTACTATAACAATCTTAAGTCCATCTCGACTTCTGACCCTTGAAAGCGCAACATACAACTGCCCGTGTGAAAAAACTGGATCCTTCAAATACAACCCAACTCTGGATAAGGATTGTCCTTGACTTTTGTTTATTGTCATTGCGAAAGAAACAACAAGTGGAAATTGCCTTCTGTTAAATTTAAAAGGAATTTTCTTATCTGAGGGGGATAAAGTAATTCTTGGAATAAAAGTTCGCATTCCAATGTTACTTCCTGATATGATTTTCGCTTCAATGACACGTTTTCTCATTTTAACAACTTGTAACCTTGTCCCATTGCACAAACCACTTTTCTGATCAATGTTTCTGAGTAACATTACGGGAACGCCAACTTTCAAAACCAAACGATGGTTTGGTATTCCAGAAAACTTAAGACCATTAAGGACATCAAGAGAAACTAATCTTTCATCAACCTGTTTGTTCACATCTTCAGACTGGCAAACACTATCCGAACTTAGATACTCAACTTCGTCACCGGGAAACATTGAAAGTAATATATCATTAATTTCATGAACAACTTCATTCTTCGGTGCCAATATAGCTCGATCTTGAAAATAAGTCGGAATGTGGATGTTATCCAAAAGTGAAGGATAAACAAAGGCTATCAAATCAGAAACAGGATCCGAAGATTGAGAAATAAGTAAGTCATCAGGTATCAAAATAACATCTTGATCATCACTTATTGTATCAACCTTTCCTTCTCCTATGTCCAGAAGCCAAGATGCAAACTTTTTAGTTTCCTCAATATCAGAACTGCAGCTTCCAGAAAGCAACCGCATATTTTTTGTTAACTCTAAAACAGTGCATTTGTGCCAAATGTATGATGAACTTAAAGAGGCATTAACAATGTCATGTTTATCTGTTTCTTCATTAAGGTCACCAATTATCAATCCAGCAACTTCAGAAACCGTGGGTAGGTTGTAGGTTCTACCATCTTCTTTCCTCATTCCGTTTAATCGAAGCTTGACTTGTGCATCAGGGTTCTTCTGAAAACAATCTCTCGCCATTCTATAAGATTTCACCAAGGAGTTTTTGGCATCCAACATTTTTTTCAATTCCTTTACAATTTGAAATTCAAGGGCCTTTTCTGATGAGTATTCCTCATCTGCATCACTATAAATAAAATGAATACATTAGAATCGAAAGTACTTAAAAATCCTTAAAGTTTTCTACAAAAGACAATAAAAAAATAACATACCCAACAACATTGATTCTATTCGAAACTTCATTTTCAGTATCATATATGTATAGCTGAGAGAATACTGGATTTTGTCCACGTGATGGTAAAAGATTTCCCAAAGCATGGTAGTTCTCACCACTTATACGATAGATGAATGGAGCATTACCATGATTTATAGACCTATCAATTTTTCCACCCATGGATGTAAATGCAAACATAGAGTTGAATCGTCTTATGTTCTTTAAAAAGAATTTGCTTTTAGAATCAACTCCATTAAAATACTCTTTATAACTGTGTGGCGCCTCCTTAAAAGGAGGAAGCATAACTTTTCCATAACCACAACACATAGAGAAATTTTTTTTTAGTATTACTTCTATTAAGCCCTCTAGTAGATTCACAGCTCCACAGTCTAGCATTACAATCTTCACAAGTGACATTCTGATCACCATGGTCCAAGTAAGCTAAAAAAAGATATTCAAATTTATTAAATGTACCATATTTCTAAACATGAAGTCTGCAAGTTATTGAAAGTATCGAAATATCTTAAAAGTGAAGAAGATCAAGGGTTACTTACATATTGGTAAAGTAGTTTTTTGGGAGAACCGAAAAATATGAAAAAGTGAAACAATTATCAATTAGGTAGGTATATAATGAAACCAATTGTTGTTGGGCTGAATCAGACATTAAGAGTAAAACAATCGGGCCTATGGCTAATAATAAACATTCAACCCAATAAGTTATGTAATATGTATGTTATGTATTTTATATGGGATTGTTTTAGTAACATATTGGGCCGATCCATTTTTCCTTGTATCACAACAATATATTTCGGTAAAAAAATTGAAACGATTTACAACATTTATGTTACAATCTTTTAGTTTTAATTAGATATGAATCATACAAAAATAAAACTGAAAATTATGTTTGATGAGTACATCCACCAATCTAGTTGTATCTATATATACTCAACATAATATTCAAATGGATGAAAACATACTTATCAATCAAGCAAACGCATTTATTAAATATTATGATCGTTATGAAACTTAATAAAAAGAGGAAACCATATCATGGTATAAAGAGAAAATAACAAAGTAGAAATTGTTCAAAATTATTAAAAAAACAAAACATAAAGCAATGAAACTGGTTGACCATAAGCATAGAAAACAAATCCTCTTCATTTTGGGTTTAGGAAGACGAGAGGCTCAACGTAATTTTAAGTTACTCCATACTACCACCACTTCCAATCTTAGTTGAAGGAATTGGTGTGCTTTCATCATCAGAGATCGCGTCAATCAGTTTACGCTTAACCATTTGATACTTGGAACTGATAGAACATTGTTCTCCTTCAGCATAAACTTTCTTATCAACAATGGAAATTGGCGTATCATTATCGCCTGTGTCAGATTCCTAAACAAAAAATAGTTACAAACATATGTATCAGAATCATCAGTGATTGTGTATGAAAGAAAAAATGAGTAAAATGTATTACTATGAATATAAGTGTTTGTGCAAATGGTACCTTGGAAACAGAAATAACATTAGACGGCATTGCCATGAGAGACGTGTGAAGTGATTCTGATTCAGCAGGCTGTTAAAAAAAATATGCAAAAACTTAGAAATGTAATAAAGTCTTACATAAATAAAATTTGCTAAGTTATGTGAAATGGAATTCGAATATGTACCTGTCCTACATACAACTTTTTCTTAAGATGCGAGATAATTGTTGGATCATCAGTTATCTTAGTTACACCATAAACATCATATTTGTTGTTTAAATTGAACCCAGAGACAAAGATTTTAAAAGCAAACTCTCTGTCTAACAAAGTCTTAATCTCTTCAGGATATTCAACTGTATCACCCACCTATATATAAGGAATAACCAAATACATAATTATTACAAAACTATAATTAAGGAATTATTAAAAATAATTTTATACTTAAAATGTAGTTAAAAATATGGAATACCGTATTCAACTCAAGCAATTCAGAAGCACTTTTACTAATAAGTTGTGCAACGTCACGATGAAACAACGTAAGCGATACAGCACCATTAACGTCTTGCACACGAACCTGAATTTTAAACCTAGAAAAAAAATTTAAAAAAAAAACAACAAAAATTTATAACTAAGTTGGGTTGAAATGAAAGTATATTTGTGAAAATTATAATAGATGTTAAAAATATATCCGACCTTGGTGTAGGCTCAACTTTTTTGGCACTACAACTATCATTCAAACACTCGTAAACCTTTTCTTCCTCAAAATCTGAACTTCCTTCACCAACCTGCTTGATTATATAATCAATACTACATTTTCTGGTGCATTTGGGGCATCCCATGTAGTACCAGCCAATTTCGGTAAACAGGTCTTTAATAGTACCCAATAATACCAAAGCCTGCGCCTGTATGAATATTATAGTTTGTTACCAAAATAAGATAGTATATGGTATACATTGGAAATTAATATTAAATAAAAATTAAAATTTTAACCTCATTACATTTTTTTATATTTAATTATAAATATCGTATTTAAGTATGAACATTATACTTACCTCTTGACTCTCACAAATGTCGCCAATGTTACTAAAAGGAGTGTTATAGACAAATTCATCTTCATCAGAGCAAAACATAGAAGTTCCATTTGGTTGATGAGAAGAGGAAGGATTATCAGCGATTTTCTTACCCAACCTGATAAAAATAATTTAATCAATACACATTACATATTTATTGAGACTGTTTATAAAGGTTGTGTAATTCGTATTGAAAAACGTAATAGTACATACCCTTTTTTGTACAGCTTTATATCTTCAATATCTCCATTTATGAACAGTCGACTAACGCGATCTCCAAAAGAGTTAGAAACATACGGTTTTCCTATAAAAAAATTAGGAAAAAATATTTTATTTATTTAATAAAAAGAAAATTTAGAAGTTAGAACTTAATTTATAATGCAAAATATAATGTATGTATAAATATAAATATAACTATATATATTTATTAACATTATACAACCATTATAAAACTTCAAACGGCCAAACTGCATTATTATTATAAATTCTTTCTCTGTTTGATGAGTTGCAACATATTTAGACATCTCCATGGCATAACTATCTCACAACGTTAAATAGATGCGCAAGCCCCTTCAAAAAAGTACAAATTATTTTAGTAAAAAATAAATAAACAATTTATAAAGGTACGTAATTTTTTTTATATATAAAATGCAAAAAAAAAAAACAAAAAAATAAAATAAATAAAGAATACATACTCGATATCTTGAATTTCCATTGTTAACCTCTTTTTATCAGCGACAACCTTTTTTTCTTTATCATCATTGCTGAAGAACTTGTTAACATGTCCAATAACATCTAAGATCAATTATAAAATAAACATTAATGAAAGATAACTTATAAAACTATTATTATTGTTTGGTTGTGATAAAAAAAAAAAACTTTAGAACGAAAATATACATATTGTAACATATTCATCAACCTCCTTATCCAGAATTCTTTGAAAGGGCACAAAAGAGAAACCAAAATCTGGACCTTGGAAACCATGATATTCGGAAACTTGAGTATTCATATTCAAGCAGAGTTTGTTTGGGTTTGGAGCATACTTGTATTTAGAGGAATTGACCCCAACTCCTGGATTTCTTATAATAAGAGAAGAATTTTCAATCAGAAACCTCTCGAATTTAAAAAACAACCGCTTAAATACATTCGCTTGAATCCTGTCACCCTGTTGATTATAAAAAAAATAAGATAATTGATATACATTAAAATTAAAAGCATCACAATTAAAAAAAAGTTATGAAATTTAAAAATAATAGGATATAAAAAAAAACGTGTTGTTAACTTTTACATTTTCATCACATAGGATCATTTCAATTGAGTACACATCATTAGGATTGCGACGATCGGGTAGACGCCAAACCCGAATAATCTTTAGCTTTAACGCCACACTGTTTCGGTTTACATGAATTTGGTTAACCATTGTAAACTCATTTGCATCTACAACAGCCATTGATCTTGTTAACTGGGAAAAAATGATGTAAAAACCAAAAGATGACTTCAATAAAACAACAAATCAAAATCAAAATAACTAATGTTTAAGTAATTAAATATGAGAAACAGAAATTAACCTAATAATATATCTTTGCGATTACTCAAAGTGGTTCCAACGTGTCTTATTACAATCGTATGTGAATTGGTTTGACTTGTTTATATAGTTATTGAATTTACCGAATAATAAGAAATGGATGAAATGGTGGGCGGTTAATTAGCATTTGAATTAGCATTGTTTTAAAGGTTATAACATTATGTATTGATTGAATTTAGTCAAGGTCAATCATTTATTGATTAAATGGCGTATGTCAAGCATTATATAGGTATTGATGTAGGAATTAAATAAATTCAATAATAACAAATAGATTAAAGAGTGGAGGGTAATTAGGAACCAAATTACGATTGTTATTATTGTTATAACTTTATGTACTGATTGAATTTAGTCAAAGTCAAGTAGTCAAAGCAAAACAGCCGTATGTTAAGCATTATAGTTAGTTGTAATTTGTTTTGATATATTCAATGTTATTTAACTAATGTTCTTTATATGTTATGTCAAGCATTATATAGGAATTCAATCAATTGAATAATAAAAAACGGATGAAAAAGTGGAGGGTAATTAGGATTCGACTTACAATTGTTATTATTGTTATAACTTTATGTATTGATTGAATTTAGTCAAAGTCAAGTGTGGATGTCAAGCATTATACTTAGTTGTAATTGTAATTTGTTTTGATCTATTCAATGTTATTTAACTAATGTTCTTTATATGTTATGTAAAGCATTATATAGGTATTCAAACAATTGAATAATAAGAAATGGATGAAAGAGTGGAGGGTAATTAGCATCCGAATTAGCATTGTTATTATTGTTATAAATTAATGTATTGATTAAATTTAGTCAAAGTCAAGCATTGAAATCATTAATGGCGAATTTTAAGTATTATACCTAGTTGTGATTTTTTTTTGATCTATTCAATGTTATTAAACTAAATGTTCTTTACATGTTATGTAAAGCATTATATAGGTATTCAATCAATTCAATAATAAGAAATGGATGAAAGAGTGGAGGGTAATTAGCATCCGAATTAGCATTGTTATTATTGTTATAAATTAATGTATTGATTACATTTAGTCAAAGTCAAGCATTGAAATCATTAATGGCGAATTTTAAGTATTATACCTAGTTGTGATTTTTTTTTTGATTTATTCAATGTTATTAAACTAAATGTTCTTTACATGTTATGTAAAGCATTATATAGGTATTCAATCAATTCAATAATAAGAAATGGATGAAAGAGTGGAGGGTAATTAGCATTCGAATTACCACTTATATATTATTGTTATAAATTAATGTATTGATTAAATTTAGTCAAAGTCAAGCATTTAAACCATTAATGCCGAATTTATATGATTGTACATATTTGTGATTTTTTTTTGATCTATTCAATGTTACTAAACTAAATGTTATTTACATGTTATGTAAAGCATTATATAGGTATTGAATCAATTCAATAATAAGAAATGGATGAAAGAGTGGAGGGTAATTAGCATCCGTATTAGAATTGTTATTATTGTTATAAATTAATGTATTGATTGAATTTAGTCAAAAACAATGATTGAAACCTTTAATGCCGCATGTCAAGGATTATACCTAGTTGTGTTTTTTTTTTTTTTTTTTAATCTATTCAATGTTATTTAAGTAAATGTTCTTTATATGTTATTATATGCTTTACTAACATGCTTGAAAATTGGACAAGTAAATGCGTATTCAAAGTAAATTTGTTATTGTATAAGGAAACCATAAATTTCGCAATTACATTTATCAATTCATTATGAATGTTGTGAGTAAATTCAGTTGTGAATATGTATTCTAAATTATACCGTATTGCCACCACGGGTTAACGTATACATATTGTTACAATTACAACATACTAAATATTCGGTAAAATTAGACATCTCCATGTCAATATACCAAATGAAAAAAAAACACAAAATTTTAATGATTATTGATTCACACATTGTCGTACTCATTTATTGATTTGACCATAATTAAATCTTAGTCAATGTGAATAATTACACATTTAAATTAAAATTAATAAGAAGTTGTTGACCATGGTATGTCGAAACTTTAATGTTGTTGTTTCGTAAGTTTTTAGATAACAAAAACCTGTTCATGGATTTAGGCAATGTCTGCACAAACACGTAAAAACCAACATTATAATAACAAATAAGGTTTTTTTACTTAAAAAATATTAGAAACGTCATACCAAAACTCGTGCGGAAGGGTCATGAATAACCTTGAAGAATTTGTCACCCTTGTGATAAGCCATATTGAAGTTATTTGTCCTAATGAAATCCTGTTCTTCGTATGCAAAAAACAAACTTTTGTTAAAATATACATAAAGTCACTCATACTAAAAACTGATTTTAATTATCTTGTTTTATGAAATCCGGTATTTTGTTTTTTTTATATAATTGTTTTTTATATTCACACATACTCAAAACCGATTTCAATTGCAATCTGTTTATTAAAAAACACAATCATATATTCAATGATTAAAGCTGAGCAGAATTACTCGCGTATCGATTACATCCAAAGCAGAGAGTTGATTGTAAACAGATTATCAAATGGTTTTAATAAAAAAAAAAGATTCTGTTTGGTTTAATATGTTAGTAAACCGATGTGGATGGATTTCAAAAATTGTCAGAAACATAATCGACAAACAATAGGATTAGAAAGTTATTTTAATAAGAAACCGATTGTATTTATATTTTATGTAAGATGGTTTCAAACATTTACTTTTGGGATTTTATAAAGGGTCAGAAACATAATCGAAAACTTGTTGATAATCACATATTTTGTAGAAGGTTGATAGATATAGGATTGTCATTTGTCTTTGTATAAAAATAACGATACAATCCTATTGTTTTTATCTTTTATGTAAGATGATTGCAAACATTATGTATCAATATAATAAAAATGCAGAAAAAGATTCAAAAACATTTTCTAGATTCATCTAAGATTGATGAAGAACATACCTTGCAAAAATGACAATGAGAGAGGAATGAGGAATGAGAAAGGAATTAGTAGGATAGGAAGGAGGAAGATGCTGTAACATACAAATGGATGTTGACAAAACTAAATAAAAAGAGGTTTATATAAGACTTAGTCTTGGAGCCCCATTTAGGATTTGGATCCTTCAAGACCCTCTAAAAATCTAGGATTCAACCCTAGTGTTTTCATTTATTATATAGATATATATATATATATATATATGGTAGGGTTCCTGTAGGAAAATAGTTTTGTGTGAGAAGTGTAGGAAGTGTTTTCAACCGTTTGATCTAGAAATCGATGGTTTAGATTAAAAGTTTAGGTTAATTAATGTTATACTAATTATAATTTAATGATCAGGGGTATGATGGTCCAATAAGTGTTTTAAAAGAGGGCAGGAAAGTCATTATCTTGTATTTATCTAGAAACCGTTCCTTAAATCAAGCTAATTTTATTCTCTAGTGAGTCTTCTATTATAATTGTTTCTCTCTCTTATTTACTCACCTCTCTTAATAGAATGCGTATACTAAAAAAACCCCAGGTCTTTCATCTTTTTCCTCTTTTTATATTCTGCTTCTTTCTTACTACCAACCGGTGGCTTCCTCCTATAAACCTCATTATTATTGTCTTGTTTTACAGATCCAATCGGTTAAAAACACTGCGCAAGGAACAAAGAAAAAAAACCCCAAACCGTGTTTTGATTCAGACGCGATCGACCAAAAACGACTAACATGCAGGGAAATCAATAATCGCAAAACACCTTCTTAGTAACAACGCCTAACCACCTAACATGGCATATCATATACTTAACCAATAAAGATATATTTCCATCAAATTATCGTTTTTTTCATTTTAATCAAGAAACACTGTCTAAAACACTATTATAAAACACCACTAACAAATTATCTAAAACACAATTATAAAACACCATTTATAAAGACCAGCGATTGAATATACTTAAGAACACAAAAATACAAAACCGATTATCTAAAACACTATTATAAAAACACTATAAAAAATTTATCTTAAAAACAATTATAAAAACACCATTATAAAGACCAATGATTGAAGCTACCTAAGAACACAAAATTAAGAACACAAAAAGTATCTAAAAACACTATTTTTTTTTTTAAATAATGAAGAATCGAACAACAGTTAGGTAGATTGAATGTCTTAGGATTGTTATGAAAATGTGAAAGAATGAGTTATTTTAGGATGATTATATTTGATAAAAATCCAGATTTTAGATGCTAAATTAGTGGGTCTTTGATAATTAATACAATGGATAAAAAGTCTATAATGCCCTTCATCTAAAGATTTAATCAGATTTGATCCAACGGTTGAAAACACTTCATACACTTCTCACACAAAACTATTTTCCTACCAGATCCTCTACCTATATATATATATATATATATATATATATATATATATAGAGAGGAGATAAAGAGAAGAAATCTATTTAAATTAAGAAAATGGTGAAAACTCTTTCTTACACCAGGTTTAGAATTATGTTGGTTAAAATATGAGAAACTATAAATAATGATAATAATTATTTTTATAAGTGATTACTAAAAAAGTTCAAATATTTAATGAGGTTGGATAGTAAAAGTTGTTGCAATAAAGAAAAAAAGTAGGTAGTACTAAAAAATCAAAGTTGATACTCAGTTAAAACATATACTATTAAAAAATTAACTTAACAAAATTTATTACTAACACGTCAATGTTTATTTTTTTAAATACATAACTTGATGATTGTATATATTAACAAATTACATTATATTTTATTATATTAGTATAATACTTAGATTTATTCAACTATGCAATGGATATGTTATCCTAAACCATAACCTTTTTATTGCTAGTTATTTTACATTACATTTATAAACTAATGTAATACACGGGGTGGTAACCTAGTTCAGAATATACCATTGTGATGTATTTATTTTTACCTACATTGGCTTAAATTTTATGTAAAATCAAGTTAGGTGTGTGATAATGTACTAGTTATCATCGAAACATAAACGTAAAAGCGTCAAAATTGCTTCAAGATTTCATTTTGTAATTCTAAAAATATAATGTTTTATAAACTCTAGAACATACTGTTGCGATGTGCTTTTTAGTTTTCTATTTAATCCCTCCTACTATAAATAATATGCACTTTTAAGTTATTTAGTTTTCATTTCTTTAGATTTTTTATTAATAACTTTTATTCATTAACTTTTTTACATAAAAAAAAAACTAAATATGCAGTTGTGTTTTATTCTTTTGTCAACATTATGGTATAAATTTCATAGAAAACGGGTTTTAGCGCGTGTTGGCATAGTTTCAGGGCGAGTCAAAACGGTACTCATACCATCGAGAAAAAATGGTATAAATTCGTACCGTAATGGTATTATCAAAACCAGTACTAGGGATGGCAATGGGTTGGGTTTGGGACGGATTTAGTTAATCCCAACACCATAACCGATTATGTATGCTTGTCTCGAACCCGTCGAGTTTGTATCGGGTAATTACCCGCCAGGTATCGGGTAAACCCGTATAAAAAATTAGCCATTGGGGTATATTCGATCCAAAATTGTCGGGTATTTATCAATATTTACCAATTACATTTAGCATTACCTAATATATATAAATGATTACAATGTATATGAATAAAATACCAAAATATCTATATCTATATCTATATCTATACTATCTATGTCTATATACATATATATATATATCTATATCTATACTATCTTATAAAGCATTTCCTAAGGATTTCTTAAAAATTATGAAGTACAAATATATTTGCTTATCATACAATACCTAATGCATATTTTAACCACTTTTTAGGGGCATTTGTCTTTTGAACTTCTCTTTAATTGCATCACATTATAGTTAATGAACCAAAGTAATATCAAGACTTTACATTAGTCATGTACAATTAATATATTAGTAATATTAAATGTTTGTGTAAGATAATATTAATATTTTTATAAGTAAATACTATTTAAATTTTGTATTATCTTATTTTTTATTTTTTAGATATACTTTCTAAATATATTAATAACAATAGTAGTGGTCGTTGTGGTAGTAATAGTAGTAAAAGTGGTGGTGGTACCCAAATATAATCGGTGTTTGAGACACAACGGGTTAGAAAACATTTTATAAAGAGACTTGGTGACACCCGCCGCATCGTGCAGGCTAACCCACTAGTATAAAAACATTAAAATGCATAGATAACAAATATAATATGTCAGTTTTTGGCGATTTTAGCACAAGATAATAATCTAGATGGATATATTAGATATATTATGCACGCAAATTAAAAAATATATAAGATATTATATTTGGTATGTAATCGGGTAATCAGGTCAGGTAAACGGTGTATATAATCAAATCCCAAACCCGCGAATAAAATAAAAACCAATCCCATACCCGATTACCCAACCCTGAACCTGTCCCAAATGTATTGGGTTTTGGGTTTACCAATTGCGTACGGGTTTGATTCTCATCTCGGTCCGATACAGTTACTACAGGTTTGATAAATGTAAAACTTTGTCCACGTCCTCTTGGTTATATTACGACTTTCGTTTTTGATTTTTTCTTTGCGAGACCGTGATAAAGTAAATTAATACTGACTAATACCTAGGGTGTTCAAAGTCGGATTATCCGAAAATCGAATAATTCGAAATTTCGGATTCGGATAATCCAATGGATAATCCGAAACTTAAAAGAAATCACTTTCTCAAACGAACCTGCTTAAAACAAACATTCGATATACTTTATATTTTTTAATATTTCGAAATCGAGTTAGGCGTATTATATTAGATAATATTATATATATATATATATATATATAATATAGATATTTTTTAATATTTCGGATTCGGGTATTCCGATTATCCGAATTTTTTTAAAAATAAGATCTGAATCCGAATCCGAAATTTCAGATAATACGGATACAGATTTTCGGATATTTCGGATTCGGATTTTTTTGAACACCCCTAATAATACCCGTCATTAAACGAATGCAAATACTAATGTTTTAAAAACCGGTAAATACCGGCCGGTTATACCGGTATTATCATTTTCAGATGGAAATCCGATATAAAACACTTCGGTAAATATGGGAAACAGTATCAATTTTATACCGCCGGTAAAATCCGGTATAGGGGTTTGAACCGCTATATCGGTACCGGCATAGGTTGGTTTTCGGATTATTTTTAAATTATTTATTTAATAAGGAATAACTTTTAAAAAATTAAAAACTTTAGATTATCTTTTGGATTATTTTTTTATTTATTGATTAACTTTTTGATAGTATTTTAGTATGTAATTATATACTTTTAGATTATTTGTCGAGTTAATGTTGTAATTTATGAAATTAAATAGCTAACTAATTAACCCGGGTGAACCACCTGACACAACACGATTCAGCCGTTTAAACCATTTTTTAACCAAATTCGATATAATGAAAAAAACCGATTTTTAAAACATCAGAAAATACCACTAGTTAGACCATGCGTAGTGGGGGGCTTTATATATAAAGCCCCCCTTTCTGATTGGTCCACGTGGCAGCTGAGTCAGCATGGAGAGAGAAACTGAAAAAAGGGTGTAGTGGTAGGGGCTTTATAAATAAAGCCCCTATTAATATTTTATTATATCTTTTAAATTAAAAAAATAATAAAATAATAATAATAATAAAGAAAGAGTGTGAGGTGTCAATTAGTGATTGGTTGGGGTTTTTGTTTTCGGGCGCTACTTATATCACGCCAGAGGAGATTTTTGAAAAATGGAGCCCCCGTAGCGGTGTGGGGGGCGCCATTTTTGTGCCACGTCCGCAAGGGCGTTATAACTCAAGCCTCAGTACAGTTGGTCTTACTATTATATTTGTTTTGTATATATTATTGTTTTTATACGCGTGCCCCTCTTTCTTGAGATGGCTTCCAAGATTATAAAATATATTCAAAGATACAGTTACTTTCTTAAACAACTTGAATGGTAAAATATACAAGTTTAATTATGGTACTATGTCACTCATCATTCCTTTCTTCAAAAAAAAAAAAAAAAATGTCATCATTCCCATCTATCTCCTCCGATCAAGCTAGGAACGGATACGCATGAGCCTAGCATTGACTTTTTTAGATGTATTCATTTAAAGGTGGTTATATTTTTTTTATCGGCGAACAACTGTGTGGCAACCACTCTTGCGGGCGTCGTGCCCAGAAATCGACTACTCGACCTCCAGCAGCCCCCGCCTTCTCCCGATGCGCGGAAACCCGAGCCCCACCCGCCCGAAGGCACGACAGTGTTATAGAACTCGTTAAAACCTCGCCGCCCGTCAGATTCGAACCGGCGCCACTCGTATTCGATCTTCACCCGAATACCAAACCATAATGTTGGGAGTGGGAATTGAACCCTTGATCACCTAAGTGAACACCCCACTTCTATTCCCCCCCCCCTCCCCCTCCCTCTCAAAGCGCCTCGCTTTAGCCTAAGTGAGGCGCTTTGGTTACTTTTTTAACTACCTCGGTCCGAGGTAAGTTATTCTTTCTGATTTGACCCCAAGCGCCTCGCTTTGGCCTAAGCGAGGCGCTTGGAATCCAGCTTTTATTTTTTTGGTATTTTTTGTGTTTTTAATTGGTTTTTTATTTTTTTTTATTTTTTAATATAATTATTGTAAAAAATATAAAAATTAAAAAACAAAATAATAACCACCAACTTTTATCGACATTGCTTCAACTCAACTCAACTCAACAAGACATTTAAGCCGAAGAAACTTTCCATCCAACACAGGGATTGCTCCAACTCAACTCAACAAGACATTTAAGCCAAAGACACTTTCCATCCAACACAGGGTTCACTAAAACTCAACTCAACAAGACATTTAAGCCGAAGACACTTTCCATCCAATACAGAGATTGCTCCAACTCAACTCAACAAAGACATTTAAGCCGAAGACACTTTCCATCCAACAAAGGGTTCACTAACAGTGGTGTGGTATACTTTTTTGCTTATGATCCAACACCAAATCTCATTATCTATCAACGATGAAGGCAACCTGAAAACAACCGGATGGTTGGTAGCTCTAGGTAAGAACATTGTGGATGAGGATTGTTTACCTTCCCATTGATTTCAAGTATGTTGCCTTCATCGTTGACAGATATCTCTCTAACAACAACTGAAGGCAACCTGGAACTAGGTGATGGCCATACTGACGTGATGGTAGTCCATTGGTATTAATGGCTAAGTGATTGTAAGGGAAGAAGAAGAGAATGTTATATAATGTGGCAGAGGATGATCAGGTGTGATTAGTTTCTTTTTGCAGCAAGATATGTTGCCTTCATACCTTTACGGAGGTTTGCCAGAGGGTCATTGGTCTTCAGAGTTTCCAACCCCTAATACATTCATCAAAGGATATTCATGTGAGAATGCATAGTACAAAATTCTTTTAACAAACGTCTGGCTGATATCCAGGTGCTGGAATTGTTTACCTTCCCATTGATTTCAAATATGTTTACCTTCCCATTGATTTCAAGTATGTTTGTCTTCCCATGGAAACTCCGAATACCTTTACGGTGGTTTGCCAGAGGATCATTGGTCTTCAGAGTTTCCAACCCCTAATACATTCATCAAAGGATATTCATGTGAGAATGCATAGTACAAAATTCTTTTGACAAACGTCTGGCTGATATCCAGGTGCTGGAATTGTTTTACCTTCCCAATGATTTCAAGTATGTTTACCTTCGGTTTGCTGTAGGACTGGCACCCTGTATGGCCCAATTGAAATGACACATGCAAAATGTAATGTCATGCACAATGTGTACTCACAGTGACATCGAACACTTTATATGAGTTTGATTAGCTTGAATCTCTCTGATCCATGGTATCCACTAACCGAAGCGATTATCGAAAGATTTGTTATAGGAATTGCTTGTTAGCGCCGATCCTACTGTCGATTTCTTTCCACAACCACCGATCCTACTGTCGATTTCTTTCCACCACCATTGCTCCAACATAACTTGCACCGGCTTGATATATGAGTTTAATTAGCTTGAATCTCTCTGATCCATGGTATCCACTAACCGTGTTAGTTACCCTCATAGGGAAATATACTCTCACACTTATGCGTAGATCAAGGAGATTGATGAAGATATTCATCAAGACCCTTACAGAGGGTCACTATTCATATACCATTGTTGTTGGATGTTCATGTGAGAATGCATAGTACAAATTTTTTTTGACAAACGTCTGGCTGACCTAAAGTTCCTTTGCAACCTAGTTCCTTTTAATTATAAACAACATTAAAGAAGGACTTGTGTTGTTTCTTTTCAAACCCTTCCATCATATACCTAACACACTACAATAATTCACTATTTTATACATACAACACACACCTTCAAATCATACGAGGTGGAAGAAATAGCGATGGATAATATCGATCAAATTGCCATAAGGTCATTGGCCTTCAGAGTTTCTAACCCCTAATACCATATAAAATGACCGTGTTCGAGCACTGTTCTTCTTGATGTTGATCTTCACACTTGCTTTTGACAAACGTCTAGCTGACCTGAAGTTCCTTTGCAACCAGGTAGAAAGGAACTAGGTTGCAAATATAAAAATCCATCACATCACGATTTGCATCCCGGCAATAATGAGTAACCTACTAACTAACCCTTCATCTTCTCTGTATAAAGTCCTAACAAAATGTAAACTAAAAGAACAAGGCTTCAAACATAACTTTTTGCTCAAGGTAATATTATTGTAATATAATATTTCTGATAAAAAAAAGGTAACCTGATTCGTTGTACTGTTAGTGGATACCATGGATCAGAGAGATTCAAGTTAATCAAACTCATGGCAACCCTTGTTTGATTATACACGTGTTCAGCCTTTATCAGGTTGCCTTCATCGTTGACCGATATCTCTCCGATAACAACCCTTGTTTGATTATACTCGTGTTCAGCCTTTAATTGTTTGGGAATATATTTTCTGATCAAAAAAGGCAACCTGATTTGTTGTACTGGCTGTCAAAAGAAATCGCATGATGATAGTTGATTTCAGCGTTGTAAAGCGATCGTTACTGTAATGATCAGAAACATTCCGAATAACTGTAATGATCGCTACGGTTAGTGGATACCATGGATCAGAGAGATTCAAGCTAATCAAACTCAGGGCAACCCTTGTTTGATTATACTCGTGTTCAGCCTTTATCAGGTTGCCTTCATCGTTGACCGATATCTCCCCGATAACAACCCTTGTTTGATTATACTCTTTATATATGAATAGTGACCCTCTGGCAAACCTACATCTGTTTTGAATTTGTTGCTTCCATAGAGAAGTTATCAATCTCACTGTAATGATCAGGAACATTCCAAATAACTGTATAATTTCAGCTTTTGTTTAACTATTTTAGCAACTTCCATAGAGAAGTTATCAATCTCACTGTCCAACAACTGAATTTTACGTTCTTGCCTGAAAAGTTGTTTTACTAATTTCAGATTCTTGATACTTTAAACAATCGGATCGGCGCTAACGCGCAACCCATACAGAGTTCGTTGTACCGGTTGTAGAAAGAAATCAACAGTCGGATCGACTGTTGATTGGTATATAGAGAGCAAACTCACGATCATTCAAAAATTTAAAGTTGCCGCTAACCTCTGCGCCATCATCGACTACAGCAAACCGACGATCTTCCTCCACGGCACTCCTAATGGGCCTCTCTTTATTTGACCGTACGATTTAAGGTTCCAGTTTTGTTTTTGTTGCTTTTTAATAATAAGTTTTGTGTTTATCAAACCCTAACGTCTAAGCAATTATTTATTATTATTATTATTTTATTCATTGTTATTTTATTTCTGTTTTGAGAGTGTAATGATGATGATTGTTATGATTTCACAAACGATGTTTGAAAGTATCAAGATTCGGAAATTAGTAAACATTACGAAATGCGTCAAACAGAGACTGGAAGTCCAGCATGTCGATTAGACATGCAAAAATCGTGTTTTGAAAAAATACGGGTATCGACTGCATCGTCGGAGCACCACGTAGAATGATTTATGAAAGTTGAACAAACTGGGATGTTTCAACCAAAACACACAAACGAGCAATAAACGACCCGTAACGCCTCAAACGAATTTTGTTTTATTGGGAACAACTAAAAACATTTTAAAATGAATTAAAATTAATTTTTAATCAATAAAAAGTATTTAAAATGAATTAAAACAAATTAAATTTTTTTTAAAAAAAGGACAAAGCGCCTCGCTTTGGCCAAAGCTAGGCGCCTGTGGTCTAATCAAGCTCAGCAGGCGCCTAGCTTTGGCCAAAGCTAGGCGCTTTGGCCTTTTTTAAAAAAAATTAACTTGTTTTAATTCATTTAATTACTTTTATTGATTAAAAATTAATTTTAATTTATTTTAAAATGTTTTTAGTTGTTCCCAATACAACAAAATTCGTTTGAGGCGTTACGGGTCGTTTATTGCTCGTTTGTGTGTTTTGGTTGAAACATACCAGTTTGTTCAACTTTCATGAATCATTCTACGTGGTGCTCCGACTATACAGTCGATACCCATATTTTTTCAAAACACGATTTTTGCATGTCTAATCGACATGCTGGACTTTCGGTCTCTGTTTGACGCGTTTCGTAATGTTTAATTGATCGTTTGTGGTTTTCAGAAGTCACATCCGATCATTTTAATAATTCTCGATTCTTGATACTTTCATAAATCAACCTTTGTTGACTCCTAGAAGTCTTGAAGACGAAATGAATTTTACAAGACACTTGAACAAGGTATGGATATGGAGAATATGCAATGAGATGATTTCATACAAGATTCCAATGCAAGCAAGTCAAATTCAGTTGTTGGACCAACTTGAGATATGAGTTTGATTAGCTTGAATCTCTCTGATCCATGGTATCCACTAACCGTAGCGATTATCGCGTGTCATGGATCCTTTGAAAGTGGATACCATGGATTAGAGAGATTTAAGCTAATCAAACTCATATCTCAAGCCGGTGCAAGTTATGTTAGTGATATCTGTCATCTTCTTCTTCAACCGGATAGTTGGTAACTCTAGGTAAGAACATTGTGGATGATAATGATAATAACTTCTTTTCAGATGCTGATTGCACTGGTGGAATTGGAATTGGAATTGGAATTAATGTTAGGAATTGGAGTGGACAAACCGAGGCCTAAGGTGAATCCGTTTGGTGATAGTAAACCTAGAGAGGTTTTGCTTCAGGAGAAAGGTGTGGATTATCGGAATTGAATACTTTGAGATGACACGCGAAGCTTTAGACTCCAAGCAGATCCCTTGATCATTCACTCATTTAATGAAATTTAACGCGCATACCGCATTCGAATTGGTTTTTTATTTTTTCTAAAAGTAGAAAAAACTATAACAACATTAGCAACTAACAAAAATATTGTAGAACAAAAGAAGAAAGTGTTCCTCTCTGTTACCAAGCATGTCAAGAAATGATAATTTTCAAATATTGCAGATCAAGGTCTCCGTTTGTACTTAACGGTGGTGAACAATTTGAATAGCTGGGGCCAAAGAAATTTTGTAAAAAAAAATTGTAGAACAAAAGAAGAAAGTGTTCCTCGTACACAATAGCTGTTGATGGTAGTACTCCATAAAGAGGAGTATATGAGAAGTTGCATTAAATTCCAATCTATTATATTGGGTGGGGCTAACGTAAAAATGAGCTTAGCGTAAAAAGTATAAAATGATTATTAGCCATAGATTAAACTAGATAATCAGTGGCACGATGGTAAATTCATTGCGTCATTAAAGTTTCACCCCCATTTTTAAAATGACCATAACATTTTCAAAAGACACTGTTTAAAAAAAAAAAAAAAAAAAAAAAAAAAAAAAAAAAAAAACTGTATCATAAAAATAAGATTTTCATCCTCTTTCATTTGCATACAATATTGTCATACTTTTAAAAAAAAATTGCTTGGTTGATAACTTGCGTTTTATTGAGGGTATACTTGCGTTTTAGAAACACAAATTATACATGATAAAATGTAAAGCTATATCTGATAAAAAGATGCAAATTATACATGATAAAACGCAAGTTTATACATGATAAAACACAAGTTATACATGATAAAAAAGATGCAAGTTACATCTGATAAAAAATGCAAGTTATCAACCCAGCAAAAAAAAATATTTAAAAGTATGGCAATAGGGTATTAGGGTATGCAAATGAAAGAGGATAAAACACTTGTTTTTATGGTATATTTTTTTTTTTAGAAAATAATGTCTTATGAAAAAGTTATGAACGTTTAAAAAATGGGGATGGAACTCAACAATTGTGGGTTATACCTATTTTGCCCTTCTTATTCTCTTTTAGAAACTCAACGTATACTTTTCTCATTTTAATCTCATCCATTGATTTATTTTGATCAAAAGACAAAAATCCTTCTTATCCTTTTTATGTTAAGTTTCTTTTGAGAGTAAAACTTTCTCTATTATATTTGTAATATCTTTTATCCTGGAAGCGTCCCGGGGTTGAAATATCTAACATGACATAATAAAATATCTAATATGACAACATAATTAATGACTTGCCAATACATGATTAATTAATAATATTATAATTTTTGTTATTATTATTATTATTATTATTATCATTATTATTATTATTTATTTTGAACAAATCTATGTCATAAGTTATCATATTCAAATATAAAAAAAACGAATCTCTACATATGAAGTTATGTTTATCGTTTTTTATTCAAATATAAAAAACCCTAAGTAGTAATTTATTAGTAGAGTAAAATATATTTGAAAACAAAGCCCCACAAAAAAATAGTCGTTTTTTTCTCCGTTTTCTATATAGCACTATGGTACTCGTTGGAAAGATAATAAAACGCTCGTTAATTTGGTGTAATTTTTTTCTTTAAAAAATCTCGTATATAAAAGATATTAACGTTTAAAAGTTATGGGAGGAAACATGAGAGAGAAAATTTAATTTTGTTTTTAAATTCTTTTTTTTTTCTAACATAACTTAATGGCTTTTGTTTTTTAATTGTTCCACATGTGATCCTACATGGCACTCTCAAAAGAGAATATGCATGTATGCATACCATGTAGGACAACACCATCTCAAATATATATATATATATATATATATATATATATAGTCATTGTGTTTTAAATTTTAGCTATAATGTTTTTTATTCCTTTTGCATTGATTTATATAGAAAAGTACCAAAAGTTACAATTTAAAACATAAGCAAATGTATTTTAGACATGACATTTAAAACACATTGATTACTTTCTTCGTATGGTGTTTTAGATTGCATGTCGAGAATACATTAATTAGTGTTTCAAATTGCTAAGATTTGTGTTTTTCTATATAACACTATGCTAAAAGAATATAAAACATCATGCCTAAAATTTAAAACACAATGCCTATATAGACTTCTCACACTTTGTACAAATTATGCACTTTGTACAGGAACACCACCCTATATATATATATATATATATATATATATATACTAGTAGAATGCCCGCGCGATGCAGCGGGAAACACAAACACTTCTAAGGGTGTGTATGGTTCCATTAAGTTCGATTATTAGGCTCAACCGTCAAAAGTCATCAATTAGTCAATCTTATTAAACAATTGGTTCATTGGTTCGGTTAGTATTGTTAGATTATCGGTGTTTAGTCCGATTTAGTTAATTTTGGTGAATAACAAAAACAAACTTTGGCTATAAACGAACCAAATGTTCATGAGTTGTTCGTGAACTTGTTCGGCGATAAGTTCGTTTATGTCGTTTATTTAATAAACGAACAAACACGAACAAAAAAGTGTGTTCGTTTAGTTAAATGAATGAACATGAACAAACGTTAAGTTTATTCATTTATGTTCATTAACGTCCATTTATGTTCCTTTATTTATGTCCGTTTATGTTTATTAATTACATACGTACTTATATCTACATAAATATAAACATAAATTGGGATTTAGCTAATTGAATAAATATATAACTAATTAGTAATTGGGGTTTTTCAGTAATACAAAATCGCTCACATTTATTTTGTTCGTGAACGTCCGTTTATGTTCGTTCGTGAACTGTTCATTTAGGTTTTAAATGAACGGACATAAACGAACAAGAACATGACAAATTTTTTAATGAACGAACATGAACACAAAAATATGTTTTATTATGTGTTCATGTTCGGTTAAAATTAAATGAACAAACACGAACATTGTATTCGTTCGGTTCATTTACAGGCCCAGGTATAAAAGCTAAAAATTTTAAAACCCCCTCTGTTTATACCACCACTACAATTCATAAACCTATCTACTCAGCTTCAAACCATTTTAGAGTATAATTTGCTATATAATTTTAACTAAAAATTTGATTTTTTACGTGATTAATAATATTTAGGGGTGAACAATAATTGAACCTCAACTGAAATCAAACAAAAACATACAAAACCGAACTGAAAATTAACCAAAACCGAGTTAACCTAATATCGGTTTTTTTGTACCCTAAGTTAACCAAAATTAACAAACCAAAACTGAACAATTCATACATTTATATCTTTTATACATCCATTAAATGTATTTATACCTTCATTTCATGTGCTTTTAAGCAAAATTAAAGTTTGGTATTGGTTCTTAACCAAAATTAACTAAACCGAACTAAAAATGACAATCTAACCAAATAGACTGAACCAATTAACCGGTTGGTTAACATGATCGATAAACCGATAATGTCGATTTTTGTTCCGGTTGAGGCTTATAACCGAACTGAACCTAACCCAACCATGAACCATTAGAAGTGGCTATGTTCACTACCACATCGTGCGGACACGCTCTTATGAATATATTAATGAGTTTGTTTTAGTTTAACTAATTTGGGTTAACTAAGGGTACAAAAAGAAAACGATAACCAATTTTAAGTTAAATCGGGTGTTTTCAGTTTTGAATAGATTTTGGTTCAGTTTTGTCAGTTTTTTGGTTTGGCTTCGGTGAACGGTTTATTTATTGGTCACTCCTAGACATCGTTAATCACGTAGCACATAAAAGATTTTTAAAATAAAAAAAATAGCAATACTATACTCAAATTAAAGATAATAAAATGCTCATTATTATGATGGAATTTTTTTTATAAAAGTATAAATGTATGCAAAAAAATATGACTATTTAAAAATCATGGGGGATAGTTTGCTTAAAATAAGGAAAAAATGTTTAACTATAATTTAAATAAGCAAAAGTTAAGTAAAGTTTAAGGGATAAAAGTGTAACTAAGATAGGGTATTAAAATGTAAATAATATATGAATGACTATTTTACCCTCATTTCAGGGTTATTAATGAAAACTAAGTTCTTAACTTTTGGGTATTTTAAACTACCCCTCCCTCCTGCATTATATATAGTATAGATATAGATAAGTAGTTTGAAACTACTTAATTACTTACTAGTAGTGTGCCCGCGTGATGCGGCGGGGAACACAGATACTTTTACGGGTATGCATGATTCGGTTCAATTCAGTTATTAGCCCCAACCAAAACCAAAGTCAACGGTTAAATAATCTTATTAACCGATTGGTTAATTGGTTCAGTTTATTTGATTAGATTGTCGTTTTTCAATACGGTTAAATTAATTTTGTTAATAACCTAAACTTTGTCCAAGGTATAAGTATACTAAAGCATGGGCTTAGTGCCCCATTTTTTGGGGCCCAATTTTATGATGTTATTTTATATTTGTATCAAACTTGTATATGTAGTATTGAATCGTAACTCGTTCCAAAAAGAGGCAACACGGTTAGGTTAAAAATGAAAGCGGGAAAGTGAGGAATGGAAATCGAATCGAATCATGTAGTAACGGTGAAAGGCCGTACACCTAAATCGTAAAATCATAATCATCAAAGTCCAACTATCTTCTGTTGTATTCTTGCTCTATTTTTTTTTTTTACAATTAAAATCAAAATCATAATCAAAATCTAAGGTGTTGTAATTAGCAACTTAGTTCATTCGAAATCGTCAATCAAAATTGCTAATTTGCTATGCATCCCTTGAAGGTAAATTGATAATCTATTAACTTTTACTACTGAACTGTTGATTTTTGCCGCTTACGAATTATACAGATAAAATATGACATAATGTGGATGTTAATTCATGTTTTAAATAAAATGTTATGTCTTTACTGATATTTATAAGTGATTAAAACAAAGATCGGAAATAAAAATTATGATTAAGATTTCGTTATGTTTATGTTATTATAATCATAGCTAATACTTAAATTTTGATATTCATATTATGTTTTAAATTTAGGATGTTTTTGATGTCATATACTATTGGTAAAGGGATGTTAGACAATTGATGCACAAGGTTGATCCTTTACCGATGAAGCTAGGACTGAGATAAACCTGAAATATAAGGTGTAGGGTAGGGAGTGTGCTACAATCGTAGACGTTTATAACAAAAATGGGTGATGTTGTATACTACAGTTGTAGCTTCTCGTGTTAGCAAAAAGTGTCCTCCATAAGGTGATCGAAACCCCCTTATATATATATAAGTGACATATGCCAACATCACTAAACCCTATTCTGGTGGGCCAAGGCCCGATTAGGTTATCCCTTCCCTAATGCAAGTTAGCAATCATAATTAGGAAATAAATACTTAAATATGGAAATGGAATCAATACCGCCTTAATTGCCGAATGTATTCCTAGAAGGGACACGCGTCGTCTGTTGATTGGCTACGTGTCCTAAACTTATGTCTAATCATATGGAAAGGTAGTTGGTGGAGATATCTAATGACGTGACATGCAATCTATCATTGGCAAACGTGTACAGGCGTCCCTGTTGCACGTGTGACTTTCTTGATCCGTGCGTACGATACACTACGCGCCCTGCCATTAGATTGTAGAGGCACAAGGCATGTGTTACGTTTCTGGATGTCTACGCCAAGGGCTTCCTGGAATAGGACATCCTTAGAAACGTGTGATTATGCTCTCCCAAGTGGTCACTTTTAGGACTCGCGTTGTACGGGTTAGGCCAATCCATGTGAGGATTTGGTACCCAATCCCTTCAATGATATGATTTTTTTTAATGTGGTCTTTGTTATGCTGAAAGAGTCTAAAATTTAAAATTCATTTTAGGCCCCTAAAATGGTCGAGTCGGCCCTGGTAAATCTTAGCATTACTATACTCAAATTAAAGAGAATAAAATTCTCGTTTTTATGATAAATTTTTTTAAAAAAATAACGTATGATAAACTTATGGCCGTTTAAAAATCGTTGGAGGGTAGATTTCTTAAAACAAAGGGAAAACATGTAACTATTATTTTTTGTCTAATTCGGTTCGTTTTTGTTCCAGATTACTTAAACTCATCATATCATTTTTTATATAAAAAAAACTACACAAATACTATACTCAAATTAAAAAGAATAAAATGATCGTTAATATGGTGTAATAATATTAAGAAAATATTAACGCACGAAAAAGTTATAGACATTTAAAAATCATGGGGGTAGTTGATTAAATTAAGGGTGCAAAAGTGTAATTACTATTTAAATAAACAAAAGTTTAGTAAACATGAAGGGACACATGTGTAAATATTTTTTAAAAGACATGTTTGCCGTAAAAAAAAGTAGTTATTATCTGCATTGTGTTTTGAACTCTAAGCAATATACTTATAAAACTTGAATTTTAAGAGATCATTGGGAAATGTATTATAATAAAGTTTAGATTATTTCAGCTCATTTTCGTTTTTTTTCCCTTTGTTTTCGTGTTGGTTATTGCTTAACGCTAACATATAATTTTTAAAAAATTAAAAAACTATAGCAATACTATACTCACATTAAAGAGAATAAAATGCTCTTTTATACAGTATAATAATATTAAAAAAAATATTATCATCTGAAAAAGTTATGAACGTTTAAAAATCGTGGGGTAGTTGGTTAAAATAAAGGTGCAAAAATGTAATTATTATTTAAATAAAGAGTAAAGTTGATGGACAAATATGTAAGTACGGTATAAAATTATAATATAGTATAGATAGATAATGGGGAAAACTGTAACTAATAAGGGTATATGTGTAAGTTATATTTGGGAAGACATAAATGCCCTTAAAAAGTAGTTACTACATGCATTATGTGTTGTACTTCAAGCATTTATAATTGTATTACTTAAAAATTAAGAGGTCCTTCTGAAATGCGTTATAAGATAGTATAGATAACACTACTTAATTACTTATGTACTCATTAAAATTTTTAATAACAAAACTGGATAAACATAAACTAATGTAAATAAACGAATAAAACATGTGTTCATGTTTGTTTGTTTAATTAAATGAACAAAAAAAATTGTTTATGTTCGTTAATTTATTAAATAAACGAATATCCCGTGGAATAAATTCACAAACAATTAATGTTTGGTTCATTTACATGCATAACTAGAACATTTGTAAAAAGAGAAAAGTTTAGATAATGGAGGTTGGATTATTCATTTTTGTGACACGTGGTCGGCACTAATTTATGACGGTCTACAATTGTAAATTTTCGAGTTAATGGCTAAAATCGTCCTTGAGGCTTGGCCAGTTTTGCCACATCAATCCAAAATAGTATTGTTTACATCTGGATCCTTGAGGTTTACGTTTTGTTTCCAAAATCCCTGACACTAACCCAGATAAATATTGTCATTAACTTTAAGGGTATTTCTGACTTTTTGCCTTACTCCTTTACTTTTTAAGCAAAATCCCCCCCATTTAGAACCTATATCAGACTTTCAACATATCCTTCAAAGCCACCATCTCCATCTCTATGCAACCCCACCATAACCATAACCACATTAACCATCCACCCGCCACCATTACTCCTACATTTCCGGTCACTAACCACCAATGAAACCATATCCCCACCCTTCACCTCACCTTTGCAAACACTAACCTTCGTCACCCTATAACTCTACCTGATCACAACTATCAATAAATGACCATCCACTCCGACAATCCTTACCCACCTGTAATCTAACCCTCACCGCACTACTTCGTCGTTCTCCACCACTCAAACCCCCAATCTCCACCTTCTGATTTCGAAACCCCCTAATCTTATGACGAACGATTTCCCGAAAATGACGTCTCTTCTTGGCCAGTAAAATTGGATTTGTTAGCTAGGATTTTGTTTGGGATTTTATGGGTGGAGTTGGTGCGGCTGTGGTGGTTTTAGGTTGGAGGCGGTGCAACTGTGGTCTTAGTTTTAAGTGAGGTGTTGTAGCGATGGTGATGGTTTTAGGGTGGAGGTGGTACAACGGTCGTAATTTTAAGATGGAGATGGTGCAGCGGTGGTAATTTTAGGGTGGAGGTGGTTTCCTATGGTGGTGGTGGTGGTGGTAGTGGTGGTTGTCAGGTGGTGGTGGTGATTATACTCAGTGGCTGGTGGTGCTTGACTGATTGCTTTAGGTGATTATAGTGATGGTAGTGGTGGAAGGCAACCATTTTCTATCCGAATACATCGAGTAACTACCACCTAGATCCCCATCCCACCTCCACACGTCCGCACCTGGTTTAAAGCGAACATGTTGAATCCGGGCCGGTAATTGCTGCATCTCATCCACTTCGATAGATGAAGAAGTAACCTTCTTCCATTCCCACAAAGTATCGATTCTACTACCTGACCAAAGCAACCTGGCCCCCACCAAACAATGCTTGATAACTTCCAGCCTAAACATAGCTGAAAAACTCTCCTTCAAACAGCCACCCAAAACCCAAGAGTCTATCCAAAATCAAGCTCTATCCCCATTACCTATTGAGCAATTTACAAGTTGAATAAAAGGTTTACCAACAAATTTTATTTTATGACCTTCTTTCACAATTTTAGACCACACTGTAATGGATCGTTTTGACAAAAACAAGTTAGTTGATTATACAAGTCTACCAATTTAGGTGCGGAATCCCTAAATCAGTTACGAAATGATAATAATTGAGTCAAAACACGCAATTCACCTTTTCAATAACCATTTCATTAATAAACATTTCATATAAACCTTACAATGTATGTTTACAATGAAATAAACTGATTTCAGAAGTTTCTAAAACACCTACAGAGAATTTAGGTCGAACCAGACAGACAAATGACAAAAAGTTAACTTTAAAATGAATTATCAGGTTTATATACACCTGCACATTCGCCCCCCGTAAGGGTCGAATGTGCAGGTTCGCCCCTTCTTAAGGTTCGAATCAGCACACTGTCTTCAAACTTCCATGTTCGACCTGTAATCTCCACCTTCGACCTTCCATATCTACATTCGCCCTTCCTAATTCCACTTTCGCCCTACGTATTCACAAAAACAACTTTTAATGTACAATCCAATAGCACTAGTCGCAAAACGTGCATCAACACACACATTAGACAAGTTACTACCAACCGGATAAGCCTCCCCATCTTTTTCAAGCAGTGGATAGCTTACACAAGATTTCTTCCAAAGCGAACCTTGTTCGCTCGAAAATCGCCAAAGCCATTTAGATATCAAAGCTCTATTACAATCGCACAACTTTGATAAACCCAACCCACATTTATCCTTTAGACAATCTACCGTAGACCAAGCTACACAGTGTAATTTCCGGACATCACCACTCCCACCCTATAAAAAAAATTCTTCATTAACACTTCTAGATCTTCAAACACTTTCCTCGGAGCTTTATACAATGAGAAGAAATAGTCTGCAAAGTCTCGACACCGATTTAACCAAACTAACCTTACCTCTATCGAGAGAGTGTTCTCCTTGCACTTACTTAACCTCGTCCGAGCCATATCAAAATCAGGTCTGTGACACCTGGCAAACTCAGGTTAGTAACTTTTATCAACTAGTAAGTCGACCTTAGCGAGTCATGCATACGTTACACTTAACTGGGTCAGTTGAGTCATGTCGATGATTCAGGGAACCATCGGGAGTTGATTTACACTTACGTATTGTCCAGGGTTCAATGATTTGGAGGATCATTGGGGGTAACATACACACGCGAGTCTTGGGTCCCGTTGTTGGTGAAATTACATAGTTGGATTAAGTATCGAGCAAGAAATGTTCTATATATAATAAGCAACGTGTGAATACGTGTTTATATGATTAGATATAATTAACATATGTTAGAATTGCATGTTCATGTGTTAGAGTGTGTTAACATGTGTTAAAATGGGTTAAAATGGCAAAATCATGAAAAGTTGGACAACCGAGTATTGGTTCGACCTAGGGAAGGATCGAACCAAGTCTTATGAAGTTGATTCGACCTTCATTAGGGTCAAATGAGTACTGTTTTGACCCTACGGGGGTGCGAACCAACACTGACTATGAATACCATACTTTGCAACTTTTTCATCATTTCACGGCCCTAATTCGCCTCCAAGTGTTCTCTCTCAACCACAAACCTGTAGGGAGGAGTTTTTGACCTCGTTTTTCAAATCCTAACTGATGTATTGTAAAATACATCTATTTCCAGTGTAAAGTTTGTACAGTTTCAAGTCGTTTAGATAGTGTTTTCATTAGTTTTAGGCTTGTAGTTTTCTGTTTTACTTATTTAGCGTTTATTAGTTTTTTATTAGTATTGTGTCGTTTTTAGTACTTATGGTTTAAATTTATATTTTTGGTAGGTGTTCGTGTGGACATTGGAGCGTAAACGAGCAACTTTGATCAAGTCAAGAACACCCGAGTCGAGAGCATGAAGTTATAATACTATATATTATTATTATTATTAATAATAATAATAATAATAATAATAATAATAAAAGAAAAAAAGACAATATCGTGACTTTGGAAGTCACAGGCCACAGCCTAAAGTGATTATGGGAAAAAAAAAGATATTATGGAGGGCAGCAATATTATTACGGAGAGGGGGTAGCGATATTATTCATGGGGGAGGAGCAGGCAACATTAATCGAGGGAGAGCATCATAGAGGAAAATTCGAAGGACAGTAGAGAGGATCGACTTTTTATTGGAGAATTATTTTGAGGTGGATCAAGGGTGAAGCATTGGTGCAAACACAGGTTGTTTCTACTCTAATTATTTATCTATTCAATACCCGTATGAACACCATGAATTTGATTTGCTTTTATTGTTTTGATTTTATCATGACGATTAGAGGCTAATTATTTTAACTACCTAGGTTTTGATGAATACTTATGATTGATTGATTGTTTTTATGGTTTTTTGGAACTTTGACTAGGATTGATGATTTATTAAGGACTTTGATTATTTCTGATCTGGTGTATACGTGTACCTAGTTTTGTTCAATAAACAATTATTTACTCCACATGCGTTTTTGTGAATGTCTTTCATGTATAAATGCGTGTTAGGTTGTGGACTGTGTGTTAACAACTAGTTTATGGTAAATTGCTAGTGTTTTCCATAGGAGTGGTTCTTGTTAATTGGGTAGTTCTAGGTGTTCTTCTAATTTCAATAGCTGTAAGGTGCGGGATTGTCGATATGTCTAGGGTGTTAAATTGCTAGATCTAGATGCTTTGTAAGAAGATCTTCCTAGTTTCCTTACCACTTCTTGTGTATCGAGTCAGATCAGGTTTTCTATAGTTACCCCTTTCACTTTTAGTGTTGTGAGGCTTTCGCGCTATAAGGTAGACTGTCTAGCGGGTACTTTATCATCAGAGTAGGTAAGCCTGTAAGGGTAACCTCTCAATCGGTAGTTTAACGGCTTATAGGTAACCTTAGGTTTCTCCTTGAGAAGGGTCGAGGGTCCTCTAGTTTATCCTGTAAGTTTAGTATCTGAAGATCCGGGTTCCATAGCTAGTTCCATAACTATAGAAGTTCATTAGTCATGAGTAGGATTCTAACCTAGGTAGTACCTTCACCATCATTTGAATTCAGCTCAGCTCGGTTCTCATTTTTAGTTCAGTTTAGTTAATCTTAGTTAATCTTTATTTTATTGCATTTTATTTTTCAGTAAAACCCCCCTTTTAAAATAACAAATCTTTTAATTTCAGTATTTAGGATAAGTAATCGAGTCTAGTTTTCGTTTTCCATTAGAGTCTCGTGGGTTCGATATCCGGACTTACTTTAGCTATAATAGAGTCGATAGGTCCACTTGCCTGTCAGTAGTTTAGTTTTAGAGAGTCTAGAGTATTAAAAGGTGTCTAGTTTTAGGTTTAATTTAGTTATTTTTAATCAAGTTTCATTTGTTTTTATCAAACCCTAAGTGTCCAGATCTGATTCAAGGAAGTTTTTGTGAATAAAAAGCTTTCTAACATCTTTCTAAACCAAATCTATTCATTAATAATGAGTTTTCATACAAAAATCTTTGTGTTATTGATGTTAAATGAGTTGTTATGTGTTATATGATGTTGAATGACGAATAGACGATATGTTAATGATCTAGGGCTATTTTAGATGATGATTTATGATTATTATAGGGTGTAATTGATGATTGATGAAGTTTCACCCATTTTGGGGGTTTTATGTTAAATCGAGGGTTAGTTCTTGTTTATTTTAATGATGATATGATTAGGGGTTTGCTAAACATTATTAATCCATCCATAACAATCTGTTCATGAGGTTAAAATTGATAAGTTTACATTTTGGGTAAAGATTACATGCATTGATGTGACATTTCCATAATTTGGCATTTTGGGTAAGTTGTGCTTTCTTCTTGGAATGGACGGGTTTCGGGGCATAAATGGTAGGGTTTATAGGGATAGATTAGATGATATCAACTGCTGTGATTTATGATGTTTCGTGATGTTTTCGGACTGTTTTGATGAGATTTTGTGCGTCTATTGAGTATTTGCAGCAGTTGGGTCGAACCAAAAATTGGTTCGACCATTCGGGAGGTCGAACCAACTTTTAGGAGGTCAAACCAACTATCTAAACACCCATTCGACCCTCATTAAGGGCAAATTCTGATTCAACCCCACGACTACAGAAATGTGATTTTTATGCAAACTAAGTGCTTTATGTGTGATCCTTGCGTGTAAACTATATGTACTTGATCAACTAGTGTAATGGGTCACCAACGGGATGCCAGGTCTGTCCGGTGTGTCGGGTCAACATTCAAACGCATTTTCAAACATGTAGTCATGATCTGGACAATCGGGGGCTAGTTAACATATGGGTTATTAGTCAAAACACTTATACAAACTTTATGATAGGTCACCAATAGTTAGGACTATCAGCTGTGTCGGTTATTCTGTTGTTAGAAGATGCAATCTAAGGTGAGTGTCACAACCCCACTTTTACTGATTTTACTTTCGAGGGAGAAACATGCTACGTACTTGGATTTATAAAGATCATGTTATACTATGGTTATCTTTGTTTACTATACGGTGTCTCATCTTAAGTCCCAAGGGAAACAATGAATGTGCGGGTTAGCACAATGAGGGAAATGTGGATAGATCTATTGGTCTTTACAAACCCCACTCGACGGCTGGGAGCCGGGCAGGTGCATATTGTCTCTAGCATCGGGCCTACCGATGATGATGGTAGCCCAACAGTCTGGGCAATTTACACATTGGTACATGTCTCGTAATGGGGTGCCAACCGTAGTAGTATTCGTACTTGACGTCTAGCTAACGTTGTTATAACATAGTAGTAACGGGAATGATCTTTAAAGCTTGTGGAAACGTTTTATAAAACTGTGAACTCACCAGCATTATATGTTGACCTTTTTGGCATGTTTTCTTAGGTCGCTAAGGTAGCACCATATGGATTAGGCACACGGAGTCTCACACGGCGTCTAGGGTCTTAGTTGCATGTTTCAAACATTTTCAGACTTCATTTACTTCATGTTGGTTTGTGAACGGATTTACGCTTCCGCTGTTGGTTTGGTATTATAAAACTTGTTGGTTTTGGTTTACGTATCTTTTACATATAGTTGGCGTTTATTGTTACTGTTGACTTGGATCCTGGTGTGTCACGCACCTCGCAGTAAAACCCCGCACGTGGAATTTGAGTGTGTGACAGATTGATATCAGAGCCAATGGTTATAGTGAACTAGGACTGCATGTAGAGTCTGGCCTATAGCCGAGTCACACACACTAAACGGTCACATACATATGAGTCGTGTTACATGGTACATTTACTGATTTGCAGGGGTGTCGGTATCATCATCTATGTGTTGCATCATCCATTCTTTCTTTTATCTGTTTCTATCTTCTATTCCTATCTTATCCTCTTTTTCGGGTTTTGAGGACGAAGAGGCTGACTTGTTGACACGGCGGTGATGTACATTGGAGTAGCTTCGGCATACCCTTGAGATCTGTCCAAGATTCAGACATCTCCCTTCTATACTCTAATGGACACACTCGCCTACACACACACTATCTTGCACTCGTACTTGTAGTAGTACACCTCTAGGTGTTATTATCCGGTGACTTGAGCTTCAAACTAGGAGTACATTTGAAGGACCATGTAGAACAGTTTTTCATTTCGGGTGCACACGAAATCATAAGCTGAGATGCATGGGAATCCTGGTGGACTCTGTGTTTGGACTGATGATCCTAGATTGGGCTTAGATCTTAATTCTTGTGATTACTAGTGGTTCGTACTAGTGATGAATCTGAGTATTCTATTCTTGTGTTTGACAAAAGATGTCTGGTGCTAGAGGTGGTCGTCAGGGTGGTCGTATTGGTGGCCGTGGCAGTGGTGGTCGCGACGAGGGTCGTGGTAAAGTGAATATGACCCAGGATGAGCTGAACAACCTGCTTCAGTAGCAAGTGAATGTTGCACAGGCTGCTTTTCAGGCCGCTCAACAGGCTCTTGTTGGTAATTTGATTGCTACCACTCTTATCTATATCTTGGGTGTTGTATTTTTGTTGACTAATCGGGTGTCGTTGGTTCATGTAATGTTGTTAATCAGCCTCATCCGGTGTAGCCGGCATGTACTTTTAAGATGTTCATGGACTGCACGCCTCACAACTTCAGTGGGACTGAGGGAGCAGTGAAACTGCTCAGGTGGCTTGAGAAGACTGAGTCAGTTTTTGCCATGTGTAACTCTCCAGATGCTGATCTCATGAAGTTTGCTACATGAACTTTCGAAGGTCATGTTTTGACTTGGTGGAACTCCACAACTCAGACTCTTGGCTTGGGGGAAGCCAATGCCATGCCATGGAGGGAGTTTATTCAGAAGTTGCAAGTAGAGTATTGCCCTAGGGATGAAGTGAAGAGGTTGGAGCATGAGTTCTGGAATCACAAGATGGTGGGTTCGGAGATTGAGGAGTACACTACCAAGCACAATGAGTTGGCAGTGATGTGTCCTGGATTGGCTACGCAAGAGTATCGGAGGATAGAGCACTATATTGCTGGGTTGGAGCCGGAGATTGTCGGGTTAGTAGCTATTGGTGATTCTTCTATGTTGTTGGGTACTATTCGGTTGGCTCACAACCTAACTAACATGAAAGTTACTGAGAGTGCTTTGCCTCCCAGGGGTGTTGCTGTGAAAGCCCCTGGGGAAACAAGAGGAAGTGGGAGAGTGGGGAAGAGTTATGGATCGTCTCAGCCACAGCAGCAGGTGAAGAAGCATGATGCAGCGGGATCGTTGTCTGAGCAGAGGCAGGTGGGATACACTGGGAAGCTACCGAAGTGTAATCGGTGTGGGTTTCATCATTCTGAGAATGTTTGTGACAGGAACCGTTGTTATCGGTGCCATCAGACTGGTCATCAGGCTAAAGATTGTAGGGCTAATCTTCAGCTGAATCAGACTCAGACTGTTGTTCCTGCTCCTGCTCCTCAGAGGAATCTAGGAAAGCAGGGTAGTTTTAACTGTGGGGAGTTAGGGCATTTCATGCGTGACTGTCCCAAGATGAAGCAGGGCGAGAATGGGAAGAACGGGGCGGGTAATGGAAACAACGGGGGTGGTGGCAGGAATGCACATGCCTTCATCATTGGTTCGGGGGGAAGCCCGACAGGATCCAGACACTGTTACCGGTACGTTTCTTCTTAATGATCGTTGTGCTTTGGTTTTATTTGATACTGGTGTTGATAAGAGTTTCATATCTGCTACGTTTACTCAGTTTCTAGATATAGTATCTACACCTTTAGAGGCTAAGTACTTGATAGAATTAGCTAATGGTAAATAAATTGAGACTACACATGTTCTTAGGGGGTGTCGACTTGAGTTGTCGGGTTTGTCTTTCCCCATTGATCTCATGCCGGTTGATTTGGGTAGTTTTGATGTTGTTGTGGCTATGGATTGGTTATCCTTGTATCGCGCCAAGATTGTCTGTTTTGACAAGATCGTTCAACTTCCTCTTCCTGATGATGAGATTTTATCGGTTTTCGGTGAGAAGAGCGGTGTTCCATTGAGTATCATTTCTTGCATGAAGGCCTACAAGTATCTTCGGAAGGGTTATACCGCCATTCTGGCATTCGTTTCTGCTTCATCGACTGAAGAGAAGAAGATTAAAGACATTCCTCTCATGCTTGACTTTCCTGATGTGTTTCCTGGTGATTTACTTGGTATCCCGCCTTAACGTCAGGTTGAGTTTCGTATTGATCTTGCACGTGGTGCAGCCCCTATCGCTCGAGCCCCTTACCGTCTTGCACCTCCCGAGATGCAGGTGTTATCTAACCAGTTGCAGGAATTGTTGGAGAAAGGTTTCATTCGGCCTAGTTCGTCTCCGTGAGGAGCCCCTATCTTATTCGTTAAGAAGAAAGACGGAAGCCTACGCATGTGTATTGACTATCGTGAGCTGAACAAGGTGACGATCAAGAACCGCTATCCTCTTCCACGCATTGATGATTTGTTCGACTAGCTTTAGGGTTCTAGTTTTTACTCGAAGATCGACCCGAGGTCCGGATATCACCAGTTGAGAGTGCACGAAGCCGATGTTTCGAAGACTGCTTTTCGTACTCGTTATGGCCACTTTGAGTTCTTGGTCATGACTTTTGGTCTTACCAATGTGCGAACGGTGTTCATTGAATTGATGAACCGTGTTTGTAAACCCTATCATGATAAATTCGTCATTGTCTTCATTGACGACATTCTGATATATTCCAAGAGCAGGGTGGACCATGAGGAACACCTGCGGCTTGTCTTGGAACTCTTGCAGAGAGAACAGCTTTACGCTAAGCTCTCGAAGTGTGACTTCTGGTTGCGTGAAGTTCAGTTCCTTGGTCATGTGGTTAATGAACAAGGGATACATGTTGATCCAGCCAAGATAGAAGCCATCAAGGACTGGGAGGCACCGACGACACCATTTGAGGTGCGGCAATTCCTAGGTCTTGCAGGTTATTATCGTCGCTTTATTGAGGGATTTTTGAGGATCGCTCAACCCCTCACATTTCTTACCCAGAAGAACCCAAAGTTCGACTGGGTGATTATCAAGAGTCGGCGTTTCAGTTGCTGAAGCGTAAACTCTGTTTCGCACCTATTATATCCTTGCCTGAGGGCACTGATGATTTCGTTGTTTATTGTTATGCTTATATATGGGTTCTCGGCTGTGTGTTGATGCAGCGCGAGAAGGTTATTGCGTATTCTTCTCGTCAGGTTAAGGTTCACGAGAAGAACTATACTACCCATGATTTGGAATTGGGTGCGGTTGCTTTTGCTTTGACAATAAACTCTAATAAGAACATTAGAATGTTTATATATATATATATATATATATATATATATATATATATATATATATTCCGTGAGAAATGTGAGAAGGATCAAGAATTGATATGTAGGCATCATTTTTTGGACTTATTCATGATGTTTTGGATTATTTAAGCTAAAATAACACAAAACATAACAATTAAAAACACAAAACCATTTATTTTAGGCTTAAAAACTTAAAACATCATGCCAAGAACATGTGTTTTAAATTGTTGTGTTTTAGTTCTGTGTTTTAACTATGTTTTAAATTCCATGGCTATAATACATTGCATTGTGTTTTAAATTGTTGTGTTTGGTGTTTTTCTAGCAAAAACAACCCAAAACATCATACCTAAATCCAAGACAAGATGCCTACATGTCAATTTTTGATCCTTCTCACATTTCTCATAAAAGATGGTCTTTGTACCCGAACCTTTACATATATATATATATATATATATATATATATATATATATATATATATATATATAAAAATATTTGAAATAATTTATTTATTGTCTACAAGAGATAACAAATTTTGACATAAAAATGATTTTTAAAGTATTATAAAAGCAAAATTCTTGATAAAGCTACAAACTTTAAAGAAACTTAAAAATAGTTTATAAGAGTGAGTTTATGTGAATAGCATTAAATTAAAAGGTTAAATATATTAGGGTAAAGATAAAATATAAATAGGTCTTAACATAGCAAAATGAAAAGTAAAGAGATATTCTTTTTCCTATATGCTCAAAGCATATTCTCTATGATATGATCTCTATAGTAAATATACAATTTTTGTTTTTTTAGATTTTAGGACTAGAAAACATATTTAATAAGACAGAAATAAATTTAAAAAAAAATTTTCCAACCATTTATCACATTAAGAACCAAAATGCATTTTTGCATTAACCTTATATCTTGATTTATAATTTTATCTTTGAATAGAGTCTTATATCTTGGATTACACTTTTCATCTTTGAATCTTAAGTAATTTTGTTCTAATTACCGAACCGTCCTAAAAATCAAAACCAAACGATTTTCAAAATAAAAAACCGAAGATTTGGATTTTGGTTTTGATTTTGTCACCAAACCAAACCAAAGCAAACCAAACAAACCGTATGAAGAAACAACGGGTATAACTTACCCGGAAAGGTGGATAGGTTTAGTTTTATACTCGTGTTTGCTCATGGTATAATCCTTCACTCACACTAATGACGAAACCGAACCCTAAGAGATGAGAGAGAGCGTATCGTATGTGGTGAAAGTGGGTACAGAAGAATGTAAGTGGTTCGGCCGAGAATGGCCTACGTCCACTGAAAGTGAGAAGTATATTATTGATCAAAAATATTACAAGGAGATTACAAGTATTCTCTCTCTCTCTCTCCCTCTCTCTAAGCTAATTCTTGCCTGGAATGATCGACCCTTTGTAAAGGAGAGGAAGTCACTTTTTTATAGGGAGAAGCATGGGCCATCCGGTTTGGCCCAAGAAAGGAGTCACCGATCTGGGCCTTGGTTTAGGCCCAGATGTCTTTGGCCCAAAAAAATGGCGGGAACAGGTGGCCATTAATGTTGATGTGAGAGAATGTGTGAGTCGGTCTACAGAAAATCCATGTGGTGCCTTCTGATTGTGCGCAAGTGGTGCTTCCTCCTGACACAGCATGGTTGACCACCTGCCGGTGTCTGACATGACGTCTGGCAGCACACAAACATGCATGTACAGTGCTCTGGCCAGCACTGATCACAACAGCATGGTGGAAGCATGGGAGCAATCCAGTCACCATTATATATCAAGAGTTTTTGGACCACTCCTGACTCGTGTTGCTATCTGGTTGGCATAGATTGTGTTCAGATCTGACCAAATATTCTTAATTCTTGATCGTCCGTACCTCGTACCAAAAGCTGCGGTTGGACAAATATTCTGCAAGTATGTACACGCTCGGAGATCCCCTTTCATTGGTGACGTCATAGAGCTGAAGTAATCTTGCGCGTGAGCTGGTTAGCACGCGCGAGATTGGTTCCGCGGAGGATTGACTACTTGCCCTGTGGAAGCTTCCCTCCACGGATTATGTTACCGCGGAGTCTTTACGTAAGGTTTTTGGGATAGGGACGCTATCCACGCCGGGATCGGGTACCCTGTCCCTTCAAGTCCCCCAGTCTAGTTCTTTTCCTGGTCTTGATGAAGAGCAGGTGGAGTACTAGACTATATTAGTCGTTGACCGCGGATGACCGCTCATCCAGTTCGCGGTTGTTGAGAAGGGGATGTACTGAACGTCTTTTGTGTGTTGATGTGAAGCTTGCGCTGAGAGTGACGTGTGATGCCTGATCCTAGTAAGGAGCAAGGCGGAGAACGTCTTTTGCAGTTTATGTCAACCGTCTGCCAGAGATGACGTGGAACGACTGACCCTGGGAGGAAATCAGGCGGAGAACGTCTTGTGAAAGTTACGTCAACCATCTGCCGAGAATGATGTGGCACACCTGATCCTGAGAAAGAGTCATGCAGAGAATGTCCTTGGAAATTTATGTCAACCATCCTCCGAGGATGATGTGGCACGCCTGATCCTGAGATGGAGTCAGGCGGAGCACGTCTCATTGTTGAAGTAAAAGTAGCGCATGCGCTGTGCGGCGGGATGGTTGAAATTAATAGGAGGGATGACGTGTCTTCTTGCTTGACGTAGTTAATGCGCTGCTAATGTTGTATTAAATTTGGAATGATTGGAATTAAATATGTTCCAAATCATTTGAAGTAAACGCCATGAGAATTCAAAAAGGTGCATTAACTTCGAACGTACGGTTTGGTGGAACCGAGGAGACTTAAGTGACAGACGGCAGTGGAGCGTGTGATCCGCGATTTCGCGGGAAACACCAACCATATCTGATCGCTGCCAGGCGAAGAAGTCCATATTCTTGATCAATAATTGCTTCAAATGGTTGTGGGTGCCGGGTGGCGTCCGAGATTACATGGCCAATGATCACCGTTTGCTCCGGAAATTTTCGGGTTGAGAACCCATTTTTCCGGCTCGGTGCGGGCGTCAGTTTTCACCAATTTTTGGGATTTGGCGTTGTCCGCTGTATGACAATCTTTGTTCCCCCTGATGATTGCGATGCCTGTTCTGGTTGTGAAGCCAACCATTCCGTGCGGTGTAGACGCGTTCGCGTTGAAGCGCGCGATGCCTTCACGGCCTAGCAAGATGTCATGATGGGACGTAGTTGGCAAAACCGGCCTAGCAAGATGTCATGATGGGACGTAGTTGGCAAAACCATGAAGTCACAGTGCGCTCATGTTTGCCACCCGACATCGTGACTGGCATGGAAATCATGTCGCGAGGCATTATGGTTTCATGGATGAAGCCAGATATTGGCTCGTTGGCTAGTACGAGCTTGGCTTTGTCTTCATCATCCAGCTGTTGGAAACACTGATCATACATGATGTTAGTGTTGCTTCCGCCATCTAGGAACATGTATCGCGTTTGATAATGTCCAAAAACGACAATGATGACTAGTGGGGCGGTGGAGGATGCGCCGCCACGGACCTTTGGGAGGAGGACGTCAGCTTCCTTCCAAGAATCATCATTTTGCTGCACCCGGGATTGCTTCCCGTGGTGTGCACTCTTTTTCCAGGGCTTGGTCATGTTGCATTGGTGGCGCGGGGCATACGTAACCATGTGAGTATTGAGGTCGCGTATTTTCTTCCGCGACCCCTCGGTCTGGTTGTCGTCGCCGTTTTTTTTCCCGCGCGGCTCTGTTTACGTTCTTGACCAAGTGTCCGAGCTGACCAGATTTCAGCGCTGACTCAATCTCCATCTTCAGACTGTAGCAGTTGTCTGTAAGATGCCCAAAATCGTTGTGGTACTTGCAAAACTTGCTTGTATCCACATTCCTCTGCTTCTCAAGGGGCTTAGGCTCCTTGAGAGTGGTCTGCTCCGTCTTGAGGACCTGCGACGGAGTTTTTACTAGCGGGGTCCAGTCGTAGTTTTTCTTGGAATGGCTATGCTGGTCCCGCGTTTGCTTATTAGAGATGAGCTGGCGGGCGTCGTTGGAGGAGGAGTATTTTCCTTCCCCCGTAGACCCCGAAATGCGCGTCCATACGGTCTTCCCTTTATTTTTATTGTTATTATTATTATTATTATTATTATGGTGGTGCTGGGAACCGCGCATCTAGCGGAAAGATTTTTCGGAAGACGCAAAAATCTTAGCCGAGTGAATGAGTTCATCCTAGGATTCTGGGATGCCATCCTTGCCTGTGAGGCATTTCATTAATTCCTTGCTGCGCACACCCTGTATGAAGGCTGCGCGAGTGAGTTCTTCTCCACACTCTATCTGCAAGGCTTCTCTGTTTGTAGCGCACGATGAAGTCCTCAATGGACTCGTTATCGTGGCGTTGACATAGTAGAATGTGCACCGCATGCGACGCTTACTCCTGACACAACATGGTTGACCACCTGCCGACGTCTGACGTGACGTCTGGCAGCAGACAGACATGCCTGTATAGTGCTTTGACCAGCACTGTTCACAGCAACATGGTAGAAGCATGGGATCAGTCCATTCGCCATTTTCTGTCAAGAGTTGTTGGACCACTTCTGACACGTGTTGCTATCTGGTTGACGCAGATTGTGCTCAGATCTGACCAAATCTTCTTAATTCTTAATCGTCCGTACCTCGTACCAAAAGTTGAGGTTGGACGAATATTTCACGCGTATGTACACGCGCGAAGATTCCCTTTCATTAGTGACGTCATAAAGCTGAAGTAATATCGCGCATAAGCTGGTTAGCACGTGCGAGATTGGTTCCGCAGAGAATTGACTACTTGCCCTGTGGAAGCTTCCCTCCACGGATTATGTTACCGCGGAGTCTTTACGTTCACACCCCTTAGGTGTGAAACCAAATCAAAACCGACACCCAAACCGGTAACAACCCCAAATGAACCGAACCAAAAAAAAATAAGTTTTACCATCTCTGGATTCTCATAAGACAAGCACACTTCACCTCTCTTCTCAAACCATAAAAAAAAACCCCAAAAATCAAACCTTTGAATAACATAATGGTGAAAGACACAGACGACATCAGAGCAGAAATGGAAGAGAGACTTATCAACGAAGAATACAAAATCTGGAAAAAGAACACACCTTTTTTATACGATTTGGTCATCACACACGCCCTCGAGTGGCCATCGCTCACCGTTGAGTGGCTCCCGGACCGTCATGAGCCTCCGGGGAAAGATTATTCTGTTCAGAAGATGATTCTTGGGACCCACACATCTGATGATGAGCCTAATTATCTTATGATAGCTCAGGTTCAGTTGCCTCTTGAAGATTCTGAGTCGGATGCTCGTGATTATGATGATGATCGCTCTGATTTGGGGGGCTTTGGTTGTTCTAATGGAAAGGTTTCTGCTTTTATTTTTGTTTGGATAATTGGTTATTTGAGTTGGGTTTATTTAATTGTTGATTAAAGTTTATTAAACCATTTAGGTGAAAATGGTCAAATGGGTCAATTTAAATGTGTCATATGAACGTATGAGAAGGTGAAAAATGGTCAAATGGGTCGAATGACAGGCGGAAATGGTCATGTGGGTTGTATGAGGGTGAAGCCGCATGGCCCTTATGGTCGTAGGATGTATTTGATTGACACAAAGGGATTGACTGATGTAACTATCGACAAACTCATACAGCCCGGCCCATATGATCATTTTAGCTCTGTCATGGGACCTGGGTTTTAAAGAGATCGCGTATGCTCGAGGCGCAGGCCTCAGCGCTTTATGTGCGCCTTTTGTACCTAGGGTGTATTTATGTAACAAATTGTTGTACCTTGGGTTATTTGGCTTGTACATTTCAGTGAAACCTTACTTATAGCTATATTCTGGGTAGGTGAAGCTAAAAACATATAGGATATATTAAAAAGTTTATATAGTCATGTTGCGCCTCGGGTACGAAAACCCCACCACTTTTGCGCTTTGCGCCTCGGTTTTAGACCTCGTCACTTTTGTGCGCTTCACGCTTTTTAAAACCAACCATACGAGTTATATAACGTGGTGCGCTGACACAAAAGTGACTAGTGTGACCATTGACAAAGTTGTGCTGGCATATGACAATTTTTTCCCTGTCAATTGGTTCGTATCACATATCATGATGCCACTTGGTTTATCTATAGCAGGATCCTTTTGGTAGTGTTTATCTGAGTGACATGTTGGTGTGTGTTTGACAAGTGGATTGATCTTTATTGTGGGTTTAGGGTTAGGGCTTAGTGGTGTGACTGACAGGATAAGAAATAAGTGCATTTTGATGTGAAGATGGAATCTAAAAGGGACAGTTTAGATTTAAATTTGTTTGAATTTTCACCTCTTGAAAGTTGAAAGTAATTTCAGGGTTTACTTATGTAAATGTTTAAAATTTGGATGTTTTATCTGTTTTAAAGTTTGAGTAAGGAATAATAGTCGATGTAATGTTCAGTAGTTAGCAGTACGTTATTTGAGGGTATTGAAGCCTGTCACTTTAAGATAATCTTTTGGAGATTTGCATGCTGAGATTAGAAGTAAAGTCAGAATTCAGTTGGTAATTAATATTGCAAAGGAGAAAGCTTCAAGCTTTATTAGATCTTCTTGGAGGTCGTTAGGGCTTTAGTTTGATTACATATAGCTAGTCAAACGCGCTAGGTGCACTCAAGGCGCTTAAAAAGCATGGGCGGTTTTAAGCAAGGCACACAGTATAAACAAACCATTTTTGGGGATTTAAGTTTAAGGTTGGTTAATGGCTAGCTCAGGCTGGTCAAGGGCTACTATAGGCTGGTTTCAAGCCATTTTGAGATGCTTTGAGCCATTTCAGCTTTTCAGACCTGAATTTGGCTAGAACTTGGTCACAAGGCGGTATGGCTGCGTTGGGCTGGGTCTGAACGGCTAGGCAAGCACCTTTGACTACTATGCTTAAGATTAGTTAAAATATGAGTTGCATCAGAATTAGCTTGTCAAATTAGTGTAAATGTATTCTTCTATTTAAGGAAAAGATGGTAAGCATTGGATTGGATATCTACAAATCATGATTTTTTAATCAATATATATGTGTATAAATATATTGTATTCAAGGTCAAGTTAGGCTCTATTACATTTATTTGTGTAGATTCACATTCACATATGTTGAGTTATATATACAGGATGTATCCTGCAGCATTAGTTGCATAACTGATATGGGTTATGGTCGATCGTCTTCGGATATTTTATTTTTCGCAATATTTTTTATTCTATCTTTCGATTTAAAAATTCAGAAAGTTATTGCTGTTTTCACTACTCACATGTTATATATTACATATTACGTATGCATGTGAGTAGATTTCACTTCAATTTTTCTGCTATGCTTGAATATATATGATTTTCTCTTGCAGGTCCAAATAATTCAGCAAATAAATCATGAGGGAGAGGTGAACAGGGCTCGTTATATGCCTCAAAATCCATTCATGATTGCCACTAAAACAGTCAGTGAAGAAGTGTATGTATTTGATTATAGCAAACACCCGTCTAAACCTTCTTTAGATGAAGAATGCAATCCTGATCTGAGATTGCGGGGCCACAAAACTGAAGGATATGGCTTATCATGGAGTAAGTTTAAGCATGGACATTTGCTTAGCGGTTCTGATGATGCTCAGATTTGCTTGTGGGACATCAACGGAACTCCCAAAAATAAGTCTTTGGATGCCATGCAAATATATAAGGTTACTTTACATGTTATAGAACTGTCACTTCACCTGTTATGGTATATTGATTTTAGTTGTACAAAATGAGATTTAGACGCGTTATCAGAGCTCATTCATATTATCTTACAATTTGATATTTGGTAATTAGTTAATTTATTACCTTTTTTCCATGATTTTAACTTTGATAATTAGTAAGAAAATGCAAGCATGACAGAGCAATGTCTTGTGCTGTGGGCTAGTTTATAGAAGATGAGCTCATAAGCAATTATTCAACAGGTTCATGATGGTGTTGTAGAAGACGTAGCATGGCATTTGAGGCATGAATATTTGTTTGGTTCATGTGGGGATGACCGATACTTGCACATATTGGATGTCCGGTCTTCGTCCGTTACGAAGCCTGCCCAAAGTGTAGAGGCTCACCAAAGTGAGGTAGGTACAACATTTCATCATTATGAAAGAGATTATGCAATATTGAATAATCAGAATCAGAATTTGAATTATGATATTTTGCTGTAATAAAATGGGCTCTAAATGCTGGGAGTGTGGATGCGTTTTTGCTATAGGGATTATTACATTTAATGAACAAAAACATTATCTTGTGATCTCAATTTTTAAGTTCTAAACAAGTCTTTTGGAAAGAAGATTTCTGTCTAAGATATGTAAGTTGGTTTTATCCGTTCTGCATGTATTACCAAATAAGTTAATGAGAATCGGTAATCTGTTTGTGTTTTTTTGGGTAGGTTAACTGCTTAGCTTTCAATCCTTTTAATGAATGGGTTGTAGCGACCGGGTCAAATGACAAGACCGTGAATTTGTTTGACTTGCGAAAGTTCAACTCTGCTCTCCGCACCTTTAATTTTCACAAGTAGGAATTCTTACATGCATTTTATTTGAAGCGTCTTTTCTTATTCTTCAGAGTCACTTGAATTGTTATATTATGAACCCGTAGGGAGGAGGTGTTTCAGGTTGGATGGAATCCACAGAATGAGGCAATTTTATCTTCTTGTTGTGCTGGTAGGAGACTCCTGGTGTGGGATCTTAACAGGTATGCATTTCTAATGTGTATATATATGAGCAAGTGAGATGAACATAATACCTTTATGTTTGTGGGAAAGTTCGTCCTTTATTCAACGCTTGATAGTTGTTACTTAAGGTGTATATACATAACATTTGCAAGCAAGGAAATTTGAATTGGAATTTAAGTGCGAGGAAACAAGTAGATGGCTACTCTAACTTGTTGACTTCAGCTTTCCTTCTTACCAATCAGGCAATCACTAGAGGTGGAAAGTCGGTTGGTTGACGGGCTGCGGCCAAAATCAGTAATTGTTTGTACGAGCCAATGAGCCATAATGAGTGGGGTTTGGTTGACCAGAAGCACTTTTTTTTCCAAATTTGTTTACAGAAGATATATTTTATCAATAATAAATATAGTTTTCGTTATGTATAAAATGGTTTAGGATGTTTTTATGCATCAACAATAGGTGACTTTCAACCCATTTGACCAATTTTCTTTTTAGCTATTTTTTACTCATTAGAGAGAGAATATGGTGATAATACATAACCAAATCCGCCTATTTATATGTAGATGGGTTGAAATTGCCACGTTTACTAATTGGGCATGTGAAACGCTTGTACATAGCAACATCACTTTTGATGTAAGAATGTAGTGTTCATGAGACAGTTTTAGATATTTTGATGAAAGAGATGCTGGCGATGAAGAAGGTCATAACCACCCTTGGAGGGGCGAGGTACAAACTTCCCATGACAGTAAAAAGGACCTTGAGCCTGCCTCTTCTGCATCTCATCGCCGAGTGAAGTGAGCCACTTTATTGGTGAAGTTGACATTGGTTTTGATGGGGAGAACTTTTAGAATAAGCGTGTCACCGTCTTTGATGGTTCAACTTCTTATCCCTCATTTTAGCCAAACATATAATTTCCTTTAACGATGGTTTGAACATAGGAACTCAGTGTGATATTTTAGTTTTTTGACCGTACAAAGGTACCTCCAAGTTTCCTTTGCCTCCAGCTATGAACTCTTTTCCCAATCTTGTAAAATCCTTTTGGTACTTGTGCATGGGTGTCATTTGGTTTACTTTAGATAAAGAAACTATGAAACTCTTCAAATTACATTTTGGGCAACTTTCAACTCATATCAACTGTTTTGTAATTTGCTTTGTATTTTATTTTCACCCATTTGACCCGTTAACAGAAAAAAAAAATTTGGCCGATTTCAACTCTTTTGCAGGAAGCTAACGATGTTATGTTCTTTTGACACTTTATGCCATTAAATATTAAAAGTTTGTTTACTATTCTTATTTGAAACACAGGATTGGCCAGGAACAAACGCTCGAGGAAGCTGCAGATGGGCCACCCGAGTTGCTGTTTATCCATGGCGGACATACAAGTAAAATTTCGGATTTCTCATGGAATCCATGTGATGACTGGGTCGTTGCTAGCGTTGCAGAAGATAACATACTTCAAATCTGGCAGATGGCTGAAAATGTCTACCACAATGAAGATGACATGCCTGCAGAGATATCCTGAGGCTTGGTAGATTGAACCTGTAGGATTGCTTTCCGTTTAATCCAAGACATTAATTATTATCTTCTGTCTCATGGATGGTTTTATGTTGTGCTGTAAATGATATACACAATTAGCTATTAGAATAACTAAGTAGGTTTTGGTTATGTTATAATAACATTTATGTTTGTTAACACTTACTTACGAGTCGAGGGTCTCACCGGAAGCAGGTAGAGGTAAATGTAAGACTGTCTAGAACCGTCTACAGGTTCTTTTAATATCCTAAGTAAAGTTTCTTTTAAACTTATTTACCACATTCTACAAGTTCTTCAAAATCTATACATGTTATTGTGTAGGCGTCTACTAGCATGAATCACAATGTGTCAATGACAGTTTAATACTTTAATCAACAAAAAAAGTAAACATTTTGACAGATGTAAAACACAAAGATTGAATAATGCTGAAATTATATCTATCTTTACATGTGTAATCCAAATCTAAAAAATGTGTCAACTGTCAGCAAGCATAAACAATTGCTGGGGAAGATAATCAGTAAATTACAAACAGAAATCACAACAGATTGGGTCAGTACACATTTACAAGTATATCTATGTTTGACTCCTCCGCCTTCTCCCTGGTAAAACGCTACCCTGGCGGCGCAGTCGATTCACCAGTGACATGCCGCCGCCACCACCACTACTATCATCATTAGCATCACCACTATCATTTCTTCCAAACGGGCCCTCACTTCCGCCATGAAACATGAGAAACACATTAACAAAATTGTTATCAGCTGTCACATCTAAACCGCCGTTGGTGCCCCGCCTCAAATCATCCACATTAAGAACCTCATCATCGTCTGAGTCTGACCCGTACAGATTCCTTTCAATCACATAATCACCAAACACCACTGAGCCTGGCATTGATGATGTGACGGTGCTAATCACATCTTCCCACTCTCTCTCCCGCTCGAACTGCCTCCATTTCTGTTCCTGATTGGGGTCCACTTCCCGTGGCTTAGCAGACGGGTGCTCTGACTTAACATGCTTCTTCAACTCCTTGTAAGCCCCAATAAATGAGCAGTTATCGTGCATACACGTTCTCTTTTTACAGTTCAGATATTCCCGGGCTGATTCCACCACAGTCCACCCTTTGACTTGGCCTCTGCAAAGGGGACATGCCAGTTCAGGACTGTCATCTGAGGCTGTTAAAGGTGGCGGGTGATGTGGGGACGAAAATGTAATTTTGGTGTAGGCTTTTTTGTACTGGTCAAGACAATTGGAATAGCGGGAGCTAGTACCGCACATGTATGGGCGACAACCCTTATCGTGTGAAGAACATAGGAGAAGAACAGCATTGTGAGGATATTCCATGCATACCGAGCAGGTTATATCTTCCAAATCTTTTTTGGGCATGATAATGGTTGATGACTTTTTTTCATTTCCGTTTGATAAGTTATGGTTACAGGTGAACATAGGATATGGGGTTGCCCTGCAGTTTCGTGAAGATATTCTACGTCTTCCCCTGGTACCTCTTGCCATTTTTGAGTTGTACCTGTTGTCAACAAATTAGGGTCAAATCTGGTCAATTAAGGTTTAGGTTTTATCTTTCACATGTCAACTATGTAAAATTAATAAGAATACCTTAAACAAAAAATGTCATGCGGATCAAATGCAACCCATAGCAAACCTCTAAATCATCTTATATATATATATATATATATATATATATATATATATATATATATATATATATATATAGGGGAGGGTTATCTTGAGAACGCTAAATATTGTGAGAACAAGTACAAAAATCAATCAAAATCAATTTTTTTTAATACAAATCCCATTATAATCAAAATACAACATTAATAAATGAATTTTCTTTCCAAATAAGTCATCTTTTCTTGCAAAAACACTTTTAAATTAACTTTTTACACATGTGTAAATGAAACAGTTTACACATGTATAAACAGCAAATTTACACATGTGTAAAAACAAATTATTTTCGTATACGTTTGAATTTTTACGCGTAATTTATGTTTTTGAGATGGAATTTTAGTAATAAAGACAAGTATAAAAAGAAATTTGGAATTTGAATGGTTTTAGATGCCGTTCTCACGGTTCGCACGAAATATAGGTGTTCTCAAATTAACTTTCCCCTATATATATATATATATATATATATAACTTCTATTATTGAAATAATAAGTTTTTGCAATCATATGTTGTTAGAATTAAACCTCAAAACAAATCTACACACAAAAAAAATAGATCTACGAAATTAAGAGTCGGAATTGTATCATAAACGTATAAACCATACAGAAAACTGAAAAAGAATAAACAAAATATAAAACCATGAAAAACAACATCACAAAGAATCAGAACTGATCAAGAACACGTAGATTGTCTAGCTCTAACCGCATATCAATCAATGATATCAAGTATCAGCATTGTGTCATAAACGTATAAAGCATAAATTGGATCGATCACGTCTAGAATGTGATGAGTGTCAAAGGGGCAACTAAAGGAATGAAATATAATCAAAATTGATAAAGAACACAAAGATTGTGTAACTAGACATCATCTATGCTCAATATCCAGATGCATAATAGATCACAGATGGCAACTATGTTAACATGGACTTGTTGTTACTGAAAACATCATCCTAAGGACCAAAACACCAAAAGTCTTATAATTATTAGGCCTTTTACTCAAAATGTTCAACCACAAGTTGGTGAAATAAAAATTAAAAATTTCAGTTGAAGCCAATGCAATGATTCAACAAAAACTAAGCATACCTAGACTTTAAAGCAAATCTGGATCCAATATCAATTAAAGATAATATGTATACAGATACATATACATATACATATACATACATTCAAATTGAAAACAAACTAAGTCAGAAATATATAGCCTATCCAAACAGAGAGACAGTTAGAAATGAATAAAATAATACAAATTCCATCTTCACAAATCCAAACGCACCAGATTCTATTTCTTTAATAATACTAATAATAAAAATAGGAAAAGCACATGCTTCTGGTGGCATGTAACCGACTTTGAAAAAAAAAAATGAATCGAATTATCGGAAATGAATCTCGGAACATCAACAAATCGTCAAAACGTAAGAAATTTGAAATTGTACCCGAGAGAATTTGTAAGTTGCTGTTAAAGGGAAAAGATGAGTGTGTGACGAATTGTTAGATTCGATATGATAACCATGTTCGTGTCTAGAGAAAGAAAGAGTGCGTAAGCAGTTTTGGGAGACGTGAGGTGACAAGTCTCCACGCGCTTCTACAGGGCGTCAGATTGCCAATGTTAGGGAACCGGTAGGATGACAATGGATCGGGTTTTGGACGGGTTTAGGTAAGGGTGTAAATGACACTTAGCGGCTCGAGAGCTACCCGGGATCGGCTCGGTAAAAATTCCGAACGAGCCGAGCCTTAACGAGCCCGAGCCTAAAATATGGCTCGTTTAGTTATCGAGCCCGAGCTCGAGCCCTAAATACAAAGCTCGATTGGGCTCGCGAGCCTAAACGAGCCCGAAGTCCCAAACATAATTATGAGTTATTTATATATCTCTTATAATTTATAGCCCACATCTCCAAAGCCCAATTCCTTATTTCATAGACCCATTTAACAACACTCGCGAGCCGAGCTTTTGCGATCTCGAGCCGAGCTTTGAGCTCGTTTGAGATTGTTCTCAAATCACCTCGAGCCGAGCTGAGCTCAAGCTTTTGATTTTGCTAGCGAGCCGAGCTCGAGCTCAAGATTTTAGGCTCGAACCGAGCCGAGCTCGAGCTCGAGCTTTATAAAACCATAAGAAGCCGAGCTCGAGCCCATTTAGGCTCGGGCTCGGCTCGGCTCGTTTACACCACTAGATTTAGGTAATCCCAACCCCATACCTAATTAGGTATGCTTGTCCCAAACCCGGCCCAAAACCCGTCGGGTTTGTGTCGGGTAATTACCCATCGGGTATTGGATATATCCGCGGGTTTCGGGTAAACCCATTAATTTTTAAACTTACTCATTCAGTATATCCGACCAAAAACCCGAGTGGCATCTATTAGGTAACTATTAACCAATTGCATTTACCATTATTAAATATATATGTAAATGATTATGTCACACCCTCAAATTTCCACTTGCGGAGTTTTACCGCGAGGCGCATGACAAACTAGGATCCAAGTCAACGGTCACAATAAACAACACTATATGAAATACGTAAACTCAAAATATAGTTCTCATAATATACAAAAACTGTAGCGGAAGCATTTAATCAGTACAAAAACCATGTGCCAACGTATTCAAAACATTTATTTCAAAACGTGATACTAAGCCTAGATGCCAATGCAGACTCGTGCGCCTAGTCCGTTTGTGCTACCTTAGCGACCTGAGAAAAACATGCCAAAACGACGCCAACATGTAATGCTGGTGAGTTCACAGGTTTGTTCAAAATGTTACCAATGTGTTACAAAACGTTACCAAGTTCCAACCTGTCCATATTATATCAATGTTACCAAAGTACGCTAGCTAGGCGTATGTTTTGTTACTAATACGATTGGAAAACCATTACTAGACTGTTACCAATGTTCAGCCTGAGTGTTCAGCAATGTTTAGCAAGTTCGAGACAATATGCACCCGCCCGGCCCTCCGAGCCGTCGAGTGGGGCCTGTCAAACCCAATATATCTATCCACATTTCCCCCGTTGTGCATCCCCGCACATTCATGGTTTGCCCCGGTACTTTCAAGGATCGTATAGCAACGCAAAGTTAAATCATAGTATAACATACGTTACCAAAATAAGTTTAGCGCATGTTTTCTCCCCAAAAGTAAAAATAGAAAAAGTGGGGCCGTGAACTCACCTTAGGTTGCGTTCTTCAATAATATAAGAAAGCCAAGCCCTTGATAATCCCAACTACCGGAGATCTATCAAAATGTTCACATAAGTGTTCTGACTAATAACCATAAGGTTATCTAGTCCCCAATTGTCCAGATCGTGACCAAGTATGTTTTAAAACGTGTTTAAATGTTTAACTTACACACTAGACCGACCCGACATCCCGTTGGTGACCTATTACCTAAACTAATCAAGTATACACAAATTACACACAAGGTTCAAGCATAAAACACTTAGTTTGCATAAAAAAATCTCATCTTTGATTGTATAGGGTCAAACCAGAGTTTTACAGTTCCAAGTTCGCCCCTTTTTGCCACGTTCGACCCTTTTGAGCCACGTTCGACCCAAATAAAACAGATTCGACCAATCTGATGTCCAGGTTCGACCCTGGAGTCCACCTTCGACCCCACGACTGGTCGAAGGTGCCCAGGTTCGACCCTGGCAGAGTGTTCTTCAACAAAACGCTTCAAAAACATCTGAAAACATCACGAAACATCACCAATCACAGCTGTCAAGTATGAATCACATATCCCTACAAAACCCCACCAATTTTGCCCAAAAACCTGTTCGTTTTAACTCTTTCCCAAAACGGCAAAAATTATGGAAATGTCACATCATGCAAGAAATCTTTGCCTAATTTGGAAACTTTTCGAAATCCTTTTACAATCATCTTATCATGCTCAGTTTAATGTGTATATGAAAACTCCCAATAGTTTTATTGATAATACTATCATGCAACAAGCCCTAGATTTATCAAAATCCCCAAATTTGACATAACATTATCATTCATTTATTGTAACCTTAAACAATCATATACCCACAATAATAGCAGCCCTAGATCATGTTTCTATCATTAGTACAGCAGCAAATCATTAAACAACACATAGTATCACATAACACATAATTAACATATGTTTATTGATATGAAAACCTATGTTTAAATGATAAGATTTAGGTTTAGGAAGACAATTAAAGGTTTTTAAATCATAAAAACATCCTTAGAACAGATCTAGACATTTAGGGTTACATGAAAACGAATCAAAATGCTTTAAAAAGGGTTTAGGATTAAGAACACACCTTGGATTCTTGGTTAGATGTTGTTTTTAGGTTAGATTATGAAAGACGAGAGCAAAAACTCCTTCCTCGGTGATTAAAATCGTTTGAGAGTGTTTAGAGACGTTTAAGGTCTGTGAGATGGTGAAAAATGACAAAGTGTGGTATTTGTACTAGTTCCACATTCGCCCCTTCTAGAAGGTCAAATGAGTTAATGTTCTTTCTTCCAGGTTCGCCCCTTGCCATGGGTCGAACCAAGACTCATTTCCAGGTTCGACCCCACGCTATGGGTCGAACCAGGACTTATGTTTTCTAGGTTTTCCAGTTTTGTTGTTTTAACGCATTTAAACACATCCTAACGTATGAACATGTAATTCTAACACATGTTAAGCATATATAGGCACGTATAATCATGTTCAAACCTTGTGGCACGTATTATCATGTTATGTTACACGTATGCTAATAATCTCCATATCATACTTGATTCAGTTCATGTAATTTCACCAACAACGGGACCCGGTACCAGTGTATTCCCAAAACGACTCCTAATGATCCTCCAGATTATTGAACTCCGGACAATCCTATCATAACCCGACACAACTAACCTAGTTAAGTCTGTTTATAAATGTTTCTCACTAAGGTAGACTTATGTTTTACCAAAATGTTTAAGCCGAACATGCCGGGTGTCACATCATCCCCACGTTGAAAGAATTTTCGTCCCGAAAATTACACGAAGCCCAAAAATGAAAGAGATAAAACGAAAGGAAACGAAAAGAAATTTACCAGTTGTCACATCATCCCCATGTTGAAAGGAATCTCGTCCCGAGATTCATTCAGCTTCAGTGGTAACATGTCTAGATTCGAACGCGCATTTCGAAAAAAGATGAGGATGCTTAGATTTCATCTGATCCTCCCGTTCCCACGTGAACTCCAGTCCACGACTCGAGTTCCAACGAACCTTAACAAAGCGGATTTTACTCCGGCGAAGGCTATGAATCTTGTAGTCGAGAATCTCAACAGGTTCCTCCACGATGCGAAGATGATCATCAACCTTGATCTCTTCCAGTGGTACAATAAGAGATTCATTGGTCAAACACTTCTTTAAGTTAGACACATGGAAGACGTTGTGAACACTACCGAGCTCCGCCGGTAAGTCAACTCTGTATGCCATCGGTCCAATCCGTTCCAGGATTGCAAACGGTCCAACATAACGAGGGTTAAGCTTACCACGCTTTCCAAAGCGTATGCCACCCTTCCATGGTGAAACTTTCAGAAGTACCCTGTCCCCAACCTGGAACTCCAAAGGTTTGCGACGGCGATCGGCATAGCTCTTCTGACGATCTCGTGCGGCTGCCAAACGGTTACGAATTTGTACGATTTTCTCCGAAGTTTCGTACACCAGTTCCGGACCAGTGAGCTGGCACTCGCCCACCTCGGCCCAACAAAGAGGAGATCGACATTTCCGTCCGTAAAGAGCTTCGAACGGAGCTGCCTTGATACTAGCGTGATAGCAGTTGTTGTAAGAGAACTCCACCAACGGTAGGTGAATCTCCCAACTTTTGCCAAAATCGATAACACATGCCCGAAGCATGTCTTCCAAGGTTTGGATCGTCTGCTCATCTTGTCCATCAGTTTGCGGATGATAAGCCAAACTCATATCCAACTGAGTACCCAAAGCCTTGTGCAGAGCCTTCCAGAAACGCGAATCAAAACGAGAATCATGATCAGAGATAATAGAAACAGGTGTAACACCCCAACCAATGGCGAAAACATCGGGATGTCACGTATTGATGATTGTTCAGTAGCTCATGGTAAATAATAAATTTCAATAATTGATTTAAATACATTACATACAATTGTTCTACAAGAATTTGTACATTAAATGAGAAATACTAAATATGCATCTTCAAGCATTAACTCTAAACTCCAAGCAAGCTATAACCTGAAACATGTTAAGTTTGAAAATATTTTGGGTCAACAAAAGTTGGTGAGAATTACATAGGTTTTGATAATCGAATAAAGCTTGTACAATTCAAGTGTCATGGCAAATCTAGTCCATATGTGAAAACATACTAGAAGTAAATCGAGTGCATAATCAACCCTTGTGACTGTTATAATGTGGTACATCCCATACGCTCATGGTTCACTCGAATATGTTATGCGATAACAAACACCCACGCTACCTTTGTAGGAGGCACGTATCCGGGTGGGATTGTCAGTCCAATAGATCTATCAATGTATACCGTCGGCTGATCAATGTTAATGATTATGCTAGAATTGTGCTTACCCTAGTCATGTTCAAGACATAATGCAACATAGAAAAACACATAGACACTTTGATGATTGAATTGCATATAGAATGTTGTAACATGTTTCACCCCAAAAACGGTGATAAATAGAAAAAGGGGCTATGTAAAACTCACCTTAGCAAAATGTTATGTCTCGTGAAAAAATAGAATAATGTGTTGTGAATGTATGCGAGGTGAATCCCAAAGACTCAACAACGTAGCTAGTCCAAATTGAAGAAAACGAAAAAGAAAGAATATCAAGCTTCCAATTCGCCAATTACAAGAGCTTATAATCAAAGCTTCAATCGTAGAAGTAATAGACTATAGAAGAAAGGTATGAGGGAAAGTTTAATCAGATTGAAACAATCGATTTAGAGGTGCAAAGTATAATGGGTCATAGGTGGGTTTTTATACTAGTTTTGGAGTCAATTAGCCATTAAAATTGGTCAACACCATAAAGTAATGTTTTATGATGAATTGACTATTTGACTAAGACTTTGACTGTTTGACTAAGACTTTGACTGTTTGACTAAGACTTTGACTAATCAATTTAAGAAATGTGTTAAGTTTATTTTCTTCTGAAATACTACACAAGATGATAGTTGGCTCAGTTGGTTGTCACTGTGTGTTGGTTGGCTGTGGACGCGGGTTCGAGTCCCGGTCCACACAAATCTTTTTTAGGCAATTATTTCCCTAAAACTATATTATTCTAAATTCATAATATGATTATATAAGCCCGAAAGTGACTCGAAATATTTTTAAAACGTACAAAAGTGTCGAGATACAAATAATTATTAGTTTAAGGTATTTAAAACATATATTGTTTAAAACAATACATTCTTTTTATCAAAAAAAATTAGGGGAAATTCGCGATGTTACAGTCTCCCCTACTTTTGGAAACTTCGTCCCGAAGTTATTAAAAACACAGGTTTGAGGTTGATTAGGTAGAAATTAAGGCAGTTGTGGTTTGGGTTAAGGCACGACATGAATTTATAGGTAATAGAATAATCTGTTTTCGAATAATTTGGGTAAGAGGTTTAATATGTGTGAGTCTTATGGGTTGGATTAGGTTCGTCTGAAATCGTAAGGAGTGTAATGTAACATCGCAAAAATTTTTCAAATTTTAATATTAATTTTCTTCTATCATTCACAATGTGCCTAAGTTTTATTTCACGACTACACAGCTTATATATATATATACACACATATATATATATAATAATAATAATAATAATAATAATAATAATAATAATAATTATTAGTCAAAAAAAAAAAATCAGCTTTGTTTTAGCCCACAACATCAAACCCAAACCCTTCCCTTTCCCTTGAATATTGCAGCCCAAGTCTGGAAGCCCAACAGAACTATCCCAGCCCAAACCCCAGAAGCCCACAACCCAGGGCCCAACTGCCCCTCCCCTCACCCTTCTCTGTTTTTAATTGAAACAAAAAGAAATGGTTGTGCCGGGTTTCGAACTCGGGACCTCTCACACACAAGCACGCGTGCTAGCCAACTGAGCTAGCCTTGATACCTGTTTGTAATCCAACTTAATTTATATAAATACACATCTTCACCTCCTTTTTTCCCCCTTCTTCCCCTCGTCGAGTTGCAGCAGCAGAGATTATAATTATATTTTTTTTTTCCTTCTTTTCTTCTTTTCTTTTTATTGACCGTTCATTTACATGTATTTGACTTAGAAACGTGATTACCGGCTATCATTACACGCTTATTACTCATAAAATCATACCAATTATAATTATAAACGCGTCATAATTGATTCGAGGTCAACAATTACCATTTTGAACACCAAGATGTTTTCCCTATAAATTGAACGTGCTACCTCAGTCACAACTCGCTCACAACACTCTCTCAACCTCCAATTCTCTCTATTATACTCTGATTATTATTATCAAGTTCGTGTTTGACTTTAGCTTTGACCCGACGATTATCATCAATTCTTCACTGTGAGTCTAATTTTTTGGATGGGTTTTAATCTCCGGCATCAACACATCAATAACCCTAAGATTAATCGGGTTATTGATGTGTGAATCGTCCAATTGCAAAATCTAGGGTTCGTAATTATAAATTGGGGATAAACTAAATCTGCTTTGTGTATTTATATATTGTTAACCGGGGATTATCACAACCACTGGCCTAGGCCAAGTGGTTGTGACCAAGGCTTCCAACTCTGATCACCCGGGTTCGAGTCCCACTACAACCATATTTTTTGTTTCCTTTTTCTTTTAAAACAACAAATCAATTATATATATATATATTTCATTTAAACTTGTAAATTCATTTTTAATTATTAAAACCTTGTTATAAATTCTAAAAAAATTATTTTTATCAAATCTGATGTCAAAGTTTCATCTACCATTTTTAGTTTTCTGAAATTTATTTATTTAATATTTATAATAATTAAATCAAGTTTATTCTATTTTATTTATAAAAATCTATAAAAATATCAAAACGATCTTATTAATTTCCACAAAAATTATCCTAAGTTTTTATAACATTAAACTATTCAGAAATGATTTTTATTTCTGAAAAATCATTTATTTAATATTTTTAAGCAATTTTTGTTAGATTTAATCATAATTAAATCATAATAAATCCAATTTTTGGTATTTTTGCACCAAAATTTTATACAAATTATTTCTGATCATTTAGAACAGAAATATGAATTTTAAACTAAAAATTATTTAATTTTAATATTTTCAAATATTAATGTTAGATTTTGACAATTTGTTATAAATAGATTATATAATCTATTTTAAAGAAAATAATTTTATAAAAATTATTTTTACACTTTAAACACATTCTTGTAACCATCTTAAGTTTAAATTTCATAAAAAGATTTTTAGTTATTTATTTACTAAATTTCTCTCAATTGACGAATATTTTTAATATTAATCAAACGAGCAATTGTCCCCAAATTCGAAGCCCTAGAACTTATACATTTGTAGACTTGATAGACTTAGACATATTTATTACCTCATTTTAGGGTGATACTTGATACATTTGGTCAACACATTTCTCAACAGATATAACATTTTACCAAGGTGAGTTTTACATAGCCCCTTTTTCTATTTATCACCATTTCTGGGGTGAAACATGTTACAACATCATTTTATGCAATTCAATCATCAATGTGTCTATGTGTTTTCTATGTTGCATTATGTCTTGAGCATGATTAGAGTAAGCACCATTCTAGCATAATCATTAACTCCGTACAAGCCGACGGTATACATTGATAGATCTATTGGACTGACAATCCCACCCGGATACGTGCCTCCTACAAAGGTTACGTGGGTGTTTGTTATCGCATAACATATTCATTGGGACCATAAGTGTATGGTATGTATCATTTTATAACAGTCACAAGGGTTGATTATGCACTCGATTTATTTCTAGTATGTTCTCACATATGGACTAGATTGACATGACACATGAATTGCACAACATTTTATTCAATCATCAAAAACCTATGTAATTCTCACCAACTTTTGTTGACCCAAAACATTTTCAACTTAACATGTTTCAGGTTCTATTTGCTTGAAGATTTGTATTGATGCTTGAAGATATGTGTATAGTTTTATTCAATTTGAAGTACAAATTCTAGAACATTTGTATGTAAGTTATTTAAATCATTTATGAAACTTATTATTCACCATGAGCTACTGAACAATCATCAATACGTGACATCCCGATGTTTCCGCCATCGGTTGGGGTGTTACAGATTGGTATCAGAGCCATGGTTATAGGGAATTAGGTTATTAGAAAAATAATCTAGTCTATAACCATAGGATTTAACCAGTACTTGCTTCTCTTACTTGCTATACTCTATCTCCCTCCTACTTCATATCCCTACTTTCATCCTTACAAGAAGGTTGCTCTCCATCACTGGATGCACTCCTAGACTAATAGGACAAAAATCCTCAGGTTTAACCTGAACCACCTTGAGATCTCGTCGAAGTTCTAGATTTTAATAACGAACACGTGCAATCTGGAAGGGTGAACGCCTGTATTCTGAGTCTTCTGTCTAGGCTGGCATTGCGCATATATCCCAATCAGACGAGGGACCCGGATGCCTACCTGGGAATTCTCGGGATGAGTGCTCACTTATAGGCTAAAGCATGTCTTCATATGTTATTAGAATTTAGAATATTTGATAAGTCAACGTTTTCGTTTATTCGTTTTAATGAATAAATGATTACACTCCTTATATAATCTCATTCATTTCACTGTGTCTCTTACAGATCATGCCTCCACGTCGCAGTGCACGTCTTAACAGTGGTGAAAATCATGATGAAGGAAGTAGCAATCACAACCACAACCACGATACTAACCACAACAACAACAACAACAACAATGGTGTTGATGCCCAATTGGCTGCAATCATTTCTCAACAAATGGCGCAACAAATCGCAACTCTGGTTCCCAACTTACTCGCTCAGGTCATCCAATTGAACGGCAACGGGAATGGTCACAACAACGGGAACGGGAACGGCAATGGCAATGGAAATGGACCCCAAGCCTGCACCCTTAAGCATTTCAACTCTTGTAACCCTCCAAAGTTTAGTGTGAAGAAGGAGCTACTGGACTCCTCCAATGGTTTGAGGGTATTGAGAATGCCTTCATCAACAGTGAATGCCCCAACAACTTCAAAGTCCGTTATGCCATGAGTGTTCTTCACAAACGAGCACTCACTTGGTGGAATGAAGAAAAACGCACTCGCGGAGCTGAAGCTGCCCTAGCCCTAACTTGGGATCAAGCTAAAGACATTATGAAGGCAGAGTTCTGTCCTCGTAATGAAATTAAGAAGCTGGAAGATGAATTTCATGATCTTGCTCAAGACAGTGGGGAAAACCTTGCTTACAACACTCGTTTTCACGAACTTAGCTTACTGCTACCCCACAAGGTCACTCCCTTACCTATTGCAATCGAAAAATACATTGGTGGTTTACCAATGCAAATTCAAGACACAGTGTGGGGAAGGAACCCTGCTACTTTGGAAGAAGCAAAGCGTTTGGCTGCCACCCTAACAGATAATCATGTGAAAGCAGGAACCCTAACTCGTAAAGGGGAAAAGAAAAAGGATACTCCCCAACCTGCCGTTGAAATCAAAACCGAGGCCTCAACAAACGGGAAGAACAAGGTCAGGAATTTTGCAATCGACACCACTGCCCCACCCATCAAGAAACAATACAATGGGAACCTACCTAAGTGTGACACCTGCCAGTATCACCATCCAACTCAAGTACCCTGTCGACAGTGCACCAACTGTCAGAGGTATGGGCATCTTGCGGAAGCTTGTCGAATTCCTGCTACAAACGCTCTTGATGCTCCAAACAACCCCACTTGAGACCTTCCAACTACTTAACAGCAAACCCTACCATTCGAATAATATCTATTTTTAATTTCATGTATCGCCACTTTTTGAATCAAATAATAAAATCAAGTATTATCATAACATCTGTGTGCATGCTTGTTTGAATATAAACTAATTGCTATATCTATACTTACTTGCTTGTACAAACAATTAGTTAACTACCAAACAACCAGCTTAACGATTGGTAGAGGTCATCATGTCTTTCCAACAGTCGGGAGAGGCCCTACCACCTGCTCAACGACTGGCGGAGACTATCAGACCTGCTTAACAATCGGTAAAGTCATAAAAAGGACGCAAAACCCTAATGTAAGGTAAATTGGTAATTACGGTCCGGAACGTAATCATGAATTTACAGGTACGTTAAGGTAGTGTGAAATTTTATCAAGGTTTCCGGAAGTTAACCAATTGCAAACCTAGTGTTTCTCTTAACTTCGGGACGAAGTTCCTAAAAGTAGGGGAGACTGTAACATCGCAAAAATTTTTCAAATTTTAATATTAATTTTCTTCTATCATTCACAATGTGCCTAAGTTTTATTTCACGACTACACAGCTTATATATATATATATACACACATATATATATATAATAATAATAATAATAATAATAATAATAATAATAATAATTATTAGTCAAAAAAAAAAAATCAGCTTTGTTTTAGCCCACAACATCAAACCCAAACCCTTCCCTTTCCCTTGAATATTGCAGCCCAAGTCTGGAAGCCCAACAGAACTATCCCAGCCCAAACCCCAGAAGCCCACAACCCAGGGCCCAACTGCCCCTCCCCTCACCCTTCTCTGTTTTTAATTGAAACAAAAAGAAATGGTTGTGCCGGGTTTCGAACTCGGGACCTCTCACACACAAGCACGCGTGCTAGCCAACTGAGCTAGCCTTGATACCTGTTTGTAATCCAACTTAATTTATATAAATACACATCTTCACCTCCTTTTTTCCCCCTTCTTCCCCTCGTCGAGTTGCAGCAGCAGAGATTATAATTATATTTTTTTTTTCCTTCTTTTCTTCTTTTCTTTTTATTGACCGTTCATTTACATGTATTTGACTTAGAAACGTGATTACCGGCTATCATTACACGCTTATTACTCATAAAATCATACCAATTATAATTATAAACGCGTCATAATTGATTCGAGGTCAACAATTACCATTTTGAACACCAAGATGTTTTCCCTATAAATTGAACGTGCTACCTCAGTCACAACTCGCTCACAACACTCTCTCAACCTCCAATTCTCTCTATTATACTCTGATTATTATTATCAAGTTCGTGTTTGACTTTAGCTTTGACCCGACGATTATCATCAATTCTTCACTGTGAGTCTAATTTTTTGGATGGGTTTTAATCTCCGGCATCAACACATCAATAACCCTAAGATTAATCGGGTTATTGATGTGTGAATCGTCCAATTGCAAAATCTAGGGTTCGTAATTATAAATTGGGGATAAACTAAATCTGCTTTGTGTATTTATATATTGTTAACCGGGGATTATCACAACCACTGGCCTAGGCCAAGTGGTTGTGACCAAGGCTTCCAACTCTGATCACCCGGGTTCGAGTCCCACTACAACCATATTTTTTGTTTCCTTTTTCTTTTAAAACAACAAATCAATTATATATATATATATTTCATTTAAACTTGTAAATTCATTTTTAATTATTAAAACCTTGTTATAAATTCTAAAAAAATTATTTTATCAAATCTGATGTCAAAGTTTCATCTACCATTTTTAGTTTTCTGAAATTTATTTATTTAATATTTATAATAATTAAATCAAGTTTATTCTATTTTATTTATAAAAATCTATAAAAATATCAAAACGATCTTATTAATTTCCACAAAAATTATCCTAAGTTTTTATAACATTAAACTATTCAGAAATGATTTTTTATTTCTGAAAAATCATTTATTTAATATTTTTAAGCAATTTTTGTTAGATTTAATCATAATTAAATCATAATAAATCCAATTTTTGGTATTTTTGCACCAAAATTTTATACAAATTATTTCTGATCATTTAGAACAGAAATATGAATTTTAAACTAAAAATTATTTAATTTTAATATTTTCAAATATTAATGTTAGATTTTGACAATTTGTTATAAATAGATTATATAATCTATTTTAAGAAAATAATTTTATAAAAATTATTTTTACACTTTAAACACATTCTTGTAACCATCTTAAGTTTAAATTTCATAAAAAGATTTTTAGTTATTTATTTACTAAATTTCTCTCAATTGACGAATATTTTTAATATTAATCAAACGAGCAATTGTCCCCAAATTCGAAGCCCTAGAACTTATACATTTGTAGACTTGATAGACTTAGACATATTTATTACCTCATTTTAGGGTGATACTTGATACATTTGGTCAACACATTTCTCAACAGATATAACATTTTACCAAGGTGAGTTTTACATAGCCCCTTTTTCTATTTATCACCATTTCTGGGGTGAAACATGTTACAACATCATTTTATGCAATTCAATCATCAATGTGTCTATGTGTTTTCTATGTTGCATTATGTCTTGAGCATGATTAGAGTAAGCACCATTCTAGCATAATCATTAACTCCGTACAAGCCGACGGTATACATTGATAGATCTATTGGACTGACAATCCCACCCGGATACGTGCCTCCTACAAAGGTTACGTGGGTGTTTGTTATCGCATAACATATTCATTGGGACCATAAGTGTATGGTATGTATCATTTTATAACAGTCACAAGGGTTGATTATGCACTCGATTTATTTCTAGTATGTTCTCACATATGGACTAGATTGACATGACACATGAATTGCACAACATTTTATTCAATCATCAAAAACCTATGTAATTCTCACCAACTTTTGTTGACCCAAAACATTTTCAACTTAACATGTTTCAGGTTCTATTTGCTTGAAGATTTGTATTGATGCTTGAAGATATGTGTATAGTTTTATTCAATTTGAAGTACAAATTCTAGAACATTTGTATGTAAGTTATTTAAATCATTTATGAAACTTATTATTCACCATGAGCTACTGAACAATCATCAATACGTGACATCCCGATGTTTCCGCCATCGGTTGGGGTGTTACATGTAAGAATCTAGCAAAGCATTAAGTTTTAGGAGTCCTAAAAGAAATGCATGAATTGATTGACTATAGAAAAACTAAATGAACTACCAGGTAACTAGAGTTTATAATTGGTAATCTATGGTAACCTTGATAAAATTTCACACCACCTTAACGTACCTGTAAATTCATGATTACGTTCCGGACCGCAATCACCAATTTACCTTACATTAGGGTTTTGTGTCCTTCTATGACTCTAACACACATGTAAGTAATGCAAAAATAATCCTGTGGTTGAACCTTTGTATCAATGAGTCTAATAAATCTTTGTATCAAATTACATGTATTGTATCCAAAAATGAGTCCAACTGTTGAGCAGGAAAAGACCTCTACCAGTCAGTGAGTAGGAACCTCTACCGATTGTTGAGCAGGTGCGATAGCCTCTACAAGTCGTTGAGCAGGTTATTAGAACCTCTACCGACTGTTGAGCAGGCATGATGACCTCTACCAATCGTTGAGCAGGTTGTTAGGTACTCTACTAACTGTTGAGCAAGTACTTCATCCTCTACCAGTTGTTTGATTAAGTGTAACAATTGTTTTTTATTTAACACATAAGTTGCAAGTTCGTAATATATACATGTAAGTAAGTTTGTAAATGCATCAAGTATAGCATGCGAGTTGTAATAGAGTTGCCCTAGACAAGGTTAATGACTTAGATGTGTTTATAGCAAATAGTTTATTTTCCATACTTCCAAATATCATGAATAATCAAATGTTCAGGTAGATAATCAAATCCTCATGTATAACTAATATTCAAGTTTTGATGCAATGAACAATTAAGTTTTCAATAGTGTGGTTATCGTGGAGATTAAGTTCATGTTCGAGGAGGTAAAGGATGTGAATTTGGATTTTGAGAGATGATGAAAACTTAAAGTATAATCAAAGTTGTGAAAAAATGGTGAACGTGTAAATGGTTTGATAAAGGGTTTAATTTATAGGGTTTCAAAAAGACGCAAGTAATAAGGTGATCATGCAGAATAATCGTGGGGTTTGAATAAATAGTTAGATACAAGCGTATGAGAAAACATGATTGCGGTGTTTGCCAAAAATTTGTAATAGTTCGAACAAGTTTAAAATAAGTATGTATCAATGGAAAAATTGTAGAGTAAATTTTGTTCCTGTGGATGAAAAGATTTTATTTTCTAAATTGGTTTCGTATATAAAACAAAAGTCATTAAATTGTACAACTAAATTGATTTAGATCAACATATTTCGATGAGTCATAGGTTTTAAACACGATGTCGGATTTCAAAAATCAAGAATTTGTTCAGACGTTTCGTATAATAGGCTTCGAGTAATACATAAAAGAAGTCATTCTTAATAGATTAAAACATTTTTATCGTAAATCATTTGTTACGTCAATAAATTGTTACATAAACATTTAGAATTTAGAAAATAGTTTTTTTTTTTTTTTTGTGAAAATAAAAGACTCTTTGACAAAATATCTATTTGCTATAGTTTGTAAAATCCTCAGGTGATGAATTTTTGAGAAAATTTAGTACTCTTCAGTGTTGGTGTTAGAATATCTCCTATAAACAGGTTACGAGATTATAGTTTGAACAAGGATGTTAAAATCTTGAACATGATGAAATTTTATGGTTGAGGATGCCTTTAAAAAAAAAAAGAAATGTAAGAAGGAGGTTTAAAATAAAATTGGCCCGAATGTAATGTAATATGATTTAAGAAGTAGAATATGCAATATGTTGTAAAGAGAAATATACGATTTGGATTGGATGTTGGAAATGATTAAACAAGCGGGTAATATTACAAGTTTGTAAAATGAAATATGATTTTGAGATCCACAAATGGTTCATGGATTTTAGACTAACGAGGGGATTATATGAGGAAGAAAATAGATTTGAATTGCGAAAATTTGAGATTTAAATCTTGTGATTTAAATGAGAGGGAGATGATATGAATGGAAATGAAACACAAAGATTGTAGATATTTAACCACGAATAAACGAAAATGTTGGCTTATCAAACTGATCAGATCTAAGTCCAAGGAATTTGCTCTAATAATCTAGAAGTACGTTAGGATTGTAGCAAATAAGTGAAAGAGAGTAGGCAAGACTAAGTTAGCTAAGAATAAGGATGAGGATAGAGATAGAGATAAGGATAAGGTAGCAAATAGGGTTACAAGTAATAGAAGCAAGTACTGTTTTAAATCCTATGGTTATAGACTAGATTATTTTTCTAATAACCTAATTCCCTATAACCATGGCTCTGATACCAATCTGTAACACCCCAACCGATGGCGGAAACATCGGGATGTCACGTATTGATGATTGTTCAGTAGCTCATGGTAAATAATAAATTTCAATAATTGATTTAAATACATTACATACAATTGTTCTACAAGAATTTGTACATTAAATGAGAAATACTAAATATGCATCTTCAAGCATTAACTCTAAACTCCAAGCAAGCTATAACCTGAAACATGTTAAGTTTGAAAATATTTTGGGTCAACAAAAGTTGGTGAGAATTACATAGGTTTTGATAATCGAATAAAGCTTGTACAATTCAAGTGTCATGGCAAATCTAGTCCATATGTGAAAACATACTAGAAGTAAATCGAGTGCATAATCAACCCTTGTGACTGTTATAATGTGGTACATCCCATACGCTCATGGTTCACTCGAATATGTTATGCGATAACAAACACCCACGCTACCTTTGTAGGAGGCACGTATCCGGGTGGGATTGTCAGTCCAATAGATCTATCAATGTATACCGTCGGCTGATCAATGTTAATGATTATGCTAGAATTGTGCTTACCCTAGTCATGTTCAAGACATAATGCAACATAGAAAAACACATAGACACTTTGATGATTGAATTGCATATAGAATGTTGTAACATGTTTCACCCCAAAAACGGTGATAAATAGAAAAAGGGGCTATGTAAAACTCACCTTAGCAAAATGTTATGTCTCGTGAAAAAATAGAATAATGTGTTGTGAATGTATGCGAGGTGAATCCCAAAGACTCAACAACGTAGCTAGTCCAAATTGAAGAAAACGAAAAAGAAAGAATATCAAGCTTCCAATTCGCCAATTACAAGAGCTTATAATCAAAGCTTCAATCGTAGAAGTAATAGACTATAGAAGAAAGGTATGAGGGAAAGTTTAATCGGATTGAAACAATCGATTTAGAGGTGCAAAGTATAATGGGTCATAGGTGGGTTTTTATACTAGTTTTGGAGTCAATTAGCCATTAAAATTGGTCAACACCATAAAGTAATGTTTTATGATGAATTGACTATTTGACTAAGACTTTGACTGTTTGACTAAGACTTTGACTGTTTGACTAAGACTTTGACTAATCAATTTAAGAAATGTGTTAAGTTTATTTTCTTCTGAAATACTACACAAGATGATAGTTGGCTCAGTTGGTTGTCACTGTGTGTTGGTTGGCTGTGGACGCGGGTTCGAGTCCCGGTCCACACAAATCTTTTTTAGGCAATTATTTCCCTAAAACTATATTATTCTAAATTCATAATATGATTATATAAGCCCGAAAGTGACTCGAAATATTTTTAAAACGTACAAAAGTGTCGAGATACAAATAATTATTAGTTTAAGGTATTTAAAACATATATTGTTTAAAACAATACATTCTTTTTATCAAAAAAAATTAGGGGAAATTCGCGATGTTACAACAGGCACCCCGTGCCGAGAAACCACCTCCTTAAGGTATAGTCGAGCTAACCGCTTGAGTCCATCGGTTTCCCTAATAGGTATGAAACGTGTTGATTTTGTCAACCTTTCAACAATCACCCAAATCATATCATATCCACTTGGTGACTTTGGTAGTTTGGTGACAAAATCCATCGTGATTCGTTCCCACTTCCATTCTGGAATCTCCGGTTGTTGCAGGAGACCAGATAGCTTCTGATACTCCACCTTGACTTTAGCACAAGTCAAGCATTTGCTCATGTATGAAGCTATATCAGCCTTCTTGTTTGGCCACCAATAAAGTATCTTCAAATCCTGATACATCTTATCGGAGCCAGGGTGAATAGAATACCGGGATTTGTGAGCTTCATCCAAGACAAGCTCCCGTAATCCCCCGATCAAGGGAACCCAAACATGTTCTGCAAAGTAATGTAGGCCATCGGACCTGAGCTCAAGATGCTTATCAGCACTGTGCATAGTTTCAGCTTTAAGGTTTTCCTCCTTCAAAGCTTCCAGTTGTGCAGAACGGATTCGGTCAGGCAAAGAGGAATGAATGGTGAGCTGTAAGGCTCGAACACGACGAGGTTTCGCAGATTCCTTCCTGATCAAGGCGTCCGCCACAACGTTCGCCTTGCCAGGATGGTACTTAATAGCATAGTAATAATCATTCACGAGTTCAACCCAGCGACGCTGCCGCATGTTTCGCTCCTTCTGGTCGAAAATATGCTGAAGACTCTTGTGATTTTCAACGCCTTGCCAGGTGTATACATCACATTTGGTACCGTACAAGTAATGTCTCCATATTTTCAACACAAAACCACCGCACCCAATTCCAGGTCGTGAGTAGTGTAGTTCTTCTCGTGAACCTTAATTAGTTGACAAGAAGCATAAAAGATGACTTTCTCGCGTTTCATCAACACGCAATCGAGACCACGAATAGAAGCGTCACAGTACACAACGAAATCATCTGTACCCTCGGGTAAGGATAGGATAGGTGCAGAACAAAGTTTAAGCTTCAGCATCTGGAATGTCGATTCCTGCAGTTCACCCCAGTCAAAATTTTGGTCTTTCTAGGTGAGAGAAGTGAGGGGTTGAGAAATCTTCGAAAATCCCTCAATAAAACGACGATAGTAACCTGCAAGACCTAGGAATTGCCGCACCTCAGATGGCGTCTTTGGTGCTTCCCAGTCCTTGATGGCTTCGATCTTAGTCGGATCGACATGAATTCCTAGTTCATTAACCACATGTCCTAGGAATTGAACTTCACGCAACCAAAAGTCACACTTTGAGAACTTAGCATACAACTGCTCTCGTCTCAAAAGTTCCAAGACCAACCGCAAGTGTTCCTCATGATCCGTCTTATTCTTAGAATAAACCAGAATGTCATCAATAAACACGATGACGAATTTATCAAGGTAAGGCTTGCAAACGCGGTTCATCAAATCCCTGAACACCGCCGGTGCGTTAGTGAGACCAAAAGGCATGACCAAGAACTCAAAATGGCCATAACGGGTACGAAAAGCAGTCTTCGGAATGTCGGCTTCCTGAACGCGCAACTGGTGATAACCAGACCGCAAATCAATCTTCGAATAGTAACTAGAGCCCTGGAGTTGGTCAAAGAGATCATCAATACGAGGGAGAGGGTAACGATTCTTGATGGTCACTTTGTTCAATTCACGATAATTGATACACATGCGAAGACTTCCGTCCTTCTTCTTCACAAACAAAATAGGAGCCCCCCACGGGAAGAACTCGGTCGGATGAAACCCTTTTCCAGGAGTTCCTGTAACTGGCTGGACAATTCTTGGATCTCGGGAGGTGCAAGACGATACGGAGCTCGGGCAATCGGAGCTGCACCCGGAGTAAGATCAATGCCGAACTCAACCTGCCGATAAGGAGGGAGACCAGGTAAATCATCGGGAAACACATCGGAAAATCGCGAACCACTGGGATATCCTCGATCTTCTTCTCATCGTCAGTCGAAACAGAAACAAGTGCCAGAATGGCCGAATAACCCTTTCGAAGATACTTAAGGGCTTTCATACTAGAAATGATACTCAGCGGAGCACCGCTCTTCTCGCGATGAACCAAAAGAGTCTCTTCATCAGGGAGAGGGATCCGAATAACCTTATTGAAACAAACGATCTCTGCACGATACAATGATAACCAATCCATGCCCACAACGACATCGAAACTACCCATGGATACCGGCATAAGGTCAATGGGGAACGACAAACCCGACAGTTCTAAGCGACATTCCCTAAGAATATGTGCCGCTTCGATTTTCTTACCATTAGCCAATTCTATCAAGTACTTAGCCTCTAAAGGTGTGGGTACTATATCTAGCAATCGATTAACGTCCTTAGATATGAAACTCTTATCGGCACCAGAATCAAACAAGACAGAAACATAGCGATCATTAAGAAGGAACGTACCGGTAACTGTGTCTGGATCCTGCCTAGCCTCTGCAGATCCAATAACGAAAGCACGCGCAGTCCTGCCGCCGCCTCTGTTGTTCCCGTTACCGTTCCCGCCCTTCCCATTCTCGCCCTGTCTCAGCTTGGGACAATCACGCTTAAAATTCCCCGTGTCACCACAGTTGTAGCACCCCTGCTTTCCCGGAGTCCCCTGAGCAGCAGGAGCAGGAGCAGGAGCAGGAGCCTGAGTCGAGGGAAGTGACACCCTGCAATCCTTAGCAAGATGCCCCAACTGATGGCATCGATGACAACGAGCTCGTTCACAACTCCCAGAGTGATGATAACCACACTTGTTACACTTGGGATGCTTTCTAACATACCCACCCGACTTCTGTCCTGAAGAAGATCCAGACGAATCAAACTTCTTCACTGGCTGAGATGGTGTTGGCATGGCACTCTTCCCCACGTTATCCCACTTCCTCTTGTTCCCCTCAGAACCCTTCACAATAGTACCCTTAGAAGGAAAAACACCTTCTGCCACCTTCAGGTTAGTCATCCGATGAGCCGATCGGACAACTTCAGCAAGTGTGGGAAGATTCCCGGCAGCCACCAACCCTGCTATCTCCGGAACCAACCCAGAAATGTGATGCTTGATCCTCCTATACTCGGATGTGTGCAAATCAGGGCACAACACCGCTAACTCGTCCCGCCTCATCGTGTACTCCTCTATCTCAGACCCAACCATCTTGTAGTTCCAGACCTCATGTTCCAACTTCTGTACTTCCTCTCTAGGACAGTACTCACTCTTCAGAAGATGCACAAAATCCGCCCAAGGCATGGCAATAGCCTCCCCTAAACCCATGTTCTGAGCAGTAGCATTCCACCACGACAATGCAGGCCCCTCAAATGTCGCAGTAGCATACTTAACACGGTCCCCAGCGGGACAGGTACACATCACAAACAAGGACTCGACCTTCTCCAATCATCAGAGCAGTCCCACTGCTCCCTCAGTCCCAGCGAAGTTATGGGGCTGACAGTCCCAAAACTTCTTATAAGAATACTGAGGTGGAGGTGGATTGACAGCAATACCCGAGACATGACACACGAATACAACATAAAAGAAAGGACATGGCACCCAAGAATGAGGCAGAGTCGATAGAAATCAACTCACCACCCATGGCGTTAAGCCCGGCCTGGAAAGTAGACACGGTTGCAACAAGTTGTTCAGTTCCGCCTGGGTCATGTTGATGTTACCATGACCGCCGCCGCCAGCACGGCCACCACCGCCAGCACAGCCACCGCCGCCACCACGACGTCCACCACCATGATCCCCAGACATGATCTGGAATCAAAATCAAGAGACTCAAATTTACCTCTAGTGTCAAACGCTAGAAATTGCAAGAGTTAAGCCTAGGGACAAACCCAGGACTGTACATCCAAACTCAAAGTCCACTGGGATTTTCATGCATTTCAGTTTATGATTTCGTGTGCACCCAAAATGATAAACTGCTCTACATGGTCCTCCAAATGTACTCCCAATTCGAACTCTGGTCACCGAATATCATCACCTAGTAACGTGTTACGATAGGTGTAAGTGTAAGAGAGTATGTGTGTGCAAGAGTCAACTAGTCAGTCCCTTTTTTCTTCAAATCCCAAAGAAGAAGGCAAGAATAGGCAAGAGCCTAAGTAAGAGTGGATGATGTACACAAATGTGATGATATAAAGACACCCCGACAATACTAGTACGTATCCCACTAAGCAACTCAAAGTATGTGACCGTTTAATGTGTGTGACTCGGCTATAGACTAGATTCTACATGCAGTCCTAGTTACTATAACCATTGGCTCTGATACCAATCTGTCACACCCTCAAATTTCCACTTGCGGAGTTTTACCGTGAGGCGCATGACAAATCGAGATCCAAGTCAACGGTCACAATAAACAACACTATATGAAATACGTAAACTCAAAACATAGTTCTCATAATATATAAAAACCATAGCGGAAGCATTTAATCAGTACAAAAACCATGTGCCAACGTATTCAAAACATTTATTTCAAAACGTGATACTAAGCCTAGACGCAAATGCAGACTCGTGCGCGTAGTCCGTTTGTGCTACCTTAGCGACCTGAGAAAAACATGCCAAAACGACGTCAACATATAATGCTGGTGAGTTCACAGGTTTGTTCAAAATGTTACCAATGTGTTACAAAACGTTACTAAGCTCCAACCTGTCCATACTATATCAATGTTACCAAAGTACGCTAGCTAGGGATATGTTTTGTTACTACTACGATTGGAAAACTATTACTAGACTGTTACCAATGTTCAGCCCGAGTGTTCAGCAATGTTCATCAAGTTCGAGATAATATGCACCCGCCCGGCCCTCCGAGCCGTCGAGTGGGGCCTGTCAAACCCAATAGATCTATCCACATTTCCCCCGTTATGCATCCCCGCACATTCATGGTTTCCCCCATATGTAAAAGCAGAAAAAGTGGGGCCGTGAACTCACCTTAGGTTGCGTTCTTCAATAATATAAGAAAGCCAAGCCCTTGATAATCCCAACTACCGGAGATCTATCAAAATATTCACATAAGTGTTCTAACTAATAACCATAAGGTTATCTAGTCCCCAATTGTCCAAATCGTGACCAAGTAAGTTTTAAAACGTGTTTAAATGTTTAACTGACACACTAGACCGACCCGACATCCCGTTGGTGACCAATTACCTAAACTAATCAAGTATACTCAGATTACACACAAGGTTCAAGCATAAAACACTTAGTTTGAATCAAAAATCTCATCTTTGATTGTATAGGGTCGAACCAGAGTTTTACAGTTCCACGTTTGCCCCTTTTTGTCACGTTCGACCCTTTTTGAGCCACGTTCGACCCTTTTGAGCCACGTTCGACCCAAATAAAACAGATTCGACCAATCTGATGTCCAGGTTCGACCCTGGAGTCCACCTTCGACCCCACGACTGGTCGAAGGTACCCAGGTTTGATCCTGGCAGAGTGTTCTTCCACAAAACGCATCAAAAACATCCGAAAATATCACGAAATATCACCAACCACAGCAGTCATGTATGAATAACATATCCCCACAAAACCCCACCAATTTTGCCCAAAAACCTGTTCGTTTTAACTCTTTCCCAAAATGGCAAAAATTATGGAAATGTCACATCATGCATGAAATCTTTGCCCAATTTGGAAACTTTTCAAAATCATTTCACAATCATCTTATCATGCTCAGTTTAATGTGTTTATGAAAACTCCCAATAGTTGTATTGATAATACTATCATGCAACAAGCCCTAGATTTATCAAAATCCCCAAATTCGACATAACATCATCATTCATGTAATTGTAATCTTAAACAATCATATACCCACAATAATAGCAGCCCTAGATCATGTTTCTATCATTAGTACAGCAGCAAATCATTAAACAACACATAATATCACATAACACGTAATTTACATACGTTTATTGATATGAAAACCTATGTTTAAATGATAAGGTTTAGGTTTAGGAAGATGTTTAAAGGTTTTTAATTCATAAAAACATCGTTAGAACAGATCTGGACATTTAGGGTTAGATGAAAATGAATCAAAATGCTTTTAAAAGGGTTTAGGATTAAGAACACACATTGGATTCTTGGTTAGATGTTGTTTGTAGGTTAGATTATGAAAGACGAGAGCAAAAACTCCTTCCTCAGTGATTAAAATCGTTTGAGAGTGTTTAGAGGTGTTTAGGGTTTGTGAAATGGTGAAAATGACAAAGTGTGGTATTTATAATAGTTCCACATTCGCCCCTTGTATAGGGTCGAAGGTGCCAACTTCGCCCCTTTTACAAGGTCGAATGAGTTAATGTTGTTCTTTCTTCCAGGTTCGCTCCCTTGCCATGGGTCGAACCAAGACCCATTTCCAGGTTCGCCCCCACGCTATGGGTCGAACCAGACTTATGTTTTCTAGGTTTTCCAGTTTTGTCGTTTTAACGCATTTAAACACATCCTAACGTATGAACATGTAATTCTAACACATGTTAAGCATATATAGGCACGCATAATCATGTTCACACCTTGTAGCACGTATTATCATGTTATGTTACACGTATGCTAATAATCTCCATATCATACTTGATTCAGTTCATGTAATTTCACCAACAACGGGACCCGGTACCAGTGTATTCCCAAAACGACTCCCAATGATCCTCCAGATCATTGAACTCTGTACAAACCTATCATAACCCGACTCAACTAACCTAGTTAAGTTCGTTTATAAATGTTTCTTGCTAAGGTAGACTTATGTTTTACCAAAATGTTTAAGCCGAACATGCCGGGTGTCACAGATTACAATGTATAAATGTAAAATACTTAAATCATATAAAAACAATCTAACACATAGATAACAAATAGTACACACTAACTTTTTGGTAGTTTTAGCACAAGATGACAATGTAGATGGACAATTAGATATATTATGCATACATATTTAAAAAGATATATTATAAATTATATTGGGTATCTAATCGGGTAAACGGATATACTTTATCGGGTAATCGGGTCGGGTAAACGGGTATATCATCAAATCCCAAACCCGCGAAAAAAAAACTGATCTCATACCCGATTACCCAAACCCAGACCCGTCCCAAATGTGTCGGGTTTCGGGTTTACCCATCGGGTTCGGGTTTGATTGCCATCCCTTTGGACTGGTGAATCGCCATGTTTTTTTTAAGCAAACTTCGTTAAAAACGGCCAACGCTCTGGCTCTAGGATAGAGATAGAAACGTCAAAAAAGGTCACTATTACATCAAATCGAAATTACACCAAGTAAGCCTATCAATTGATACCATTTTACATCTATTTCTAAACCAAAGAAAACCCAAAGTTTTTATATCCGCCAATATCTCAACCATATTTCGCTTCTTGTTTGAGAAAACCATGTCGTTCTTAGCTTTCCAAATCCTCCAACAAGTTAAACTTGTAATGCCTTGCATCGCTTTTTTCTTTATCCTCAAATGCTTATAAAACTTGTGGATCTCCAAAAGGCTACTCGGGGCGGTCCATGATGGACCAACCGTGATGGCCGTGACCATCACGAACACCGCCCCACGTTGGTTATCACGACCGCGATGAAAAGTTTTTGTGACATACATCACGAACAAATTCTAGCCGTTTTGTGACCCTTGGCCAGCCAACGATCTGTTAACCGTTTGAAATAAAAAAATAATTTATTTTATAACACTATATATAATCTCATTCAACCAATATCAAAACCACACACAATAAAACAATACACCCAACTTCAAAATACATTCAACTTAAAAAAAATGGAAGGATCGAGCAAGAAACAATCGGCTACGAAGCGAAAGTTTAAACCAAAAGTTCGGTCTAATCTAGGCGAACTAGCTAGGTTTCATCAAGGCGTACCCCAAACCCCATATCCTACACACCAAACGTCTCAAACCCAACTTATGACCACCCCACCCTTTCAAAACCATATGTATCAAACGTAACAATTTTCGCTTCCAAACCAATATCTAGTACACTACTCTCAACCCAACATGCCAACCCAAGCCGCATCAGGGGTGTTCCAAGCACCTCCCTATGCGATTGATCTACGTATGTTCGACCGTTATGGGGTTCGCGATTCGGACCAGTATATGGTCGAAGATTCTGAGGAAGATGAATATGAATATGAACAAGAGGAAGGGGAAGAAGAGGAGATACAAGTGAAAGCCTCACCAAGAGGAAGAGGAAGAAGAGGAGATACAAACACGATGCCGAAAGACAAAACTCATTAGTCGCAAGAAGATGAAGTGGCCTTGGTAAAGGCGTTTCTACATATTTCTGAGGACAAATGCGTCGGAAATTAACAACCAAGAGACACCTTTTGGTAGAGAGTCAAGACCCACTCTGAACAACTTACCAGTATAACCACAAGGCGCATGGATCAAATAACCGGAAGTGGAGCGATTTAAATAAAAAAATGAGTAGATTCAACGGCCTCTATTTTACACAGGTATATTATTATTGTTATGTTATTTTTTTATAAATTGTTTACTTTATATTTTTTTTTATAAATTGTTAACTTTAGATTTTTTTAAATAGAAACGTCTTTGGCCAAGTGGAGCGAATGATGTGGAAATCATACGTGCGGCCCTCCACGATTATCAGCGAATGTACATAAAGACTGGTTTTCATTCGTTGGATTCGTGGGAAGTTGCAAGAGTTCATTCCAAGTGGTTCCCATTGACATTCCCGTGGTAACCGAACATGGGCCAACTGGGCCTCCCGGAGGAAGGGGAAGGGGTGGTGGTCGTTCTTAAAAACGATCTAAAACATTCGACTCGGGAAATTGTACACCATCAATGGACGGGCTGTCTACCGACATGCCCGAACTTAAATTGGATGATGAATTTCCGGAACCTGCCGACGACACAACCCCAACAAGAAGCACGACTCGAAGGAAAAGTGGCGAGTTGTCAAGTGGCAAAGGGAAAGAACCTTGGGTGGAGGCGATGACTGAATTCAAGTCGGCAAAAATGGTGGAAATTGATGAGAATCGGGAAAGGCGTAAGTATTTGACGGACTTGAAAGTACAAAGAGAGAACACCTACATTAAACATTTAAATGAAATTAAAAAAAATAAAGATTTGAAGGTGTTAAAGGAATCACACGAGGACGCCAAAAAACCATACAAAACGATTCCCATCGAACGAAGACGTGTGTCACAAGTGGGGTTGGCCATGTAACTTTTACTTTTTTTATTTTTAGTTTTTTTTTATGTTTTTTATGTTTATTTTTATGTTTTTATTTAATGTAAATTTTTTTATTTAATGTATTTTTTTATTTAATGTAATATTTTTAAATTATTTTTAAAAAAAAGTTTAGTGATGAAATGTGATGAAAAGTGAACACCATCACATGTGTTTAATGATGGAATGTGATAGAATCTGATGAAATGAGGTGGCACAATCTAATTGGGTGTGATAGTGTGATGGGGTAATGACCACCCCATCCACCCTAATATCTTTTACCTCAAACAAGTAAACCGAGGAAGGCCACACCACTTCTCAATACCTTACCAAACACCCATAGAAAAGCCACAAGCCGAGAAAAGATGATCCGAAGTCTCCTCTTGATCTCTGCATAAAACACACAAAGAAATCCCCACCATGGGTACCCCAGTACTTCAATGCCAGGCGAGTTTTAACAGTAATTTCCTCGTCATGTCTATGGGCGGGTGGGTTACTGAGTTTTTACCGGAATTGCTGTTTGACAACCCGGGTACTCTCGGAATACTTGAATTTATCGAAAGGATGCCCCGAAAGTGCTCGGGTTTGATTTATTGACCGTTAAAAAAGGGGTCCCGTGAACTTGTTTATTGTATCTATCCAACAGGCGTGAAGAACTTAAATGCAACGCAAAAATAATAAGAAAGCCACCGCCACCGAGTTTTCAAGAAAAACATCATTGGTTGACGAATTTGGGTCATACCGAGCGATAAAAGAAAATAAATTGAACTAGTTGGTCAACCTACAAGCTCAACAAGGAGAAAAAAAAACTTTAGTGTTTTGGAGAAAGAATGCGAATTGTTAAGGCAAAGACGGTATGACCACGACTTGAATATGTATCCAAAACCTCATGACCACCTCAAAGGTAAAATCTTGGAATTGGTTTTGAGACGAAAAGAAGAATCGTGGCGAAATACAATAGGGATCGTTATTGGGCGAAAGGCGAAGATGACGATGAAGGCGAAGAGTAGATTGTTATTTTTTTTAAATTGATGTTTCTTGTAATTTTTTTATTTTAACTTAATGTATTTTTATTTTCGTTACTATAATGCTATTTTTAATTAAACTCTTTATTAAAAAAAAACTAAAAAAAATAACATTTCAGTGAAGTACTGCCTCTAAAAAACTGTTTTAGTGAAGTGAAGTGATGTGGCAGTGCAAGATTGGTAGAAATTAGTGAAGTTGAAATATTTCATGGTAGTGCCCCTCCTACCTTTAAGACTACACGGTGGTCATGGTGTGAATGGGGCATTAAACGACATGAAGGGTAGTGGTGGCGTGAAGGGGCTTTTTTTAATCAATCAACTAATAATAATTCATTCATAATCTAAGAATTAACTACAACCATCCACTTCACTCTCACCTTTTGTTCCACGCCCGTGAAAATCTCATCAAACATGCCTTACACCACTTTTTATGCCACGTATGGGATGGTGTTGATGACGTGAAGAGGCTTTACATTCCTTTTCACACACTCCACACTGTATAGGCTAAGTATGGTTCGTGCATATTTTTAGTACGTGGGGTATCATGGATTTGTACTTTTGTCATATGATTAATAGTATAATGATTAAATTGGTATGAACCGAATAGAGCAATGGCCTAAGAAATTGATAGAGAATTAGAGATATATAAATAACTTTTTTCATGTATGCCTTTCATTAACTAATATTGCCTTTTATAGGCTACAACCATAAGAAAAACTAAACAACTAAACATTCAATGCAATGCAGTAAGTAAAGTAATGGGTACGTGGATAGTGGAAATGCTAAATAAAAGGAAATAGCAACAACTAAACATAAACGTGGGTAACGGCATGCACGGTTACGTAGGACTCGGCACACATCAATCCACCCCACTCGAATTCACCTTGTCCTCAAGGTGAAGATCGGGGTTGTCCGTGGAATCAACGATCATCATTAGCTGTGGTTTTAGACACTTGTGGCCCGGCTTATACGTTTCGTCACAGTAATAACATAAGCCCTTAACATGGCGGTCACGAATTTCGGCACTGGTGAGACGTCGGGCATGATTGGGAGCCGGAAGTTGGGCCAACCGCGGTGTGGGAGTCGGTCCCAAAGGGCCTGTAGCAATTTGTTCTTCGTTAGAATCAGAGGCGCGACCCAATTTCAGTTTTTCTTCCACGAGACGTGCCATACCAATGGCATCAGACAATGAACGTGGGACTTCACCTTAACCTCCAAGCGAATCTCGTCCTTGAGTCCGCCCACGAAACATCCGATCAAGAAGGGTTCCGGTAAGTCATCGACACGGTGGGAGAGGCGTTCGAATTCCTCTTGGTAAGCAACCACCGTTGTAGTTTGTTTGAGGCGAGATAGGGCTTCGCCAGGATCCTCATAATCAGTAGGGCCAAAACGACCATGGACAGCCTTAGAAAACTCGACCCAAGTCATCGGCCCTTTAGATTTTTCGAGCCATCTATGCCATTGCAAGGCGATGCCATCAAGATGAAAAGAGGCGAGGTGCACCTTGTCGCCATCTTCAACCCGTTGGAATGCAAAATACTGCTCAGCTTGATAAAGCCAACCGGATGGATCGTCTCCACCGAAACGAGGAAATGATAACTTCATATAGGGTTTCGGGGTGTGAGGAACAAGTTTGCCGCCGCTGCCGGAGGACGAACCGGATGAGTTCTGATCACGTTGTGCTTGCAAGGACGCATTGATGCTTTGCACTTCAGCCAAAATCTTTTCAAACATGGCTTCATGTTGGGCGAAACGATCTTGGGTTTGTTGTTGGAACTCGGCATTAGAGATTTTTCGGGTTTCCATTGGATCAAAACCGGCTCTGATACCAATTGGTATGAACCGAATAGAGCAATGGCCTAAGAAATTGATAGAGAATTAGAGATATGTAAATAACTTTTTTCATGCATGCCTTTCATTAACTAATATTGCCTTTTATAGGCTACAACCATAAGAAAAACTAAACAACTAAACATTCAATGCAATGCAGTAAGTAAAGTAATGGGTACGTGGATAGTGGAAATGCTAAATAAAAGGAAATAGCAACAACTAAACATAAACGTGGGTAACGGCATGCACGGTTACGTAGGACTCGGCACACATCATAAATTTGGTTTAGGATATGTATGTATGCATGCATTATGGTATTGGTTCAGTAAGATTAATTGAAAAGTTTGGGTTGAATTATCAAAGCATTAAGTCACTAAACTACGGTTGTAGAAAGAAAAAAAAAAGAAAAAAAACTTAAAATGAACAATGAAATAACCGGCTAACTTTCTTTGATTTGGACGGTTCATCGGGTTTTGGATAGTTATGATGATTTGGTTATCTATAGTGTGTATATATATATATATATAAATATATAAATAGATCTCTTACGGGTAAAATGGTAATTTAACAACAAAACAAGTTTTAGAGCTAGATTTACAAGCATACAATGCATCCACACTCCAAGCAGGGACGAAGCTTTGTGAGGGCCAGGGGTGGCCCTGGCCCCCCCTGTTTTTTGGCGCAGTAGTGAAAATTTGCGATTTTCGTAGGTAAATTTAGTCCGGGTTAAGCCGGCCCCCGCTGATTTGCCACTACCGATTGAAAAAAATTGAGTCCGGCCCCCGCCGATTGACTAACCAAGCTTCGCCACTGACTCCAAGCGTCTTAAGAAGATGTTTGGCTGTTCATTTTCTCCCTCCTTTTAACTTATGACTTATTCAATAAGTTAAAAGTTAAAACAAAAGTGTTTGGGTAATTGTTTAAAAAGGAACTTATGTAAGATTTTGTGCTTTGAAAAGGAGAAAAGAGGGGAAAAGTCATAAGTCACAATTTGTGACTTATGAGATTAATGAGCTTTCATAAGTAGGGGTGTTCAGAATTCATTTCGGATTCGAAAAATTCGAAATTCGACTTAGTTCGATTCGATTATCAAGAATTCGATCCGATTATTAAGAATTCGAATTCGATTCAATTCGAATTCAAGTCCAGTAAATCGAATACGAATCGAACACGAATTCATGATTTTAAATTCGATTCGATTCGAAATTCGAATAAAAACTGTACATACATATTTTTTAAATATATCTACACACATACACATTATTATAAACAAAAATATACACATTGAAAAAAATGAACTTATAAATTTTGGTCAAACTCTAAGAACCCATAATCTCTACAACTTTTACCATAACCATATTTTACATATTTATCTTATACATCACAAAACTCTAACAAACTATACTCTCTACTATCTTTAATATTCCCGTATTTGACATATTGTTGTTTATCAATTATGTAGATTTATATTTTATATGTTAACAATAATGAGTTTGTATTAGTTTTAAAACTAAAAGTAAACAATTTATTATTTATGGTGAATTTGAACTAAATCGAATTTATTCGAATTCGATTCGAATTTGAGTTTCTTATTCGAATCGAATACGAATCGAATAAATTGAATTTTAAGCGAATACGAATCGAATACGAATTCAGGTAAAAATATTAAAAATTCGAAAAATTCGATTCGAATAATTCGAAAATTCGTTATTCGATTCGTTGAACACCGAGAAGGAGAGCCTAACATCTGTAGGGTTTCTTTTAAGACGCTGGTTTCCGCTGGTTACAGAGCATCGGATGAAAGCTTTAATTCCTGATTAAATGTGCAATTGAAGCCGATTAAATTAAGAAATCAAGCACCGTAGGTTACAGGTCCCTTCAGGTTACCGTACCCCCATCCATTTCAGTCGAAACCCAGTAGCCATGAGTATAAGTTTGAAGACTTTTTCATCCATCCCACCGCCTGTGGTTATCTTCATCTTGGTCTTTGGATTGGATTTGAGGGTTCAAAAGTGGATTGATGGTGGTGAAATCAACGGACTAAAGAATTCAGAATAACCTCTAGATCGATAGTCAATGAGCACATTTGTCTCCGTCTATTATTCATTTTGAGGGTTTTTTTATTACTATATTCTCTTATGATTTGGGGGTGTTTGGATTTGGGTTTTGAAACTAATGAATTGGTAGTTGGTTCCTAATATTCTGATTAGGGGTTTACAATTCTCATTCTATTTAGTTTTTTTTTCTCACCATATTTGATTAGTAGCTGTGATGTACCTCTTATACACTGATGGGCTGATGCAGTAGCTATGATCTATCCTCTTACACATCATATGGGTCTTCGGCACACGTATTGATGTACCTTCATATGTTTTATACAAGTATGAAACTTGGTTACCTTAACCCATTCAAGCCCATACAGTCCTCATGTTGCTCCACTTTGGTTTTTAATGTCTATTAAACTCTGATGTTTGAACAGTGACCAATCCTGAGTGTTAGGGTTGGGTTGGTTACCTTCTTTATCTTCTTATATGATGTTTTAGTGGAGTGGTTATCTGTTTTCTTTAAAAACTTGCGCCACAAACAGAAATACTAAGCAAAGAACCTCCAATTTGCTTGCTGCTCGTAACGAAAGGGATACATATATATTTTTTATACAGATATTAGACTTCTAGCTTAAGCTTAACCGATACAATGTTTACACGGTTATCGCTTTATATATTTTTAAACATAGATTGTATGCTATAATTAAATTTTAGTAAGCTTTGTTTATCTGTTCAGGTTTAAACAAATTAAAAAAGGGCACCATCTACACTTGAACAAGAAATCGATACATGTTTTTGTTTCTTAATTCTTATACCCTTATCTATACAACTTGCTACTTAACATGATTGAATTAATTAATAATTTGGATCTGTTCTTTTTTTTTTTTTTTTATTAACATGACCAATTGCAATGCAGTTAATAATTTTCGTGACTGATATGTTCATATCATTTTGATTATTAGGAGAGAAACAATCCTGGTATGAACCTCACAACTAATTGATGATCTGAAAGAAGATGAAAGATTCGTATATCTTGATGACCTTTTGTGTTGCAGAACCTGGTCCTCTAGCTCAATTAGGGTGTGAGACTGTTTCAGATGTATTTGGAGCCATCTGTGTATACCCATTGTAAGTTTTCAGAACAAGGTAATTTGTTGTTTACTCTAGAGGCACAAAATGGGTGGGTCCGGCCGGTTAAGTAACGGGTCGTGATGATAGCTTTTTTACACAGATTGGGGCCCTAACACCTTAGTGCGCCACACCACTATCTTGCTCGCACCTTTATGACTACCTAGACCACTACTTTGACCAACTCCCACGACACCTTGGCAACGACCCTTGCCGACTACTAACAACAAAAAGCCAATTGAGTTTGCATAATAGATAGGCATAAAGCCAATTGAGCTTGCATCATATTTATGAAAGGTGTCACCTTAATTTGATAAAAAATTTGGTCTGCTAAGACCATGCGTAGTGGGGCTTTATAAATATAAAGCCCCTGAATGTGATTGGTCCACGTGGCAGCTGAGTCAGCATGGAGAGAGAAACTGAAAAAGGGGTGTAGTGGTAGGGGCTTTATATATAAAGCCCCTATTAATATTTTATTATATCTTTTAAATTAAAATAATAATAAAATAATATTAAAGAGAGAGAGGGTATGAGGTGGCTTGATCTGATTGGAGGGGGCAAGTTGAAGATGGCGTTATATTTATGGAGCCCCTGCACACTTTTGAAAAATGGAGCCCCCCCGTAGCGGTGTGGGGGGCGCCATTTTTGTCCAACTCAGCCCCAGGCGTTATAAATGGAGCCCGAGTACAGGTGGTCTAAGGATCTTCCTATTAATTGTACCAACGCTTGTAGTGAGGTTTTTCATTGTCTTACTATGATGCAGAAGTAGTTTTTAAATTATGTCACTAATGAAGTAGGTATGTGTATCATTTAATAAGAATTTGAACGTGCAACGAAAGAGTAAATAACGGGTGTTAAAGGACATGTAAAATTGTTTAATGTAAAAGCACAACTTATTTTTTAATTTCCGTCGTTGCTACACCTACATTAAGGCACATGTTATATGGCTTCCCCTTTTATAATTTCCATTACAGTTATTCACCATCAAGGATAAAAAGACCGGAGAAAAATCAATGTTTCTCAAAAATGATATGTCCTAACAAAATATATAGGATGGGTCATGAGTAAATAAGTACATTTCCCCATACCATCTGGCTCCTTAATGACCAAACCAATTTTTTTTTCAAATCTGTCCAACACAAACTCATCACTTATTAGAATTCATCTACCAACTAACATCAAAAAAGAAAAAAATTAAAAAAGTTGTTGGTGCCTTATTGGTTTTGATTCATTACACTAGATACTATGTAGATTAGTTTCCTTGTTTTATCTTTGTTTTCTCATTTTGACAGCTTGATTAGTTGTCTCCTGGCTTAAATACATACATACATACATACCTATATAGGATAATCATATTTAGAAACAAAACATTACACTGTCACAGTTTAGACACAAAAATAACCATTATAGGGCAAAAACCAACCACTATTTAAATTCCGTTTATCAATATAATATAATTTCTGACAAACATCCTTAAGACCCTACCATTGAGTAATAATAATTTTCAAAATACAATGTATTATTAGTGGAGAATTGAAATGGTGGAATTCTGATCTTCTGGGTGGGGTCTGAAGAGTTGTTTTTTTAGATTTATAGTATGGAAGATATGATTATTGAATGGTGATGTTCATTTTTGAGGCTGAGCAATGTTTATTGTTGATAGTTAATGCATATATACGCTAGTTCTGAAGAGGGTCATGATGCCAATTTTCAATAGTCTGCAGGGTGGATGAAACGTTTGTCATGTCTTTCACATAGCCTTCAGTGTTCAACTACTCGCCTCAAATTTTGTCAATGGACTCTAATGCAGAGTACAAGTCATGACGCAAGATGTACAACATTGCCTTGTGTTGACTCTTGTTGACTTCTATATTTTATTTTGATAAGGTCTCAACTAGAAAGTACAATTCTCTCTTTAGGTTATGTACAAACTACCGCTTCAGATGTAAGTAACGACTTCAGTAACATCATGTTGATACATGATATTACCAATATAATCTCTTTTGCATATGCACGTAGCTTCCGCTGCAACGCGTGAGTTCCCACTAGTTTATCAAAAAGGGTGAATTCAATTTCATTGCATCTCATAAGAAAAATAAGGTTTTGAATAGGAGAGGTCATTTAATATGTAAGGGTAAAGGGGCACCTTGAGAATGAGGGGTTGGGTTCATCTGTCACACCCTCAAATTCCACTTGCGGTGTTTTACCGTGAGGCGCGTGATACACCAGGATCCCAGTCAACAATCACAATAAACAAACGCTAAACATGCATATATATATATATATATATATATATATATATATATATATATATATATATATATATATATAGGAAAAAGATCATTTAGGAACCAAGGTACTAGTTAGGAACTTAGGAACCAATCTGAGCCATTCATCTTTTAATCTTGATCTAAGGCTAGGATGGTAATTGAACAATTATGTTTTATATTTTAATTTTAAAAAAAAGTTATAAAATCCCCCATCTCTTTCTCTCTGCCATTCTCACACCACTCTTCTCTCCTATACTTTCTCTCTCTAAAAAAAACCCCAATTCCAAACCCTAACCACTGTCTCCTTCCTTCGATCACCGACTCCGAAGAACTCACCATCGAGGAACGCAACCTCTTATCCGTCGCTTACAAGAACGTCATCGGTGCTCGTCGTGCTTCGTGGCAAATAAGAAATCACGTACCAAATAAGAAATCACGTACCAATCGTAGTGATAATCTTGAAGTTTGGTAATTTGTTTTTTTTTTTTATTAATGAAAACCTCTTCAAAAGATTCTAAACTGCTTAACAGATTATGTCTTGGATAATGATCCACTTTTTGAAAATAATTAAACTATACATTTTTTATAATTGGTCATATGAGTTTTCTAAAAAAACAAATTTCTTTCAATTACAAAAACCATCTTCAATAACCGTTTTTTTGAAAATAATTAAACTGTACATTTTTATAGAATGTTTTTGTATCACTAATTGGACTTTACACTGATATATAATTGTTGAAATATGAATATACACTGACGTATATAGTTTTTTTAGTTTTTTAATTTTTTTTTTGTTCGCAATTAGGGTTTCAGTTTGCAGAGCAGTTTTTTTTTACGTGCAAAAATTTTTCGTACGTACAAAGTTTTGGAATTATACACCGATGTATAATTCAGATCATGTTGCGTTATAGCAGTTTTCATACGTACAAAGAGTTATACAATTATTCACTGTCGTATATTAGTTTAGTTTTTGGAAGTATACACCGATGTATAATTCAGATCATGTTGAAGCGTACAGATACACTAACATTCATCTATACACTGATGTATAATTGTTGGAATATGAATATACACTGACGTATATTTGTTGAATATTATGGTACAGTACAATGTTTTTGTAGTACTAATTGGACTATACACTGATGTATAATTGTTGGAATATGAATATACACTGACGTATAGTTGTTTAATGTTATCGTACAGTAAAATGTTTTTTGTAGCAATGATTGGACTATACACCGATGTATAATTGTTTGAATATGACGATACTAAACACTGTTCTATAGCATCAATTTTATTGGGGTCTGATGTATATTGTATGTATACACTGATGTATATGCTAAACAACCTTTTTCTTTGTTTCAGGTTACTCTTGATAAGACCAACCTATCAGTTCGTGTGAGTGCATGGAATATGAATATACACTGACGTATAGTTGTTTTAATGTTATCGTACAGTATAATGTTTTTGTAGCAATGATTGGAATATACACTGATGTATAATTGTTGGAATATGAATATACACTGACGTATAGTTGTTTAATGTTTTATCGTACAGTATAATGTTTTTTGTAGCAATGATTGGAATATACACTGATGTATAATTGTTGGAATATGAATATACATTGACGTATAGTTGTTTTAATGTTATCGTACAGTATAATGTTTTTGTAGCAATGATTGGAATATACACTGATGTATAATTGTTGGAATATGAATATACACTGACGTATAGTTGTTTAATGTTTATCGTACAGTATAATTTTTTTGTACGCACAAATGATATTAGTTGTGGTTTTTGTCAGTTACAATGTATACTAAATAACCTATTAATACTCACATACCAAAAGACAATATTACCCCTTGATTTAATTAAAAAGTTAATTAATGTTTAACATATTTACCATCATGCCATTGAAGATGGATGGATGAGATTGGTTCCTAAAGTTCCTAACTAAGGGTTGGTTCTCAATTGAACCCTACCCTATATATATATATATATATATATATATATATATATATATATATATATATATATATCGAAACCAAAACATTATCCTTTGAGCCATAAACCAGCAGTGGAAGCATTTCTTGTTTACAACCAAAAGGCATATTAAAGTTTACAAAATATTGTTTAATATGCATCAAAACTCTAGACGCTGTGCAAGACTCCGTGCGCCTAGCCCGTTAACTGCTGCCTTAGCGACCTGAGAAAACATACCAAAATGTCAACATATAATGCTGGTGAGTTCACAGGTTTTCTTTCATAAAAGAGTTGTCATAGTTTGAAGAGATCATATCCGTTACTACTATGTTATGAGAACGTTAGCTAGACGTTAAGTGTTTTTACTACTACGGTTGGGAACCCATTACTAAACATGTACCAATGTTGAATCCAACCCAGATTGACTGGGTTACCGATGCCTCGATAACCCAGAAGTTAGAGACAATATGCACCTGCCCGGCATCCCCGCCGTCGGGTGGGGTTTGTGAGGCCCAATAGATCTATCCACATTTCCCTCGTTGTGCCCCGCACATTCATGGTTTCCCCCTGGGACTTTCCATAAAAGCCGTATAGTAATGTAAAGTAACCATAGTATAACATGACCTTTAGTAAGTAAGTATGTAGCATGTTTCTCCCCCGAAAGTAAAACAGTAAAAGTGGGCCTGTGACACTCACCTTAGATTGTGTTACTTGAAAACAGTTAGTTAAGTATGCTATGATAGCCCCAAATAGTGGCGACCTATCATAAGATGTATATAAGTATCCGGACTAATAACTCGCAGGTTAACTAGTCCCCGAATGTCCAGACCATAACCATGAACATTAGAAAACACCTTTGACTGTTAAACCGACCGTACCAGACAAGACCCGACATCCCATTGGTGACCCGACATCCCACGTGTTAGCCAAACACAAGATATCATGCAACTTATGTAGTTAAACACTTAATGCGCGCAAGCGTTCACCTAGTCTAGCATAACGCTCAATTAACGCATAAACGAGTCCGAACACGTGTTACTAAGTCATTGGATATGTAACGGGGTTCCTATCATGTTTCTAGGTGTCAAATCATGTTTCGGGATGTCAAAATACGCTTACAACAGCAGTACACGCGATTAGGAAACTAACATGCAATTAGGAATAGTCAACTGGTGATTGGAGGTGGTCAACAGGCGAGAAGGATTCTCAATCGCCTGCTGCAGATGCGTAGCGTGTTTTCGCGCGTTTAACCTTCCAAATCAGATCCGAAACATGTAAAATCACCCAATATCAAACCTAAACGGCCTAACGGCCTCGGTGCGATTATTTCCAATTAATCTCTGCTCTAACGGCCTCGGTGCGATTATTTCCAAAAATGGCAGAGTACTAGGTTTCATTAACTATGAAATCTTTCCTTAAATGACAATAACCTGATTACACATCCTACAACTTGCAAATCATCAACCCTTTGTTATAACATCATTCTAATGTGAATCCTAACAACAAACAATCATTGAATCATATCATAACATCCTAATTCTTCAAGAATCATCCAAATGGGTCAAATTGCATACTTTCATCAAAACACTATAACAATAGCTCAAATCCTTAGATAATCATCCCAATAACTCCTACACATCAAAAGTACATCAATTTCATGGAAACATTCATGTTCTATTCACCAAATATCATCATACGCATGAATACTTCACATATAGCAAGTATAATGGTTTAGACTTGTTTTAGAAACTCATTTCAAAGGTTTTTAAAGACACACACTTAAGTAAAACAAGTTCTGGACCTTTGGGAACCAAAACAATAACATTACAAAGGTTTGGGATGAAGAACACACCTTGGGTTTTATCAAAGAAAGGTGTGTAAGCTTGGAAATGGTGAGTTTTGAAGCTAAACAAGATCCAGAGGTGTTTTGAGGTGTGTGGGAGGCTTAGGATCTGTTAGGGTTGCACTAAGGGTGTATAGGGAGTCAAGGGTTTTATTTATAGGTGTTTTTACTCATGCAACACACATCAGGCGATTGAAGGAACAGATCAGGCGATTAGGGAGTCTAATCTCCTATACTACTGGCACATAATGATTACAAACCGACAAGTCACATAATGATTACAAAAGTCACATAATGATTACAAACATATAATGCACGATAACTAACACGTTTACGTCCGTTCACCAATTCCTGGGACTCAAGACTTGCGTGTGTGCGTTTAACCCGGTGATTCCACGAATCACCAATCCTTGTACATATCGTTATGGACCGACTCCCGATGATCCCGCGGATCATTGTAACAAGTCCCGATGATTCCCAGAATCATCGTAACGACTCGACTGACCTAGTTAAGTACGTAATTTGCATGACTCGCTAAGGTAGACTTACTAGTTTAGTCAATGTTACTAACCTGAGTTTGCCGGGTGTCACATCATCCCCCTGTTGAAAGAATTTTCGTCCCGAAAATTGCCCAAGGCCGAATGGAAGAGAAGAAAGAGAAGAAAAATTTTCCGGTTGCCACATCATCCCCCTGTTGAAAGGAATCTCGACCCGAGATTCATTCAGTTTCAGCAGAGACAAATCTTGACTCGAACGCCCGCTTAGGAAATAAATGAGGATACTTAGCTTTCATCTGATCCTCCCGTTCCCACGTGAACTCCGGTCCACGATTTGAGTTCCAACGAACTTAAACAATGCGGATTTTAATCCGGCGAAGGCTACGGATCTTGTAATCGAGAATCTCAACCGATTCTTCCACAATACGCAAACGATCATCCACCTTGATCTCTTCGAGAGGAACAACCAAAGATTCATCCGCCAGACACTTCTTAAGGTTAGAGACATGGAAGACATTATGAACATTTCTAAGCTCAGCTGGCAGATCAAGCCTGTATGCCACCGGTCCAATCCGTTCCAGAATTGCGAACGGTCCCACATACCGAGGATTCAATTTGCCACGCTTCCCAAAAGGTATAACGCCCTTCCACGGAGATACTTTCAATAACACCCTGTCGTCAACCTCGAACTCTAAAGGCTTGCGACGACGATCGGCATAGCTCTTTTGACGATCCCGAGCTGCTGCCATGCGGTTTCGAATTTGTACGATCTTCTCAGAAGTTTCGTACACAAGTTCCGGGCCGGTGAGTTGACTCTCACCCACCTTAGCCCAACAAAGAGGAGACCGGCATTTCCGCCTGTAAAGAGCCTCGAACGGAGCCGCCTTGATACTAGAATGGTAGCTATTATTGTAGGAGAATTCCACCAATGGTAGATGACTCTCCCACCCCTTGCCAAAGTCGATCACACATGCCCGTAGCATGTCTTCTAGTGTTTGAATCGTCCGCTCAGTTTGACCGTCAGTTTGCGGATGATAGGCTGTGCTCATATCTAACTGAGTACCCAGAGCCTCATGCAAGGATTTCCAGAAGTTTGAGGCGAACCGAGGATCACGATCAGAAATAATAGAAACAGGCACCCCATGCCGAGAAACCACTTCCTTAAGATACAAACGAGCCAAACGCTCAAGGCCATCAGTTTCCTTGATAGCGAGGAAGTGTGCTGACTTTGTCAACCTACCGACGATCACCCAGATCATGTCACAACCACTGGGCGACCTCAGAAGTTTGGTCACAAAGTCCATTGTAATCCGTTCCCACTTCCACTCGGGAATTTCAGGCTGTTGCAGAAGGCCGGACGGCTTTTGGTATTCAACATTGACCTTAGCACAGGTCAAACATTTGCTTACATACGAAGCCACATCTGCCTTCATGTTCGGCCACCAATAAAGTATCTTTAAGTCTTGATACATCTTATCAGAGCCAGGGTGAATAGAATACCGGGATTTGTGAGCTTCATCAAGAACGAGCTCCCGCAAACCCCCGAATAAATGGACCCAAACACGTTCAGCAAAATAATGTAGGCCATCGGACCTGCGTTCAAGGTGGCTATCGGCACCATGCATGGTTTCAGCTTTAAGGTTTTCCTCCTTCAAAGCTTCTTGTTGCGCCGAACGGATTTGGTCAAGTAAACTAGAATGGATAGTGAGCTGAAGAGCTCGAACACGACGAGGCTTAGCGGATTCCTTCCTGCTCAAGGCGTCTGCGACAACATTCGCCTTGTTAGGATGGTATTTTATAGCACACTCGTAATCATTAAGAAGCTCGACCCAGAGATGCTGTCGCATGTTCAACTCCTTCTGATCAAAGATATGCTGGAGGCTCTTGTGATCGGTATAAATGGTGCACTTGGTACCGTACAAGTAATGCCTCCAGATCTTCAAAGCAAAGACTACTGCACCCAATTCCAGATCATGGGTGGTGTAGTTTTTCTCATGAACTTTAAGTTGACGAGAAGCATAGGCAATGACCTTCTCGCGCTGCATTAACACACAACCGAGACCCCAGATAGAAGCGTCAGAATAAACCACAAAATCATCCATGCCTTCAGGCAAGGACAGGATAGGAGCTGAACAGAGTTTAGCCTTTAGCATCTGAAAGGCTGACTCTTGCGAATCACCCCAGTCGAACTTCTTGTCCTTCTGGGTAAGCGAGGTGAGGGGTTGGGTGATCTTCGAAAATCCCTCAATAAAACGACGATAATAACCTGCAAGACCCAGGAATTGCCGCACCTCAGATGGCGTCTTCGGTGCTTCCCAGTCTTTGATAGCTTCTATCTTAGCTGGATCAACATGAATTCCTTTTTCATTAACCACATGACCAAGGAATTGGACTTCACGCAACCAGAAGCTACATTTAGAAAACTTGGCGTACAACTGTTCCTATCTCAAGAGCTCCAAGACAAGACGCAGGTGTTCCCGATGGTCCACTTCGTTCTTGGAATAGACTAGTATGTCATCAATTAATACAATCACGAATTTATCAAGATAGGGCTTACAAACACGGTTCATCAAATCCTTGAATACAGCGGGCGCATTGGTGAGACCAAAAGGCATGACCAAGAATTCAAAATGGCCATTACGAGTTCGAAAATCGGTCTCTGGAATATCGGCTTCTTGGACTCTCAACTGATGGTACCCCGATCTCAAGTCAATCTTCGAATAGAAACTAGAACCCTAGAGTTGATCAAATAAATCATCGATACGAGGAAGAGGATAACGATTCTTGATGGTAACCTTGTTCAATTCACGGTAGTCGATACACATACGCAGGCTTCCGTCCTTCTTCTTGACAAAGAGGATAGGGGCTCCCCACGGGGATGAACTAGGTCGAATGAAACCCTTCTCCAATAACTCCTGTAACTGGTTAGACAACTCCTGCATCTCGGGAGGTGCAAGACGATATGGGGCTCGGGCAATAGGGGCTGCACCCGGGGCAAGTTCAATACCGAATTCGACTTGACGATAAGGCGGAAGGCCAGGTTGATCTTCAGAAAATACATCGGGAAAATCACAAACGATAGGAATATCTTCAATCTTCTTCTCTTCCTCTGACGATACCGAAACAATAGCCAGAATGGCAGAATACCCCTTTCGAAGATACTTATAGGCTTTCATACACGAAATGATATCAAAGGGACACCGCTCTTCTCACCATGCACCAAAAGAATTTCTCCATCAGGGAGAGGAAGTCGAATGACCTTATCAAAACAGACGATCTCATCATGATACAAAGATAACCAATCCATACCCACAACAACATCAAAACTACCCAAGGACACCAGCATAAGGTCAATAGGAAAAGAATAACCCGACAACTCAAGGCGACACTCCCTAAGGACGTGCGTGGCTTCAACTTTCTTACCATCAGCCAATTCTATCAAGTACTTAGCCTCTAAAGGTGTAGGTACCCTATCAAGAAATTGACTAAATCCAAGAGATATAAAACTCTTATCGGCACCAGAATCAAATAAAACCGAAGCATAGCGATTATCAAGAAGAAACATACCAGTAACAGTGTCAGGGTCCTGTCGGGCCCCGCTCGACCCAATCACAAAGGCGCGAACATTCCTGCCTCCGCCCCCGTTGTTTCCATTACCAGATCCATTCTTCCCAGTCTCGCCCTGCTTCAACTTGGGCCAATCGCGTTTGTAGTGTCCAAGCTCACCACAGTTATAACACCCTTGTTTTCCCTGGTTTCCTTGAGGAGCAGTAACCTGAGAAGCTGGGGCAGGTGTAGTAGGTGGGTTCTGATTTCCCTAGGGATTAACCCTACAATCCTTAGCTTGGTGCCCAACCCTATGGCACCGATGACAGCGGTTCCTCTCATCACAAGGACCAGCGTGGTGGTATCCACACCGATCGCATTTTGGCAGCTTCCCAAAATAACCTCCCGGTTTCCGCTCAGATGACGATCCCCCAACATCACACTTCTTTACCTGCTGGGGATGAGTTGAACTCGAGCCTTTACCCACACCTTCCCACTTTCGCTTGTTGTTCTCGGGAGCCTTCACAGTAGCGCTTCGGGGAGGCAAGACTCCTTCAGCTACTTTCATATTGGTCAGCATGTGAGCCGACCGAACAACTTCAGAATAAACAGTAAGATTACCCTCAGCTACCAATCCCGCGACCTCCGGCACCAACCCAGAAATATAGTGCTCAATTCTCCTGTATTCCGGTGTGTGCAAATCCGGGCACAACACCGCCAGCTCATTGTGTCTAGCTGTGTACGCTTCAATTTCAGACCTCACCATCTTGTGATTCCAGACCTCATGCTCGAGCTTCTGGATCTCATCCCTCGGGCAGTACTCATTTTTCAAAAGCTGCACGAATTCTGCCCAGGGCATAGCATGGGCTTCCCCAATACCCATGGTCTGGGTGGTGGAGTTCCACCAAGTCAAGGCTTGACCCTTAAGGGTCGCAGAAGCATACTTCACGCGGTCGCCTGCCGGGCAACTGCACATAGAGAACACAGATTCAACTTTTTCCAGCCATCGGAGCAGTCCCACTGCCCCTTCAGCTCCACTAAATTTGTGGGGCTTGAAATCCATGAACTTTTTGTAGGAGCACTGAGGTGGGGGTGGATTGACAACACCACCTGGGACAAGACACACAGATAAATAACAAGGAAAAGGTACAGTACCCTGAAACAAAGTAGAATAGATGGAAATCGACTTACCACCCATAGCATTATGAGCAGCTTGGAACGCAGCCAAGGCTACGTTCACGTGCTGCTGCCGCAGATTGTCCAACTCCGCTTGGGTCATATTAACGTTACCGAGGCCACCGCCGCCACCACGGCCGCCAGCACGACCGCCAGAGCGGCCGCCTCTGCGACCTCCACGAGCTCCTGAGATCTTCTGTCAAAACATGGAACATAAGACTTAGGCTTGCCCGTGGTATAACCCACTAGGAATTTCAAGAAAACTAGACCGGGTCCAATTCGGGTCCATCCGTTAAAACGCAAAGTCCACTAGGGTTCCCATGCATTCCAGTTTATGATCTCGTGTGCACCCGACATGATAAACTATTCTACATGGTCCTCCAGGTGTACTTTAAGCTTGAAGTTCAAGTCACCGGACACTAGCACCCAATCATGGTATTATTATAAGTATAAGCATGATAGTATGTGTAAGGACGAGCGTGTCCATTGGGGCATAGAAGGGAGATGTCCAAATCCCTGGACAGATCTCAAGAGTATGCCGAAGCTACCCCAATGTACACCGTCGCCAAGAAGGTTCAATAATATGTTGTTCGCCGTCGAATCATGATAAGAAAGAGTTAAGGAGTAGAATGATAAAGGAGTAAGCAGAAGATGTAGCGTAGAAGATGTTGACACCGACACCCCGACAAGTTATAATGTTACCCACATGTTAAGACTAGACCATACGTGACCGTCTAGTGTGTGTGACTCGGCTATAGACTAGACTCTGCATGCAGTCCTAGTTTACTATAACCGTTGGCTCTGATACCAATCTGTCACACCCTTAAATTCCACATGCGGGGTTTTACCGCGAGGCACGTGACACACCAGGATCCCAGTCAACGATCACAATAAACAAATGCTAAACATGCATATATATATATATGTATGTATTAAAACCAAAACATTATGCTTTGAGCTGTAAACCAACAGCGGAAGTATTTCTTGTTTACAACCAAAAGGCATATTAAAGTTTACAAAACATTGTTTAATATGCATCAAAACTCTAGACGCTGTGCAAGACTCCATGCGCCTAGTCCGTTAACTGCTACCTTAGCGACCTGAGAAAACATGCCAAAAATGTCAACATATAATGCTGGTGAGTTCACAGGTTTTCTTTCATAAAAGAGTTGTCATAGTTTGAAGAGATCATATCCGTTACTACTATGTTATGAGAACGTTAGCTAGATGTTAAGTGTTTTTACTACTACGGTTGGGAACCCATTACTAAACATGTACCAATGTTGAATCCAGCCCAGATTGACTGGGTTACCGATGCCTCGATAACCCGCAAGTTAGAGACAATATGCACCCGTCCGGCATCCCCGCCGTCGGGTGGGGTTTGTGAGGCCCAATAGATCTATCCACATTTCCCTCGTTGTGCCCCGCACATTCATGGTTTCCCCCTGGGACTTTCCATAAAAGCCGTATAGTAATGTAAAGTAACCATAGTATAACATGACCTTTAGTAAGTAAGTATGTAGCATGTTTCTCCCCCAAAAGTAAAACAGTAAAAGTGGGGCTGTGACACTCACCTTAGATTGCGTTACTTGAAAACAGTTAGTTAAGTATGCTATGATAGCCCCAAATAGTGGCGACCTATCATAAGATGTATATAAGTATCCGGACTAATAACCCGCAGGTTAACTAGTCCCCGAATGTCCAGACCATAACCATGAACGTTTGAAAACACCTTTGACTGTTAAACCGACCGTACCAGACAAGACCCGACATCCCATTGGTGACCCGACAACCCACGTGTTAGCCAAACACAAGATATCATGCAACTTATGTAGTTAAAAACTTAATGCGCGCAAGAGTTCACCTAGTCTAGCATAACGCTCAATTAACGCATAAACGAGTCCGAACACGTGTTACTAAGTCATTGGACATGTTACGGGGTTCCTATCATGCTCCTAGGTGTCAAATCATGTTTCGGGATGTCAAAATACGCTTACAACAGCAGTACACGCGATTAGGAAACTAACATGCAATTAGGAATAGTCAACTGGTGATTGGAGGTGGTCAACAGGCGAGTAGGAGGCTAATCGCCTGATTCTTCATGCGATTGGGGTCCTAATCGCCTCTGCATCAGGCGATTAGGATTCCCAATCGCCTGCTGCAGATGCGTAGCGCGTTTTCGCGCGTTTAACCCTCCAAATCAGATCCGAAACATGTAAAATCACCCAATATCAAACCTAAACGGCCTAACGGCCTCGGTGCGATTATTTCCAATTAATCTCTACTCTAACGGCCTCGGTGCGATTATTTCCAAAAATGGCAAAGTACTAGGTTTCATTAACTATGAAATCTTTCCTTAAATGGCAATGACCTGATTACACATCCTACAACTTGCAAATCATCATCCCTTTGTTATAACATCATTCTAATGTGAATCCTAACAACAAACAATCATTGAATCATATCATAACATCCTAATTCTTCAAGAATCATCCAAATGGGTCAAAATGCATACTTTCATCAAAACACTATAACAATAGCTCAAATCCTTAGATAATCATCCTAATAACTCCTACACATCAGAAGTACATCAATTTCATGGAAACATTCATGTTCTAGTCACCAAAAATCATCATATGCATGAATACTTCACATATAGCAAGTATAATGGTTTAGACTTGTTTTAGAAACTCATTTCAAAGGTTTTTAAAGACACACACTTAGTAAAACAAGGTCTAGACCTTTGGGAACCAAAACAATAACATTACAAAGGTTTGGGATGAAGAACACACCTTGGGTTTTATCCAAGAAAGGTGTGTAAGCTTGGAAATGGTGAGTTTTGAAGCTAAACATGTTCCAGAGGTGTTTTGAGGTGTGTGGGAGGCTTAGGATCTATTAGGGTTGCACTAAGGGTGTTTAGGAAGTCAAGGGTTGTATTTATAGGTGTTTTTACTCGTGCAACACACATCAGGTGATTGAAGGAACAAATCAGGCGATTAGGGAGCCTAATCGCCTATACTACTGGCGATTAGGGCTCCAATCGCCCCAATCCTCTCCCAATCGCCTGAACTACTGGCGATTAGGCCACTCACCAGTGCCTAATCGTCTACAGCATCATGAATTGGGTTTTTGGCGCGTTAAACACTATTTTAACATATATAAGCATGTATTCACATACCGACAAGTCACATAATGATTGCAAACATATAATGCATGATAACTAACACGTTTACGTCCGTTCACCAATTCCCGGGACTCGAGACTTGCGTGTGTGCATTAAACCCGGTGATTCCACGAATCACCAATCCTTGTACATTATGGACCGACTCCCGATGATCCCGCGGATCATTGTAACGACTCCTGATGATCCCAGAATCATCGTAACGACTCGACTGACCCAGTTAAGTACATAATATGCATGACTCGCTAAGGTAGACTTACTAGTTTAGTCAATGTTACTAACCTGAGTTTTCCGGGTGTCACATCAACTCAATTAGATATGTGACACCCCGCATTTTCAGGCTCCTACTTTAACTAAACTCTAGTTAACTTTATTTACATTCACAACATGTTACTTAACTAGGCAGATTGTAGCGGATAAAGGGATAGGCGGATGCCAAAAGTATTGGGCCGTAGTGATGGGATTGGGAGTTGGTGAAAATGGAACAGAAAGTATAGGTTGGTCTAAATGTTGATTTTGAGTAGAGTTAGTGGGGTTGACTTTGGGTGGGAAGGTAGTGGGGTTGACTTTAGGTGGGACAGTAGTGGGATGGAATTTAGAGGGGTGAGAAATTACAGGAGCAACATCTAAAAAGGAAGACACCTCAATAAGATTAATTGCTGACGTAGTAGATGAAGTGTTAAAAATCAAAATGACGCTCATTGAAGCGGGCATGGCGAGTAACATATATGCGTGAAGTGCTTGGGTCAAGACACCGATACCCTTTGTATCGGGAACAATACCCCATGCATCTCTTCGTGGATATAATTTGTTAGGGACATAATCACGAAGAAAAGGAAAGACACGGCACCCAAGGTTCCGAAAAGAGGCATAGTGAGGAATTTGATGATATAACATCTCAAACGGGGACTTTTCTTGTAGTAAAGTAGTGGGTAGCCGATTGATGATAAATACGGCCGAAGAAAATGCATCAACCCAAAATTTTGCAGGAATTTTGGCATGAAACAACATAGCCAACCCAGTTTCAATGATGTGTCTATGCTTACATTCAACATGACCGTTTTATTGAGACGTATATGGGCAAGATATGCGATGGAAAGTACCATTATCCTCAAATAGTCTACGAACACGAGAATTGGTAAACTCTGTTCCACCATCACTCTGAAAAGTTTTAATTATTGTGGAAAATTGAGTTTGGACAAATGGAACAAAGATGGATAAAACCTCAACAAAATCGGACTTTAAACGTAACGGATATAACCAAGTAAGTCGAGAATAATCATCAATAAAGGAAACATAATACACAAAATTTTCAACCAATTTCATCGGAGATGGACCCCATAAATCACAGTGAATTAGTTCTAATGGTGAAGACGCTTGTTTATTATTAATTGCAAAAGGTTGTCGTTTAGACTTGGCAAGTTCACACGGAGTACAAAGACCCGGTTTTGGTAAAACAGAAGTAAAGGAATACAACCATTATTTTTAAGCAAGGAAACAACATCAAAATTGACATGCCCAAGTCGGGAATGCCATAGTTCAAAAGAAGCTTTCGGGCACGAGGAAGTGGACACCAAAGCTTCATGATTATTTCTAAGAACATATAGACCGTCTTCACGGCATCCTCTGGCTAGAATTTGCTTGGTTTAGCGATCCTGAATATAAAGGTATGGATGAGAAAAAAGGACATCAACGGGATTATCTTCCGTTAGTTTTCCAATGGAAAACAAATTTTTAGTAAGATTGGGATGACTAACACATTATTTAGTGAAAGATTACCAAGCAATTTAGTATGACCAACATGAGTAATTGGCAAGCATTGGCCATTACCAAAATAGACCTGTTCATTACCTTGAGTGGGCACAAAATTTGGAAGGGAGGAACTGTTGGGAAGCATGTGAGTGGACACACCAGTGTCCCCTGTCCAATCAGCATGGAAGGCCTGAGCAAGTTGGTCATCCATTGGTTGAGCGGAGGCCCCATATGAAGAAAGATGGTAGCACTGAGACGCATAATGGCCATTTTTTTTACATAATTGGCATTTACGGGGCTTACTGTTGAAAGATGTCCACCATATGCACCTCTAAATGACCCACGATATGAAGGTCTTGGGGCCCTGTTGGGCCTAAATTGGGCATGTTGATTTCGTGGCTGAAAAACATTATTGGTTCGGACATGAGAACCATTCGTGGGAGCAGTAGCAGGTCTGGCCGGTTGAGCTAAAAAGGCAACAGCCGAAGCCGAGGAGTTAGCATGAAGATTTTTTATAAACAGCTCACGACTCTCTGTGCTAGCAAGAAGATCCGCAAACTTCGGAATGGGGCACTTTGATGGAATAGTCGTAGAGAAACTTTCGAACGCAACACCAAGTCCGCAAAGGAACCAATGAAGTTGATCCATATCATCAACGGGATGGCCTATAGCACATAATTGATCACATATAGCCTTAAAGGCGCGGCCATATGTAGTGACAGTTTTGTCACCCTTCTTCAAGGCACTTAAATTGTCTCTCAAATTTTGAACTCTCTCAACAGAGGAGTTTCAAAAGGCTTCTTCAAGGGCCAACCACATATCACGAGCAGTGGACAGGCCGACAGTGATAGATAAAGCCTCCTCAGTAAGCGAGGCGTTGAGAAGAATAATTGTTTGCTGTTCGGCCTGAATCCAAAGTAAATATTCAGGGTTATTGACTTCCTTTTCATTATTAGTAATCATTAGAGGAGGAGCAAATTGAGTACCATCAATACCCAGAAGAAGTGTTGATGAGCAAGTAAAGGTAACATTTGTGCTTGCCAATATATGAAATTCGTGGCGGATAATTTGATAGCAATCATCGGGGCAAGCCCGTTCATAGGAAGGAGAGTTTGAGAAGATGATGCGGCCATAGAGAAGACAGGAAAGGAAAACACAGGAGAAAAGGTACATACAAGAGGAGTAGGGGAGGTGAAAAGAACCGAGAGAAAAAGGGAAGGATGGAAGAGGAAATGAGGAGTCTTAGGAAACCTAACCTACCATTGGTAGGTTGATACCATGATTGTGTAATAATGATCAATCTTCTCAATGATGCACAAGAGGTTACAACGATCTTATATAGAGAACTAATGTTACAAGAAAGGACCTAAAGAATATAAAACATAGGAAAACAAATCCTTAACATAATTATTATCTAACACCTCACCCCTATAAACTCATCCAGTCTATTAATTTCCTTTTCAGCATCCGCTTATATTCTTTGTATTCAACGTATTCAATAGACGTTATTATCTTGCTTGTATTTAGGATTGTAAATAGCTTTGACACTCTTTATTCTTTGTATTCAACAATAGTTATTATCTTGCTTGTATTTAGGATTGTAAATAGCTATATAATATACATCACATCTCTCTCTAAAATCAATCCTAAATATACATTAGGCGTGGCTTGTGTAGTTGTGTAAAGTGTGAAATGACAGTTAGCTACACTGTTTATGACACACAAACTCAAAGTTGCTATTTGTATGATAATATACTATAACTTCAACCAAAATCCCGCACAAATTTACACGTTTACGCTATATTTTTCTTTCGTTTTATTATAACAGCGAATAATAGTAAGTGACCGAAAACATCACAAACACACGATATATGACTATATGGTAAATCAACAAACTAACAATATGCCTTCCACCAGAGCTACTTATGACCTTTGAATATCTTTCCGAAACAATCTTTTAGCACTGCTTGTATAACTTTATTTGGATGAGACTCAATTAATTTGGTCAACTTCGCTTGAGTTTCTTTCTCATAATCTTCATATGTTACCTACACAAGTAAATTTGTATTTACTTAAATATACTCTAGAAGTATTATGATCTATTAAACATATTGGAAAATCCTATAGTATTATACAAATAACATAGGGAAAATGGAATAACACATGTTAAAAGATATTTTATTATGTTAAATGCTATACAAAATCAAATGACTTTATTCACTCGTTGAATTTATCAAATAAAGTTATGTAGCAAAAGAAAAAAAAAACTAAAATATGAAAGAAAGGGTGTATACGATTTAGATTTATGCAATATTCTAATTTATATTATGTATGAAAACTATAAAGTGATAAATTCTTTCAAACAATGTTGAAAGTTGAAAAAACGTCAAACAAAGTTTAATCTTTTGACCAAATAGATGAAATTATTGTCAAATTCAATGGTACAAAGTAACACGAGTTCAAAAAACAGAGAAGGGCAATAGGAAAAAGAAACTTGGCCAATAAGATCGTGACACGAATCCCATTATTATTCGCGTTTAGTTTTGTTGTTATATATAATACTAGGTTATGTACCCATGTGATACATGGGTTGAACAATGAATATGTATAAATATATAAATGTATATAAATATATAAATGTAATTAAGACAAATTAAATTACATATTATATTAAATATAATTTCTTGTAAACAACAAACAAAAATATAAATTATTTATTAGCCTCTAAATAATTTTTTGTAAAAAAAAAAAATTCATATTCATGTAAAACTTTTTTCAAACTTTTCATAATATATTCCGTACTATGGTTGGTACCTATTAGATTGCTGATACAACAAAACAAACAAATCAAGAGTAATCAGTGTAATGATGATTAGGCTAAGATATAAAAAATGAAATTAATTTAAATGTACATCCTCATCTGTTAAAATCATATCAATCGAGTATCATTCATTTTGGAGCTTGACATTAGGTTTCTCCCAAAGTCAAAATATTTAACGTTGAGTGTATAAACATTTAATATGGAAGTAACTAAACATATTTAATTTGCTGTTAAATAAAATATTAAAAACTAATTTGGATTGATTTATTTTATTTTTCAGAAAAATATGAAAGTCTCACAAAACCTTAACTAATTACATTATGTTACTGCTAAATTTTTTTATATTTACATTTGAGTTAATGTTAACATCTAAAATTAATTTATATTGTTGAGCATATTTATCATCTAAAACTCAACCAAAACTAGTAATAATAAAACTTATTAATCATTCGTCAAACATTATAACAATATAGTTTTAAACTTGGAGTGAAGAACCAAATTATTATAATGGGTTAATTTAAGGTACACGATTTAAATTCAAATTAATAACATACAAATATGCTATTTGAAAGGAATCAATAATTTTTTTTAATGATGTTTACTTCGTTTAGCTAATAAACATTTTCAAGATAAGTCCAATAATTTATTTATAATTTTGTATCAAAATATATTTATATTAGTTGATTTATAAAAACCTAGTATAAATATATTTAATTGAATTTTGGTAAGTATATTAATAATCATAGTTGTAACTGAACTTATTAAAAACGCAATGAACGAGGATTATGAAAAAAGAAAAAAAAATAATTTTATTGTTATGAAAATAGAATGAGAGACTTCATGAGGGAGTGCCATGTGTCCCTTATGTGTTTTCTTTTATTAATATAGATAGAAGCGAATACTAGTAAGTGACCGAAAACATCACAAACACACAATATATGACTATATGGTAAATCAACAAACCAACAATATGCCTTCCACCAGAGCTACTTATGACCTTTGAATATCTTTCCGAAAAAATATTTTAGCACTGCTTGTATAGCTTTGTTTGGATGAGAGTCAATTTTTTTTTTTGAAACTTAACTTTCATTAAAAAACGGCCAAGTCCTCAAAACGAGGACCGCCACACCAACTTATAACATATACAAAGGAGACAAAAACCATTCTTTCCACCCTATGTTTTTGAACCTGCTTCTATTTTTTACCCAAAAGAAAGACCTAGACTTAATATTAAGAACTACCTCTTGCACCTTCGGCTCTTTTCTTTGGAAAATTTCATAGTTGCACGCACTCTAAACTTCCCATAAAAACACAATAATGATACCTTGCAGCAGAACAACGCCCCTCTTATCAACCTTTACAGCCTTATAAATTTCCAGCAGGTCGCGAATCTCGAATACGATGAAGTCTTGAATCCCACACCATTTTGCAATTGCACTCCAAACTCCGTAAGAAAAACCACAGCCAGTGAATAAGTGTATAGCCGATTCAGCATCAAAGTTACACAGCGAGCAAACTTGGTCTTCGACAAACACATTCCTTCTAGCTAGAGCTAAAGCCGTATGAATTCGATTCATTTCAGCGCTCCAAGCAAAAACATTGCACTTCAATGGAACCCAGCTTATCCACTTATAACGGGAACCAGTCTCCAAACAATCTTCTCTTTATCAGCAAATCCTTTACCGCCTTGACAGAAAACTGATCTGACCCTTCTCCCACCCATTTCTAGTTATCTTGGCAATTAGAAATACGAACCTGATGCAGCTCCGTCTGAAGAAAGCACCATTCTGCAGCCGCTTCGCTGCTATTAATTTGCAGCTTTAAAGCTTCCGCCTAATGACCCGTCTCCACAGACCCAATCCATTTCTCACAAACCAAGCAATCTTTCTTATTTTCTAAGCTATATAAGTGAGGGAATTTATCTTTGAGCGCACCATCAAAAATCCAGAAATCGTACCAGAATGTCACACCCTCTAATTTCCACTTGCGGAGTTTTACCGCGAGGCGCATGACAAACCAGGATCCAAGTCAACGGTCACAATAAACAACACTATATGAATACGTAAAACCCAGAACATAGTTCTCATATTACGAAAATCGTAGCGGAAGCATTAAACCAATTACAAAACCATGTACGACAATGTTCAAACAGTTTTATTCAAAAACATGAAGCTATGCCTAGACGCCATGCAGACTCGTGCGCCTAGTCCAATGTTGCTACCTTAGCGACCTGAGAAAAACATGCCAAAAAGACGTCAACATATTATGCTGGTGAGTTCACAGGTTTGTTCAATAAGTTACCAAGCTTACCAAAACGTTACCATGTCCATACTATACCAATGTCACCAAGTACGCTAGCTAGGCGTAAGATTTATTACTACTACGATTGGAAACCATTATTGGACACGTTTAGCAATGTTTAGCATATGTTTAAGCAGACCGAATAATGTTCAGCATGTTTAGCGACGTTCGAGACAACATGCACCCGCCCGGCCCTCCAAGCCGTCGAGTGGGGCAGGTCACGCCCAATAGATCTATCCACATTTCCCCCGTTGTGCATCCCCGCACATTCATGGTTTCCCCCGGGACTTCCAAATATCGTATAACAATACAAAGTTAAAACCATAGTATGACATATGTTACCAAAATAGTTTAGCGCATGTTTTCTCCCCCAAAAGTTAAAGCTGTAAAAAGTGGGGCCGTGAACTCACCTTAGATAGCGTTCTTCGGTAACTAGTAAAAATGCTAAGCCCTTGATAATCCCTCTACCGAGATCTATCAAAATGTTCACATAAGTGTTCCGACTAATAACCATAAGGTTATCTAGTCCCCGATTGTCCAGATCGTAACCAAGTATGTTTTAAAACGTGTTTAAATGTTCAACCGACACACTAGACCGACCCAACATCCTGTTGGTGACTCATTACGCTAACTAATCAAGTACACATAGATTACACACAAGGTTCAAGCATAAAATACTTAGTTTGTATCAAAAATCTCATTTCTACATCAGAACGGTCGAACCAGTCAGATAAAGCCACCTTCGCCCCTTTTTAAGTCTCCTTCACCGTTTTATGTTTCGTTCGACCGTTTGATGTCTCATTCGACTGTTTTATCAGGTTCGCCGAAACATTTCCCAGGTTCGACCCTGGAATCTCTCCTTCGACCACTCGTTTGGTCGAATGAGCCCAGGTTCGCCCCTGTTGTATAAATTTTCCTAAAAACGCTTCAAACACATTCGAAACATCGCGAAACATCATCAAACACAGCAGTCAAGTATGATTAACTTATTCCTACAAAACCCCACCAATTTTGCCCCAAAACCTATGCGTTTCAGCCCTTTCCCAAAATGGCAAAGATTATGGAAGTGTCACATCATGCATGTAATTTTTACTCAATTTGTAAACTTTTTATTACCAATCCATAATCATCTACAAATGCTCAGCTTATCTTGTAATCGAAAACCCCCATTCATTTTATTAATAATACTTAACATGCACAAGCCCTAGATTTCATAAAATCCCCAAAATACCCATAATATCACCATCTATCTAATTATAACCTTTTACAATCCTAAACTATCATTCATAGCAGCCCTAGATCATGTTTCTAGCATTAGAACAACAACAAATCATTAAACAACACATAACATCACATAACACATAATTAACATATGTTCATTGATACAAAACCTATGTTTAATGATAAGGTTTAGATTTAGAAAGGTGTTTAAAAGGTTTTTATTGATAAAAACATCCTTAGAACAGATCTGGACCTTTAGGGTTAGATAAAAACGAATCAAAATGCTTTAAAAAGACTTAGGATTAAGAACACACCTTGGATTCTTGTTTAGATGTTGTTGATAGGTTAGATTATGAAAAAGAAGAGCAAAAACTCCTTCCTTGGTGATTAAAATCGTTTGAGAGTGTTTTGAGACGGTTAGGGTTTGTGAAATGGTGAAAAATGACAAAGTTTGGTATTTATACTATTCCACCTTCGCCCCCTGTCAGTGGTCGAATGTAGCCTCCTTCGACCCTTTCACACGGTCGAATGAACCCTGACTTGGTCGAATGAAATTCTTCCAATTCCATATTCCAGGTTCGCCCCTTTTCAAAGGGTCGAACCAAGACATATTTCCACCTTCGACCACTCGAAGTGGTCGAACCAGGACCTATGTTTATCTAGTTTTCCAGTTTGTCGTGTTTAACGCATTTTAACGCACCTCAACATATGAGCATGCAACCTTAGTCTATGTTTAACATATTTAAGTATGGATAATCATCTACACATCACTTAAACACATCTATGTATATAATCTACCACACGACCAATAATCTACACATACACTTAATTAGTTTATGTAATTTCATCAACAACGGGACCCGGTACTAGTGTATTCCCAAAATGACTCCCAATGATCCTCCAGATCATTGAACCCTGGACAATCCTAACTTGACCCGACTCAACTAACCTAGTTAAGTCCGTTTATAAATGTTTCCCGCTAAGGTAGACTTAGATGTTACTAAAAGGTTTAAGCCAAATATGTCGGGCGTCACACAGAACCTGATTGATTTCCCATCACCACATTTAGCTTTGAAACACATCTTGAACTCTAGCTGCCCTAATTTTAACTTTTCCATCATGCGAACTATATTAGCCCAAGCACCAGCCGCTCCTTTACAATAAGGAACAAAAGTCCATCTGTTTCGGGTTGGATGGCACACGCTAACTACGTCTTTCCACAGGCTGTTATGTTCCTTTTTAAACCTCCAAACCCACTTGGCGAGAAGCGCTTCATTAACATCTTTTTAAATCTGAAAGACCAAGACCTCCCATATTTTTAGGAGCTGTGAGACGATCCCAAGCCACCCAATGTATCTTATTAACACCATCATTACCGGACCACGGAAATCTTTTAATGAGCCTTTCCAGAATATCAATTATTTTTTGTGGGGCTTTATAAAGAGAAAAGTAATATACCGGAAGAGATTCTAGAACCGCTTTGATTAACACAACTCGGCCTCCGATAGATAAATGCTTGGCTTTCCATGAAGAAAGTCTATTTTGAACCACCTCGATCACCTTTTGCCAATTTGCACACCGATTCATACTTGCCCCTACTTTAATCCCCAAATAATCGAATGGCGCTTCACCAATCCGACATCCCAAACAATCGGCCATGTTTTTAGCCTCCACACCCGAGATACCCAATCCAAATAAATTGGATTTATGAATATTTATTTTAAGTCCAGAATAAATATAAAAGTTACGAAGAATTCTGGCCAATCTTTTAATATTTAACTCGGACCATTCTCCCACCACTAATGCATCCTCCGCGTATAAAAGGTGTGTTATCATAGGACCATCTTTTCCCACCCTTAAACCACGAAATAAATCTTCTCCCACAGCCTTATAAATAATACCCGATAAAGCTTCCATGACTACCAAAAAAAGAAAGGGAGCCCCTTCTCACATTGAAATTCAAAAGTTGGCGCTCCATTTACAAGAATTGATGACCTCGCCGACTTTAGGATCCCTTCAATCCATAGACACCATCTATCCGGGAACCCCATTTGTTTAAGTATAGATATCAAAAAAGCCCAATTGACGTTGTCGTAGGCCTTTTCAAAATCTATCTTCAATAAGAACGCCTTCAAATGTTTTCTCTTCAGCCACGAAATCAACTCGTTCACCATCAGAGGCCCCTCCAAGATATTTCGGTCCTGTAAGAAGCCCGTTTGGTTTCCGGAGATCACTTTACCAATCACTTTCTTCAAACGAGTCGCAAGGACCTTCGAGATTACTTTGCTTATTATCCCCACCAAAGTTATAGGTTTGTAATCCTTTAATCCCAAAGGATTTTTAATCTTTGGAATTAAAGTAATAAAAGAAGACCCGCATCCCCTACTAATGCAACCTGTGGAATAAAAATTAAAAAGAATATTGACAAAATCATATTGTAACTGCTCCCAAAACTGACGAACAAATCTGAAGTTAAACCCATCAGGTCCAGGCGCTTTATCCACCCCACAGTCGAAAACCGCTTCTTTAATCTCATCTCTTGTAAAAGGAGCTATAAGACCATCCACCATATCATCCGACACTTTTTAAGATTCCCAGTTCTAAGCAAAGGTCTATACTTTAACTTCTCTGAAAAGTGAGATCTGAAAAACTTTAAAGTTTCACGTTTAACCCAAGCTGGTTTCGAAACCCACTTACCCTCCACCATAAGATCAAGAATGAAATTACTCGCCCTTCTACTATTAATGACACCATGGAAAAACGAGGTATTTTCATCCCCTAAGGCAGCCCACCGAATACGTGATTTCTGGCGCAAATCTTTAGCACGCGCGCCTTCAATTTCACGAATCCTGTTATTGCCTTGACACCAAATCCAATCTTCCTCTTCCTCAAGCTCCCTACCTTCGGCTATATCTTCTTTAATTTTATTCATCTCTTCCATTTCTTTAACATCGATATTCTTCTTCCAATCTACCAAAACCGATCTAAGTTTTTTCAGCTTGTTGGAGAATACCACATCCGGAGGGCCTGGCATCTTGAAATTACTTAAACAATCAACAACAATATCTGAACAACCCTCCTTATCAACCCATGAATTAAACCATCGGAATGGACGAGCCCCAAAATTATTTTCAACAATGCAAAACAAAAGAGGACAATGATCCGAGAGGTATCTAGGCAATGCCCGTAAACTTGCCTCCGGCCACGTCCCCAAAAATTCAGAAGATACCAGACAATGATCGATTCTACTCATTTTTAGACCAGACCCCTTTCCAACAACAAAGGTGAATTTCGCACCTTTCAAACAATATTCATGTAAACCGGCCTCGTCTACGAAGTTATTAAAATCCACCGCCACTGGAGCCTTAAAACACGAATTTTTTCTTTCTTCCGGGCTTCTAACAGCGTTAAAATGCCCCATACAACACCACAACCCTTCGTTATCCCTAATCAGACCCAAAAAAATTAACCAAAGAGCCCTTTTTTCTTGCGTCTTCTGTGGAGCATAAACGTTCAAGAAATTCATCTTTTTTTCGTCGTTCAAGTAACCCGAAACAAAAATAAAATTTCTGTAGACTATAGAACTAATATTACGGAAAACTTTGGGATCCCAAACTGTAACTAGTCCCCCCGACAAACCTGTTGAATCCATCACCTCCATCTCAAAATCACCTTGTCCCCAAAATCTCCTCATAGAGTTCATATCCAGGCTCCCTGTTCTAGTTTCTTGTAGAGCCAAAATAGAAACCCCAAACTCCTTTTGTATCTTATTAACCCAAATATCATTACCAACCACCCCAACACCACAAATATTTAACGAAAGAATATTCATGGTTTAACCCATTGTAACCCATTATCCTTAACCAAGTCCTCAATAACATTTACACACCCACTAATTTCAGCCCCAAGTTTAACACCCAAATTAATAGTTTCACTTACCTCAAAATGTATCGCAGCTTCAAGATTCATCTCCGTATTTTCTTGGAAACACTCGTTGGTTGGAACATAATCTGGTCTCGAGTTGAGATCAATTTCGTTTTCCTTTTCTACCTCTCTCATCAACTCTTCGAACGATTTTAAACCGCCCTCAGTATCTCTTTGTGAATTAACCTGATTATCTTCATTCACCTCTTTCCTGTTCTCCAAAGAAGGATCTGTAGAAGCTGGTGTGTATTGTACGACTGGGCTTGGCCTTCCTGTTACCTCCATTGGGCCGATAAATCTATCCAAATCGAATGGATCATCAAGTGCAACTGGGCTTTTAAAGGCCTGTTTTTTGTTCTTCTTTTTTTTTTTGCCCACTTAAAGACTTAGATTTAGTTCCTGATCGTTTAAAATTACCGTTCACTTTTCTTTTTTTACAACTCCAACCCCTTCTACTTTTACTTCCACTAGAACCCCCTGCAATAAATTCTCCTTCTTCAATGCCATCATCACCCATGACTTTATTCCTTTCCAAATTATTGACCACAGGAATATCCTCCATAATGAATTCCTCATTATTCATATTAACTTCCTGATTTAATGTTTCCTTAAATCTTCATATGTTAATTAATTTGGTCAACTTTGCTTGAGTTTCTTTCTCATAATCTTCATATGTTACCTACACGAGTAAATTTGTATTTCCTTAAATATACTCTAGAAGTATTATGATTTATTAAACATATTGGAAAATCCTGTAGTATTATACCCATAACTTAGGGAAAATGGGATAACACATGTTAAAAGATATTTTATTATGTTAAATGCTATACAAAATCTAATTACTTTATTCACTCGTTGAATTTATCAAATAAAGTTATGTAGCTATAAAAAAACTAAAATATGAAAGGAAGGGTGTATACGATTTAGATTTAAGCAATATTCTAATTTATATTATGTATGAAAACTATAAAGTGATAAATTCTTTCAAACAACGTTGAAAGTTGAAAAAACGGAAATAATTCAACAAAATAGATTATTTCAAACAAAGTTTAATCATTTGACCAAATAGATGAAATTATTGTCAAATTCAATGGTATCAAAGTAACACGAGTTCAAAAAACAGAGAAGGGCAATAGGAAAAAAAACTTGGCCAATAAGATCGTGACACGTATCCCATTATTATTCGCGTTTAGTTTTGTTGTTATATATAACACTAGGTTATGTACCCATGTGATACACGGGTTGAACAATGAATATGTATAAATATATAAATGTTTATAAATATATAAATGTAATTAATAAAATTAAATTACATATTATATTAAATATAATTTCTTGTAAAAAAAATTATAATTCATGTAAAACTTTTTTCAAACTTTTCATAATATAATCCGTACTATGGTTGGTACCTTTTAGATTGCTGATACAACAAAACAAACAAATCAAGAGTAATCAGTGTAATGATGATTTGACTAAGATATAAAAAATGAAATTAATTTAAATGTACATCCTCATCTGTTAAAATCATCTAAATCGAGTATCATTCATTTTGGAGCTTGACATTAGATTTCTCCCAAAGTCATAATATTTAACGTTGAGTGTATAAACATTTAATACGGAAGTAACTAAACATATTTAATTTGGTGTTAAATCAAATATTAAAAACTAATTTGGATTGATTTATTTTATTTTTTCAGAAAAATATGAAAGTCTCACAAAACCTTAACTAATTACATTATGTTACTGCTAATTTTTTTATTTTTACTTTTGAGTTAATGTTTACATCGAAAATTAATTTATATTGTTGAGCATATTTATCATCTAAAAATCATAACCAAAACCAGTAATAATAAAACTTATTAATCGTTAGTCAAACATTATAACAATATAGTTTTAAACTTAGAGTGAAGAACCAAATTATTTTAATGGGTTAATTTAAGGTACACGATTTAAATTCAAATTAATAACATACAAATACGCTATTTGAAAGGAATCAATAATTTTTTTAATAATGTTTACTTCGATTAGTTAATAAACATTTTCAAGATAAGTCCAATAATTTATTTATAATTTTGTATCAAAATATAATTATATTAGTTGATTTATAAAAACCTAGTATAAATATATTTAATTGAATTTTGGTAAGTATATTAATAATCATAGTTGTAACCGAACTTATTAAAAACCCAATGAATGAAGATTATTAAAAAAGAAAAAAAAATTATTGTTTTGAAAATAAAATGGGAGACTTCATGAGGGAGTGCCATGTGTCCCTTATGTGTTTTCTTTTATTAATATAGAAGAAGAAGATAGAAGCGAATACTAGTTAGTGACCAAAAACATCACAAACACACGATATATGACTATATATGGTAAATCAACAAACCAACAATATGCCTTCCACCAGAGCTACTTATGACCTTTGAATATCTTTCCGAAACAAGATTTTAGCACTGCTTGCATAGCTTTGTTTGGATGTGAGTCAATTAATTTGGTCAACTTCGCTTGAGTTTCTTTTTTATAGTCTTCATATGCTCCCTACACAAGTAATTAGTATTTACTTATATATACTCTAGAAGCATTATGATCTATTAAACATATTCGAAAATCCTATAGTATTATACCCATAACTTAGGGAAAAAGGGATAACACATGTTAAAAGATATTTTATTATGTTAAATGCTATACAAAATCAAATGACTTTATTCACTCGTTGAATTTATCAAATAAAGTTATGCAGCAAAAGAAAAAAAAACTAAAATATGAAGGAAAGGGTGTATACAATTTAGATTTAAGCAATATTCTAATTTATAGTATGTATGAAAACTATAAAGTGATAAATTCTTTCAAACAAAGTTGAAAGTTGAAAAACCGGAAATAATTCAACAAAATAGATTATTTCAAACAAAGTTTAGTCATTTGACCAAATAGATGAAATTATTGTCAAATTCAATGGTATCAAAGTAACACGAGTTCAAAAAACAGAGAAGGGCAATAAGAAAAAAAAAACATGGCCAATAAGATCATGACATGTATCCCATTATTATTCGCGTTTAGTTTTGTTGTTATATATAATACTTGGTTATGTACCCATGTGATAAAATGGTTGAACAATGAATATGTATAAATATATAAATGTAATTAAGACAAATTAAATTACATATTATATTAAATAAAATTTCTTGTAAACAACAAACAAAAATAAAAATTATTTATTAGCCTCTAAATCATTTTTTGTAAGAAAAAAAATTCATATTCATGTAAAACTTTTTTCAAACTTTTCATAATATATTCCGTACTATGGTCGGTACCTTTTAGCTTGCTGATACAACAAAACAAACAAATCAAGAGTAATCAGTGTAATGATGATTAGGCTAAGATATAGAAAATAAAATTAATTTAAATGTACATCCTCATCTGTTAAAATCATCTCAATCGAGTATCATTCATTTTGGAGCTTGACATTAGGTTTCTCCCAAAGTCAAAATATTTAACGTTGAGTGTATAAACATTTAATGCGGAAATAACTAAACATATTTAATTTGGTGTTAAATCAAATATTAAAAACTAATTTGGATTGATTTATTTTATTTTTTCAGAAAAATATGAAAGTCTCACAAAACCTTAACTAATTACATTAAGTTACTGCTAAATTTTTTATTTTTACTTTTGAGTTAATGTTAACATCGAAAATTAATTTATATTGTTGAGCATATTTATCATCTCAAAATCATAACCAAAACCAGTAATAATAAAACTTATTAATCGTTAGTTAAACATTATAACAATATAGTTTTAAACTTAGAGTGAAGAACCAAATTATTATAATGGGTTAATTTAAGGTACACGATTTAAATTCAAATTAATAACATACAAATACGCTCTTTGAAAGGAATCAATAATTTTTTTAATAATGTTTACTTCGATTAGTTAATAAACATTTTCAAGATAAGTCCAATAATTTATTTATAATTTTGTGTCAAAATATAATTATATTAGTTGATTTATAAAAAACTAGTATAAATATATTTAATTGAATTTTGGTAAGTATATTAATAATCATAGTTGTAACTGAACTTATTAAAAACGCAATGAATGAGGATTATTAAAAAAGAAAAAAAATAATTTTATTGTTTTGAAAATAAAACGAGAGACTTCATGAGGGAGTGCTATATGTCCCTTATGTGTTTTGTTTTATTAATATAGATAGAAGCGAATACTAGTAAGTGACCGAAAACATCACAAACACACGATATATGACTATATGGTAAATCAACAAACCAACAATATGCCTTCCACCAGAGCTACTTATGACCTTTGAATATCTTTCCGAAACAAGATTTTTGCACTGCTTGTATAGCTTTTTTTGGATGAGAGTCAATTAATTTGGTCAACTTCGCTTGAGTTTCTTTCTTATAATCTTCTTATGCTCCCTACACAAGTAAATTTGTATTTACTTAAATATACTCTAGAAGTATTATGATCTATTAAACATATTGGAAAATCCTGCAGTATTATACCCATGACTTAGGGAAGATGAGATAACACATGTTAAAAGATATTTTATTATGTTAAATGCTATACAAAATCAAATGACTTTATTCACTCGTTGAATTTATCAAATAAAGTTATGTAGCAAAAAAAAAAACTAAAATACGAAAGAAAGGGTGTATACGATTTAGATTTAAGCAATATTCTAATTTATATTATGTATGAAAACTATAAAGTGATAAATTCTTTCAAACAAAGTTGAAAGTTGAAAAAACGGAAATAATTCAACAAAATAGATTATTTCAAACAAAGTTTAATCATTTGACCAAATAGATGAAATTATTTTCAAATTCAATGGTATCAAAGTAACACGAGTTCAAAAAACAGAGAAGGGCAATAGTAAAAAAAGTTGGCCAATAAGATCGTGACATGTATACCATTATTATTCGTGTTTAGTTTTGTTGTTATATATAATACTAGGTTATGTACCCATGTGATACCTTGGTTGAACAATGAATATGTATAAATATATAAATGTATATAAATATATAAATGTAATTAAGACAAATTAAATTACATATTATATTAAATATAATTTCTTGTAAACAACAAACAAAAATATAAATTATTTCACTACTAGAAAAATAACCTATCTTGACACGCGCCTATTCATGACACTAAAACGAGTGTCATTAAAACATTGTCGTTTTAAAAAAAAAATGATTAAATAATGACACGCTTTTTTGCGTGTCAACAATCTATTGTCAGGAATTCAAAAAACATGACAATTGTGTGTCATCTTTGGTGTCAAGTTTTCACAACTTTCTAATTTCCCTCCCACACATTTTTAAGTCCCGCCCTCTCATCTATTACTGTATCCTCAGAATTACATTCAATTAATAATCTGCAGATAGGGTTAGGGTTCACACTCTCGAATATCCGTCAATGGCGGCTTCAAGGTTAGCATCATTGGCTGCAATGGCGGCCGTTGCTGCCGCATCAACCACCACTTTATCGTACAATTAATCCGTTTGCTCAGTCACCGGCTCCGGCTCCGGTTCAACCAGAGTCGCAGCCTTCAAACGCCGAGGCTAACCCTGAGGTTGAGGATTCTAAAGGCGGGTTTGATCCTGAAGCTTTAGAAAGAGGAGCTAAAGCACTTAGAGAGATTAATAGCTCTCCGTTGTCATTTATTGCTTTTGTTATTTATTATCATTAGATACACTCGGTTAGTTGTTGTTTGTACTCTTTGACTTGTTATGCATTAGGTAAAAAAATTAATGTTTGTGTGAATCTTGATACTGTAATTAAAGATTTTTGAGTATGCACTTGATAACAATTTTAGGATTATGACTGATTGCTATGTGTTATCAGGAATTCATATACATATGTAAATTAATTAAAGTATGAGATGTTTAATACATGTAGCCAATCCTGCTAATATATATATGTATGTATTTTTTTCTTTTGTTTTTGCAATGTGATGAGTTTTGAAACTTGTTCAATATTTTTTGTATGATCATGTTCCTGGTAATTCTTTAGAAAGAAGAATGATGGATTAATGTCATACAAAACCAACATACGATAACATATTTCACGAAAAAATGTTTTTTTGGCGCAGTAGTGGAAATTTACGATTTTCATAGGTAAATCGTGTCCGGGTTGAGTCCGGCCCCCGCCAATTTTCCACTACCATCGAAAAAATTTGAGTCCGGCCCCGCCGATTCCAAAACCAAGCTTCGACACTACCTCAACCTATGTTGTCAAAAGCGCACTAAGCGCAGCGCAGCGAGGCTGGAGTGCCTGGTGGTGACCTAGGCGACGATCTGGGCTTTTTCTGTAAAAGCGACGTTCAGGCACTCGCCTGGAGCCGGCGCCGGCATAACAAGGCGAGAGCTTAACCCAAAAAACGGCCTGAAACGAAAAAAAAGGGGCCTGAAATAGAAGATAGAGAGAGCAGATAGAGAGGAACTGGGATGAGGGGATTTTTATATTCCCCAACATTATGCCAAGGGACTTTTCATGAAAAATGACAAATTCTGTTGTTTTTTTTTTTAAACCCGAATAATAAATTATGAAGTCTTAATGTTTGATAATGGTATGTTTAACAAAAGTGAGCATGTAAAGACAAAAATAATGGCCTTAGGCTTTTCTTAAAATCCTTAGGTAATTGACTGTTGTTTTGGCTTGCAGATAATGCCCTTATTAGGATTTTTTGTCAGTAAACTTCTGAATTTGCCTTCATATTATGCCGCGGGTTTGATATTGGTTGGCTGCTGCTCTAAATAAGTCTAAGACTTGTTTAAAATCTTAATTATGGTATGTTTATGCTAAGTTTGTGCCCTTGATTTTTGAGCGCCTTGCATCTAGGCTTAAGGATCACCCTTTGTGGCTTGTGTGCGCCTTGCACCTTAGACAATTGTGATTATAACTTATTTATCCAGTTCTAGTTAGAATGCTGATACAGGTCAAGAATCTTCAGATGCATGCGGAAATAAGGGCATATCTGAGAAAGTGTTTCTTTCTTGGATGTGGCTGCCAGCATTGCTAGGGGTTTGGATTTAGCACAGTCTACTATATCCCAGGTTTTTTCAATATATTTGAATAGAAATTATTTTACGTTACCTACAAACTAAGCTTCTTGCAATTGCATGATATAGGTATTAGAATTGTTGAAGGTGATGTTTCGTGGAGATCTCAACGAGCTTGCTTCTTTTACAGACAACCTATCCAAGGGGACATCTACAACTAAATGCAATGCGATTAACGGATATTCTTTCTAACTAGATTATACCCCGGGAGCATCCCGGGTTGGGAAATTTAATATGATACATCAATTTTACATATGAAATAGACTGATGTATAACTATAATATTAATATCTAACCTAAAACAAATTAACAATGTACAACTCAAATGCTAACACCTAACCTAAAAGAATGTAGAACTTTAATGTAACTCTAATATTAACACCTATCCTAAAGACTAAACAAATGTACAACTCTAACATACTAATATTGATACATAACTTAAAACAACGTATAACTCTATTAACCTATTCGGCTCTGGTTGAAAAAAAAATCATATTTACTGATTTAAACATAATTAGTGACTTGTCTATACATGATTAATGATTTCCTGAATACTTTGTGTTTTTTTTCCTGTATAAACAAAACCCCAAAAAAAAATTTCTCCGTTTTTTATATAGCACTATGGTACTCGTTGGAAAGATAATAAAACACTCGTTAATTTGGTGTAATTTTTTTTCTTTAAAAAATATCGTATATTAAAGATATTAACGTTTAAAAATTATGGGAGGAAATATGAGGGTGAAAAATCCAATTTTGTTTTTAAATTATTTTTTTCCTAAAATATCTCAATGCTACATGGGATGACACATGGCACACTCAAAGAAGAGAATGTCTCTTTGAGTGCCATGTCATTAAAATGGCTTTGGTTTATTATATGTATAGATGATTCTAATTTTAGATCGTACATCACCCTCAATTTCGTAAGTTTTAAACAAGACAACAAGTACAGAATTTGGTTATTATGTAATGAAATTCATGAAAGAGATCGTTACGGACGGACTTGGAATATTGGACAATGTAAGTTGATCGAGTCAAATTCTAGTCACTCTTATTTTCTTGAAACTAAAACCAGCGCGAACCTTAACCTTTAATCTTATTAATTTAATTGTGTTTCAGGTTGGGGGAGGAGTGGATGTTTACACGGATGCAAATATTGATTTTATCCGTGAAGAATGGTCAAGTTATGCCACGACCTTCATTTTCAAGTGATCCGTATGTTTAGGTCTAAATCGACTAACGTAATGTATTGACATGCTTTTGTAACCGTTAATACTTGTGGTAGGATTCGACAAATGATTGTAATGGTTCTTTGGTGGTATATATAATATATGCAGTTTTATTATCAAATTTATTGATTTTGTAATTATAAATTTAAATATAAATCCAGGGATATTAGTCATTTTGCAGAAAAAAAAAAATTTAGGTAAAAAAAACCATGACACGGAAAATGAGTGTCGTAAAAGTGTGTCATAAAATGAGTGTCAAGAATGTATGTCATTAAAGAGTGTCATGAAAGCGTGTGATAAAACAGTGTCATTAAAAGATGACACGCGCTTGCATGTCATAAAAATTTAATGACATGTTCTTCCTTGACACTTTTTTCTGTGTCATAAACACCTTTTTATTAGCCTCTAAATAATTTTTTGAAAAAAAAAATTCATATTCATGTAAAACTTTTTTCAAACTTTTCATAATATATTCCGTACTATGGTTGGTACCTTTTAGATTGCTGATACAACAAAACAAAAAATCAAGAGTAATCAGTGTAATGATGATTAGGCTAAGATATAAAAAATGAAATTAATTTAAATGTACATCCACTTTTGTTAAAATCATCTCAATCGAGTATCATTCATTTTGGAGCTTCACATTAGGTTTCTCCCAAAGTAAAAATATTTAACGTTGATTTATTTTAAAAATATTTAACTTGGTGTTAAATCAAATTTTAAAAACTAATTTGGATTGATTTATTTTATTTTTTCAGAAAATATGAAAGTCTCACAAAACCTTAACTAATTACATTATGTTACTGTTAAATTTTTTATTTTTACTTTTAAGTTAATGTTAACATCTAAAATTAATTTATATTATTGAGCATATTTATGATCTAAAAATCATAACCAAAACCAGTAATAATAAAACTTATTAATCATTCGTCAAACATTATAACAATATCGTTTTAAACTTAGAGTGCAGAACCAAATTATTATAATGGGTTAATTTAAGGTACACGATTTTAATTCAAATTAATAACATAAAAATACGCTATTTAAAATGAATCAATAATTTTTTTAATAATGTTTACTTCGTTTAGTTAATAAACATTTTCAAGATAAGTCCAATAATTTATTTATAATTTTGTATCAAAATATAATTATATTAGTTGATTTATAAAACATAGTATAAATATATTTAATTGAATTTTGGTAAGTACATTAATAATCATAGTTGTAACCGAAGTTATTAAAATCGCAATGAATGAGGATTATTAAAAAAGAAAAAAAATAATTTTATTGTTTTGAAAATAAAATGAGAGGCTTCATGAGGGAGTGCCATGTGTCCCTTAAGTGTTTTCTTTTATTAATATAGATAGAAGCAAATACTAGTAAGTGACCGAAAACATCACAAACACACGATATATGACTATATGGTAAATCAACAAACCAACAATATGCCTTCCACCAGAGCTACTTATGACCTTTGAATATCTTTCCGAAACAAGATTTTAGCACTTCTTGTATAACTTTGTTTGAATGAGAGTCAATTAATTTGGTCAACTTCGCATGAGTTTCTTTCTCATAATCTTCATATGCTCCCTACACAAGTAAATTTGTATTTACTTAAATATACTCTAGAAGTATTATGATCTATTGAACATATTGGAAAATCCTACAGTATTATACTCATAACTTAGGGAAAATGGGATAACACATGTTAAAAGAAATTTTATTATGTTAAATGCTATACAAAATCAAATGATTTTATTCACTCGTTGAATTTATCAAATAAAGTTATGTAGCAAAAAAAAAAAAAAACTAAAATATGAAAGAAAGGGTGTATACGATTTAGATTTAAGCAATATTCTAATTTATAGTATGTATGAAAACTATAAAGTGATAAATTCTTTCCAACAAAGTTGAAAGTTGAAAAACGGAAATAATTCAACAAAATAGATTATTTCAAACAAAGTTTAATCATTTGACCAAATAGATGAAATTATTGTCAAATTCAATGGTATCAAAGTAACACGAGTTCAAAAAACAGAGAAGGGCAATAGTAAAAAAAAAAAACATGGCCAATAAGATCATGACATGTATCCCATTATTATTCGCGTTTAGTTTTGTTGTTATATATGATACTAGGTTTTGTACCCATGTGATAAAAGGGTTGAACAATGAATATGTATATATATATATATATATGAATGTATATAAATATATAAATGTAATTAAGACAAATTAAATTACATATTATATTAAATATAATTTCTTGTAAACAACAAACAAAAATATAAATTATTTATTAGCCTCTAAATAATTTTTTGTAAAAAAAAATTCATATTCATGTAAAACTTTTTTCAAACTTTTCATAATATATTTCGTACTATGGTTGGTACCTTTTAGATTGGTGATGCAACAAAACAAACAAATCAAGAGTAATTAGTGTAATGATGATTAGGCTAAGTTATAAAAAATGAAATTAATTTAAATGTACATCCTCATCTGTTAAAATCATATCAATCGAGTATCATTCATTTTGGAGCTTGACATTAGGTTTCTCCCAAAGTCAAAATATTTAACGTTGAGTGTATAAACATTTAATGAGGAAGTAACTAAACATATTTAATTTGGTGTTAAATCAAATATTAAAAACTAATTTGGATTGATTTATTTTATTTTTTTCAGAAAAATATGAAAGTCTCACAAAACCTTAACTAATTACAATATGTTAATGCTAAATTTTTTATTTTTAATTTTGAGTTAATGTTAACATCTAAAATTAATTTATATTGTTGAGCATATTTATCATCTAAAAATCATAACCAAAACCAGTAATAATAAAACTTATTAATCATTTGTCAAATATTATAACAAATATAGTTTTAAACTTAGAGTGAAGAACCAAATTATTATAATGGGTTAATTTAAGGTACACGATTTAAATTCAAATTAATAACATACAAATACGCTATTTAAAAGGAATCAATAATATTTTTAATAATGTTTACCTTGTTTAGTTAATAAACATTTTCAAGATAAGTCCAATAATTTATTTATAATTTTGTATCAAAATATAATTATATTAGTTGATTTATAAATACATAGTATAAATATATTTAATTGAATTTTGGTAAGTATATTAATAATCATAGTTGTAACCGAACTTATTAAAAACGCAATGAATGAAGATTATTAAAAAAGAAAAAAATATATAATTTTATTGTTTTGAAAATAAAATGAGAGACTTCATGGGGAGTGCCATGTGTCCCTTATGTGTTTCTTTTATTAATATAGATAGATAGATAGATATGATATTTAACATAGAAAGACAGAGAGAATAAAGAGGAATATATAAAATCATATGTTATCTTTTATTAAACATATAAAGATAGAGAATAAAGAGTAATACATAAAAACCTGAAGGTTAAGGGTGTGGTATAACTCTTTCACTTTTTCAACCTTGTCTTGATCACTAGTTCCATAGTTTTCCTAGGATTTATGAAAATAAGAAAGATGTTTGTATAATAAAGGGATGACATACACATGGTGTGGTTTCATAATTGGTTACCAGTAAAATTTTCCATTCCTCCTCATTGGCAAGTTCAAGTGCCTTTGTAATCAACCAAGAACACTTGAGTTCTTCAATATCTCTACCTGTCTGAGTATTCACACACTATTTAGTGATCTGCACATATCTTTCTCATATTTGTGTGTGAGTGAGAGAGAGGGGCCTGGGCTAACCTTTCCATACACATTAGGATCACCAAAAGTGTCCAGATAATCATTCTACAATCAATATAGAGGTTTTATATAGCAATCCAATATTTACGCATTTGTTCAAATTTGTAGGGAATAATATAAGGGAGACATAATTGATTTTGATACAGTTGAAAGCCGTATCGATTCAATTACCTGCACTTGATAATATATACCCAATTCTACAAGGACTTCTTTCACTACAACATCATCATCTGGCCTATTCTCTCCAAACATAAGGAGTGCACATACAACCTTGAGTTACCAAAAATACATAACAGATTATATCACTCTAATTTATTTTGTAGTGAGATTGTAAATACAAAACTCGGTATGAAAAATATTAGGATGAAATAAAACATGTATCAACTCACTGGAAGGTAAAGAGAGTAATAGCCTGCTTTGTACTTATTAATCTGACGGTTACTGCAAAGCATGATAGAGCAATAATGTTTTAACATCATTAATTAAGGAGTAAACTGCATGGATGGTCCCTGTGGTTTGCATGAATTGCACAGATGCCCCCATCTATTTTCAATGGTCCTCAATGTTGACATTTTATAACACTTTGGTCCTTATGAGCTAACGTTGTTAAGTATTGTCAGTTAAGTCGTGTAAAATGACCAAAATACCTTCACCATATAAAAAATAAACATTCTCCTTTGTCACAACCAGGCAAACCCTCACCTGTGCAAATCGACTCCATCACCATCAATTCCATCCCCACCTGCAAACCGCCTCCATGATCACCATCCCTACCTGCAACCACCGTGATTACCACCATTCCCACCTACAACTGCCACCCCCTGCATCCGTCACTACCACCAACGTCCCCACCCGTAACCACACCACAACCCCAAAAGGTTTATTATGGGTTTCATATCGGGCCTCTTTGCTTCTAGATTGGTTCCGGTTAGGTATCGATTGGCGTATGTTTTGACTTATTCATTTGCTTCTGGTGGTGGTGGAGGATATGGAAGCGGTGTGTTTGGTGGTGGTATTGGATTCGTTTGCTTTCGTTTGCGTGTGTTTGGACCTATTCATTTGCCTGTTGTGAATGAATGTGGTGGACAGTGATGGTGGTTGTGTTGCTGTAGGTGACGGAGAAGGTGGCTAGTTTTGTGGCGGTGGTGGCCGGTTATAGTTGCTGTTCGAAGGTTATTTGTTGGGTGGAGATGTTGTCATGTCTTTTTGGCATTGGAATCATTTGATTGAATACCCACGTGGTTTTCTTGAAGAAGCAATTGAATTACATGTGGGTTTCGTTTCTTGGGAATCTTTGAGGCTAAAAGAATGGTTTCCCAGTTCTCTTGTTGAAGAATGGTCTTGATTTTATTAAGCAAGAAATTGTTTTGTTTGATGGAAGATGGTATGTAAGATAAACATCTGAATCTTTTTATTGGATTTTGATGAATGCCTAGAAAATGTTTTGGGTTTCTTTGAAAGATTTTGTGCGTTGTGAATGATGGAAGAAACAGAGTATGGGTGGGTTAATGGGTTATAATTAGGGATGGTTTGTGGTGGTACAGGGTTGGTGGTAGTGGTGATGCTTTGGTTGTGGTAGATGGGTTGGTGGTAGTGGTGATGCTTTGGTTGTGGTAGATGGGTGTGGTGGTTGTTGAGAGAGACAGAGTGAGAGTTTGTAATATTTGTTTTTGTTTTTATTTTAAAAGGGTTAGTAAAATTCAACGAGGACTTAACTAATAAACTTAACCTCTATCCAACTCAGGGACCACCGATATAATAAAATTCAAACCACAGATCTCATTTGGGTAATTTTGAAAAGCTGGGGAGCGTACTTTAAATTTAGGCAAACCACAAGGACCATCCGTATAGTTTACTCTTAATTTTTTTGAACGACCAACTAAAGTATTGCCGGGTACTCCGTACGCGGCCCCCATTGGCTAAAGGTAGCCCACAAGACGTATCTTGTAGCGGCCCAATCCGCACGCACGGAGCCCTCTAGCCCACCCGTCTCCTGTTCCAGGGAAAACCTGACCCGCATACCCGCCCGAAGGCACGACGGCAGCGAACCAGTAAAACCTGGAGGGATCAGGAGTCGAACCCATGACCACAAGGATCAAGTGTCTCTCCCTCACTTCCTAATACCACTCCACCACAAGGGTGGGGGTAGTATTTTACTCTTAATTAAATGAAGACAAAAATACATAGATTGTCCTTTATTTATCACCCAAATTTCATCTTATGTCCCTTGTCTTTCATTTGCATTGGTTATGTCCTTTATTTTCTCAATTTGCTACACCCTCTGTCCTTTAGCCTAACTAAGTTAAAAAGGTTGGTTAACTTTATTTTCTAACTTTACACTTTTAGCCCCTATAATTTTAAATCTCACCTTCACTGCTTTAAATCTCACCTTCGCTGCAACCCCGATAGCCTTGGCCACCGCCACCACTCTGACCACCTCTCGCCATCTAGTGACGCAGTCACGGAGGTGGTGGTGTTTGGGTTGGCGGATGCGTTAGAAATGCTTCTATGCGACGAATTTTGACGAAAAAGTGTCGCAAAAAACGTCTTCTACGCAATTCTAAGGAACTTTCTTAATAAAAAAAAAAACTCAGTTTTCTAGCATTGCATTATGAATTAGTTGTAGATAATTTAATCAAATTTGTAAGAAAGCAGAGGAAAAAAAAAACAAAATAAACGTATGACATATCTTTTACAATCCCTCGTCTCTCTTTAAAACAACTTACTTTAACCCGAACTCATTACGAAACCTAATTCGAAGTTTGGAACTTACCCATTTCCAGGCTTATATTAATATCCATATATTAAAAAAATAAACTAAAGTATACACATATATAAACTTTATCATTTGTATACAACAAAAACATAGCAACTTAAAAACCTTGTCAAGGATTGTAACTTGAAAAAAAAAAAGTTACGACATTTTTGGATGTTGTCTCAAAAACATTCTACCCAATTAATGTAGTCTAGTTATGACATTTTTTTATGTTGAAGTTATGTAGCATTGTAGCCTAATGGATTCGCATTACCCTAACTGAAGGTGTTCATGGTCTAGTTCAAACAATGGAACCGACTAAACTTGTCATAAGTTTGGTTTTCATACACGTTTTTTGAACTTGCCAAACTTGTTTGGTTTTAAATTGTTCTAGTATCTAAGAACGTTCACTTAATCATACTATATAACAAACTCAATAATATTTTACAATGGTACATAGTCTAGGAAAGGTTCCCCTTGTGTAAAATTATGACTTCTTTATTAAAGTTATTGTGCTCTAAAAGTCAATGATGTCAACTAAAATCTTGATGTTACGCATAGTACTAGGGGTGCAAACGAGCCGAGCCGAGCCCGAGCTCGACCAGGCTCGAACTCGAGCTCGATTAAGTTATAAAAGCTCGAGCTCGAGCTCGGCTCGATTCGAGCTTTGTTTTCAAAGCTCGAGCTCGGCTCGTTTGTAATTTCTCAAGCTCGAGCTCGGCTCGGGCTCGGCTCGTTTAGTATTTATTAGTTAATATGTTAAATAAAAATAATATAAATAATAGTTCATTTAGGCTCGTGAGCTCGATAAGTGAAGCTCGAGCTCGGGGCTCGTTTACTAAGCAACTTTAAATGAATGCTAAATATTATTAAATATTCAAAAAACTAATATTATACTAGGCTCGATAAGGCTCGACGAGCCTAACGAGTTTCACATCCTAGGCTCGAGCTCGAGCTCGATAAATAAACGAGCTTTGTTTTAGGCTCAAGCTCGGCTCGAGCTCGATAAAGCTCGGCTCGTTTCGAGCATTTTTCCGAGCCGAGCTCGAGTAGCTCGCGAGCTGCTCGGCTCGTTTGCACCCCTACATAGTACTCAAACTCTCAAAGTTTCATGTCAACTCTCAACACATGTTAAAGTTACAAGTTTTGGAAACCCAATAAGCCAAAACCATGAAATCAAATTGTATTAACCGATTGCTTTGATTCAGTTTCAATTTCTAGTGGTTTGATGTACAAAGATTAAAACGATTACTAATAACTTGACTTTTTAAAAAACATTAAAACCAAACCTTAACACCCTAAACTAGCAAAATTTAAGTACTGGATCATGTTTATAATATTGTTGTTGCTTTAAACATGCTTGGTTTTATATTAATAAATCTTAAGACAAAAGTTTGCAAGACGAGAAGGACAAAAGCCATGTGTTTGCACATGGCCGATCATCACTTCAGCATTTGAACAAATTGTTGATCACTTTTTACGTGGATGAAAATCTAAATTTTACCGATATGATACACATAGCAAAGACTGGCATTCAATTAATCTAAATCTTACCGATATGATACACACAGCGAAGGTGAGATTTAAAGCAGTGAATGTGAGATTTAAAACTACAGGGGTTAAAAGTGTAAAGTTAGAAAATAAAGTTAACCAACCTTTTTAACTTAGTTAGGCTAAAGGACAGAGGGTGTAGCAAATTGAGAAAATAAAGGACATAACCAATGCAAATGAAAGACAAGGGACATAGGATGAAATTTGGGTGATAAATAAAGGACAATCTGTGTAATTTTGTCTTAAATGAAGTTTATGAATAGAACAATAATTAAGATTGACACTCACAGAGACAGAGAATACTTAGAGATATCGTTCTGTTCGACATCAATCATTTGTCCATAGACTGATAGAAATTCCACCTGCTCAAACCATTACATCATTGATAAATAAATATGAAATTTGAATATAACAAAATATGTTAGCTCAAAGCATACCTCGTTGAATAGGTCTACCAGATTCACATAATAAGGCTTCAAATGAAAATATTTCCTTAGGATTCTATGGATATGGTTGCGAAGAAGGACACCATCATTTATAGCAGCCACACCAACCTAAATTTACACCGATAAGCATTCGTATTTATTATTATAATTATAATTATAATCTGTTAGTATTATAGAAACAAAGACACCTCGGGTAGTCTGAACCAACACGGTTGTCCTCTACGTGTGTGAGAGCCATCCATCATGTCATCATGAACCATTAAAAACGCTTGAAGCTGCGTACAACAATGTGTGCAAGTGTTTTTAGGCTCTCTTGTAGTAACAAACTAATTAATTATGTATATTACATACCCATTCAGTGCACCAACCAAGAGTAGATGCAAGAAAAACTTCATCATCCGTGAGTTGTACACCTTTAAGCAGCTGATAGCTGTCAACAACAGAAAACCCTCGTACCATCTTCCCTGAATACGTTTGATTTCTTTTAGATATATATATATATAGGAATGAATGAGCTGAGAAAGACAAAGTTGATTCTAGGATTGGAATTTAATGGAAAATTAAACGAAATGTTTATATTTATACTTTACCTCCACGTACATTGTAATCGATCAACTACATTAAAAGTTAGAAAAAACACAAATCAAATAAGATCCTCATGTCAACAAACTAAACAAAAATCATATATAAATCGTACCCGTTCTACCCTCGGACGATAATCGTTGTCAAACTCAAATAAAGGATCATGAACAATGTCATGTTTAAGTGTATCATAAACTTGTATGAATTCGGAAATTAGATTGCTGGTCATTGTTGTAGAGAGAGGAGAAAAGCTGGGCTCAGATGCACTGGGTTTATAATACCTTACCGAAAACATCCCAGGCAAAGAGGGGCCAATAACTGATGACATTTGCATCATTGGACAGGCATCCCAAGAAGTCAATTTTGATAAAGGACCACCGATCATCCTGATACAACTGCAAATTAAAACCTCTTCCAACGACTATAGCGATGCGAAAAATTAGAAAAAAAAAAAAAAACTAAATTACAAATTTTTTTTACATCGTCCCTTTGCCAATATATTTTATGAGATTGGTACTTTAAAAATATTATTTTCCTTAAACCAAGTTAAATTTTATTCTTAAATTAAGTCACTCAACGGTAATTATTCTCTCTATTAATTATATTAATTAGTCAATCAAAATTACTTTTTTTTTACAAATATCAAAATTTGTCCTACATGTATTAAATTTATCTTACATATATCTATATCTATACTATATTATAAAGCATTTTATAAGAACTTCTTAAATTTTAAGAGGTATAAGTGTAAATGCTTAAGATACAACACATAATGCATAAAATAACTACTTTTTAAGGGTAAATATGTCTTTTAAACACCATATTTAATTTAAAGAAAGTCAAGAGTCATGAGATGTTTAAGAAACCACATGACATTCAATTTTATAATTACTTTAAACATATTTAACTAGAAAACATATAAAAAAATGCATGATGTTATATGTTTTGTTATAACCTTTCATATAGAGTTGGGTATTTTAAAAAAGTTAAAGTTTATAAATTTGATCATACTATATAGAAATCGAGAAATCAATAGTGAAAGTTGTGTTTTTAATCATGAGGTAACGATATGAATTCTGAAATTATTACGTTATATTCATACACACAAACATGTCTAATCTGATCTAAACTCTATGATCACCGGATTCCACAAACGAAGAAGAAAGCTTCTGTTTATAATGAATTTCAAACAAAGGTATTCAGAAATATTCATGTAATAGTAGTTAGGTTCATAGTAGGTATATTAGGTTAGCATGTGCTCTACAAAAGAGTTTCGGTTACACCCGCTGCATCGCGCGGGCCAACCCACTAGTTATACACATATGAAAATTGATCCAACATTTATCCAACATGTATTGATATACTTCCTAGACATATCAAAATTTATCTGTTGCCGCAATAAATTACGTTTGTTTTGAAAAGTACTTATTTTGAAAATAAGTTACAAGTTTCATTTTATGAGCTAATTTAGTGGTAACAATAAATTAATCAACTAGGTAAATTTACCTCAATGCCCTACATTAAATACAAATATAAAATATAGAATTATTATTGGTTTAAATTATATATTTTTTTCTTACAAAGACATTTTAGTAATCATTTGAATTCTTCTATGTAAAATTGAAATATATATATATATATATATATATATATATATATATATATATATGGGTAGGTTCAACGGAGAACCAAAAAAAGTAGGGAATCGAGAAACCATGAATTTAACATATTAAATGAATGGTTTCGCGGTTTCTCACTTTCTTTAGGTTATATATATATATATATATATATATATATATATATATATATATATATATATATATATATATAGGGGGAGGATATTCTGAAAACCCACTCCAGTTAAAGAAACACTGAAAACCTCATCTTGACCCTTCAATCATCTTGATCAATGGCTCTAGTTTTTTCATTTTAATTTCGTTTTTTTAGAAAGATAAAGCACAATAAAGCAAGGGAGGGGTAAAAGGGTCAACAAAAAATATGTAACTGACAAAAAGTTAAAGTAACTGCCATAAAGTACTATCAATTGACATTCAACAATACTTTATACACATTTTTCAAAGTCTTCCTCTCTCTTCTTTTAATTCTTACGTCCTTTTCCTCTTTCTTCTCTTTTACCTTTCAATTCATTTTTTTTACTTTTAAATGTTAACAAATTTGTCTGATTTGTCTGTAACAACTTTTGTTTTACGTTGTAACATATTTTATACATCATTTGTATTTATCTACATTGTTACATTTTCTAGATAGCATTTGTTACAATGCTAATGTTGCAGGTCTGCATTATTACTTTTGTTTTACGTTGTAACATATTTTATACATCATTTGTATTCATCTACATTGTTACATTTCTAGATGGTATTTGTTGCAGTTTTGTAAACATCTACTTCATTTGTAAATAAACATTTGTTACCTTGTCATATATTTATGCAACTATACCAACTATGTAGCTTATGTTACCAATTCATTTTTATTTTACTTTCTTTCTCATCCATTTTAGTAAATGTAAAGATCTGTAACTTGTAACTCTAGCTTTTATTTTTTTATATGTAACATCCAAGTTACATAAATAACAAGGAATTTTATTTTTTGTAACAAGCAGGTTCACGTATCTAACAAGAACAAAATAACTTTAATAATAAAAACAATTTAACAATTGGCGCTAGATCACTTGTAACAAGATTACAAAATATATATAATGGATGGCTACAACATCAATCCAGTCACCATAATAGTGGAGCCCGTCAACCAATGGCGTTGAGAGAAAAAAGAAACCTAGCAACTCGTTTGAGACGGTGGCGTTGAGAAAACATACATGGTTTTATCCTCTGTAACAGATTACATACCTAGGCCTATCATCTGTAACAAAAAACATAACAGGATTTTATAATCTGTAACACAAAACATACATGGGTTTATCCTATGTAACGTTGTAACATATTTAAAATAGCTCATCAACATAAAAACTACAAAAAAAAGCTTGTATTGGAAAAATAACACAAACTTGAAAAACAAAAAAAGCTTGTATTGGAAAAATATTGTATAACGAGTTGGGGTTATATAATGCTGAGAATATAATGGAAGTGACTACCCATCAACCAAATGTGAAATAAATGAAAAAAAAGGGTAGGTGGATGAAGGGGGGAAACAATAAATATTGGGGAGTAAGACTTTGGATTTAAAAAATAAGTAAGACTTTGAATTTAAAAAACGTACCATTGTTAGGTTTCTAAAAAAGATAAAAAGTGAACATTAAAAGGAAAAATGACACATTTGTTTAATTTATATTATAAAGAACGTGCAATGGCTTCATGACATTGTCCATTGTCAGCCACACATCTATTAAATGAAAAGATTTGTTACAATCTTTGTAGACAAAAAAAAAAAAGAAGGTGTTATGGAAACTAGTATTGTATGACTTTTGTAACTTGTTTAATTTATTTAGTCATTGTGTAGTCATGTCAAAAAATAAAGTAAAGACAAAGTAGGAAAATGTATTATATAATATAAAATATGGAGAAACTTGTTTGTAACTTGTTTAATAATTTTATTGTTTACTTTTTTTAAAAGTTTGACATGTTTGCAGGGTCTACGACACCTGCAGTAAAAAAAACATGTTTAAATACGAAAAGAAAGATGAAAAAAAACACATCATGTAACAAAAAAAAAAAAAAAAAAAAAAAAAACAGGTAACAAAAACATACACAAATAAAAGGATACTGTTAACATGTTTTACATAAATAAAAAAATTGATTTTATGTTACATAAAAACCTCAAGGAACAAGACCAAAAATTGTGGGTAAACCAACTGAAAAACGTGAATTAAAAACCTGAGACAAAACTATGGATGTAAAAAAACTGTAACAAACGAAAACACAAAACACAAAACACAAAAATGGAAACAAAACCACATACTGAAAGCAAAAAAAGGAGTTGATAAACAAAATGAAAAATAAAAACTTCAATGCTAAAAAATGTGGGTAAAACAACTGAAAACTGTAACAAACGAAAACACATACACACAAACAATGAAAACATTAACATATGCTGGAAGCAAAAATAAAGAGTTGAAAAACAAAATTAAAATGAACAAAAGAAGAATAACAGTTAAAAACTAACCATCAGATCTGGAGTGCAGTGGAGATAGATCTTCTGGAACATTAAATGACAAACATCTCGTGAGATTATGTGGAACAACTGAAATAGGGGAAGCACTTAATGAGCGTTGAGTCAAATTCTCGGAAAAAGTAGCATTAGAGGAAGACATTAATGAAGTTTGAGACAGATTTTCGAGAAAAGGGAGGAGATGTGGATGCTCTGGAGAACACATGGTGGAGGTTGTGTGAGTAAATGAGGTAGTGTGTTATATATATAATACATTGAAGGCAAAAGAGAGAGAGAAAAAGAGAGGAGGAATGTTGGTACAGCCTGACATGTTACAGCAGCTGCAGAAAGAGTGAAAAAAGTTGTGACGAAAATACCCTTGTAAGGGATATCAAAAAGGGTGACGTGGTTAATTCTTGGCCAAGTATTGGGTTTCCAGGGTTTCTTTAACTAGAATGGGTTTCCTAGTTATACTTTCCCTATATATATATATATATATATATATATATATATATATATATATATATATATATATATATGGTGAGGATCCTGTACAAAGAGTGTTCTTTATGAGAAAGGTAGGAATGGTTTTGAGCCATTGGATTGTTTAATTAATGGTTAAGATTGATCAATGTCAAGATTGGAATAATTGTTTTAATTTCTTATGACTTATTTAATGGACCAGGGATATAGACGTATTTATGTGTGTTTAAAAATGGAAACCCATTAAATGACATTTAATCTCACACTACAATCGTGGATCCATCATTTTCATACAAAAATGACACAAGATCTATAGCCAAATTTAGATGTGTTTTAACGTACAAAAAGTATTACAATTTATGTTGTTTAAATCTGGGATTTTCATACTAGTGTGTTTTAACATACCAAATGATTGTATTGCGATTCAAGACATTGTGTTATTTTACATCCGGAAGGATTGTTTTACGATTCATCATGGTGTTCTGTCTTCCGGTCAAACGAATTTGTTGAATATGAGATTTTCATATCAATTTTTTTTTTCATCCGGAAGGATTTGTATTACATTCAAACCAGTGTGTTCTATTTTCATGGTGGTTATATGAGTGTGTTATACTTTGTACACCTTAAAATTAGTATTTTATCAAACACCATGTTTGACTAACACACACCATTCACATGAATATAATATTACACCACACGTTATATATGTAAAAAAAATCTATCTTATATGTAAAACATCACAACACTTTGATTATTAAACACAATGTTTGTGCATATTTGGATTTTTGATTGATTTTTTATGAGTGTTTTTTCTTAAATATGTAATCATAAAAAAATGTTATAAAAAACTTCTGAATTAATTAGTGCCACATCTCACCTTTTTTTTTATCGGCGAACAACTGTGTGGCAACCCATTATATTAATGGTTAATGAATGGTTAATATTGATCAATGTCAAAATTGGAATAATTGTTTTAATTCCGTATGACTTATTTCATTGACCAGGGATATAACGTAATTATATGTGTTTAAAAAAGAAAACCCATTAAATGACATTTAATCTCACACTACAATAGTGGATCCACCATTTTCATATAAAAATGACACAAGATCTATAGCCAAAATTAGATGAGTTTAACATCCAAAAAGTATTACAATTCATGTTGTTCGAATTTGGGATTTTCATATCAGTGTGTTTTATTTTCAAAGTCATAGTGTTTTAACACATAGAATGATTGTACTGCGATTTAAGTCATGGTGTTATTTTACATATGGAAGGATTGTTTTACAATTCATCATGGTGTTATGTCGTCCGATCAAACGAATTGGTTTTATATGAAATTTTCATATCAGTTTGTTTTTTTTTTTTCATCTAGAAGGATTTGTATTACATTCAGATCAGTGTGTTTATTTTCATGGTGGTTATATGAGTGTGTTATACTTTATACACCTTAAAATTAGTATTTTATGAAACACCATGTTTGACTAACGCGCACATTCACATGAATATAATATTACACCACACGTTATGTAAAAAAAATCTATCTATATGTAAAACACCACACTTTGATTATTAAACATAATGTTTGTGCAGATTTGGATTTTTGATTAAATTTTTTTTATGAGTGTTTTTTCTTAAATATGCAATCATAAAAATGTTATAAAAACTGGAAAAAAAATCCGAATTAGTTGGTGCCACATGTCACCTTCTTAGTCGTTCTTATCCTTCTCTGAAAAAACACATTTTCTACAGAAACATCTACCTACCTATATATATATATATATTAAACATTAAGTGGGTTCGGGCAAGTGGACGTAACATGCAATATTAGTTAACATATATTACGATTCCCGTCAATTTTATAGACCAAGGATGAGTCTTGTAATTTTGTGTAAATAGAAAGAACGAATTTTGTAAATTACTCCAAAAATGTTATTTTAGTCTAGGAACAACAAGCCATTGCCAAAGATGAAACCAATTAAAGAAAATAAAAATAATTTATTTAGCATTTAGCGACGACATGTCGTGCGATAAGTGAAACCATTTTTTATTTATTACTAATAGAGAATAAAGGAAAGTAATTTTTTTGTTACCTACAACAACCTAACTTAAAAAACTGAGAACAAATATAGCAACGACATGTCATCGCTACAATCTTTTCTCTACAAATGTCGTATGTCGTCGCTATAGGTTTCATTTGCACAACATGTCACCTTTTTATATAACATTTTTTTCCATTCCTACCCTTCTCATAAAGAACACCCTTTGTACATGATCCTCTACATATTATATATATATATATATATATATATATATATATATATAATATGTAGAGAATCCTGTAAGAAAATTGTCTTGTGTGAGAATGGTTAAGAATTGACATGTAGCCATCATGTTTTTGATTTTGAAATGATGCTTTGGGTTGTTTTGGCTTGAAATCACTTAACACAACAATATACAAAAATTTAAAACACAATCCAATGTATTATAGTCATTAAATTTAAATTACAAATAAAATACCCAAGTAATTACTTAAAACACTCTGCTTAAATGTTCTTGACATAGTGTTTTAAGTTTTTAGCCTAAAATACATTGTTTTCGGTTATTAATTGTTATATTTGGTGTTTTTCTAAGCAAAAAAAAAAAAAAAAAAAAATCCAAAACATCATGAATATGTCCAAAAAAATGATGCATGCATATCAATTTTTAATCGTTCTCACACTTCTCACACAAACCAATTTTACTGCAGGAACCCTACCCTATATATATAGTAAGGATCCTGTACACAGGGTGTTCTTTACGAGAAGGGTAGGAATGGTTTTGAGCCATTGGATTGTTTAATGAATGGTTAAGATTGATCAATGTCAAAATTGTAATAATTGTTTTAATTTCGTAAGCGTTATTTGATTGACCAGGGATATAAACGTAATTATGTGTGTTTAAAAATGCAAACCCATTAAATGACATTTAATCTCACTCCACAATCGTGGATCCACCATTTTGATACAAAAATGACACAAGATCTGTAGGCAAAATTAGATGGATTTTAACATACAAAAAGTATTATAATTCATGTTGTTTGAATATAGGATTTTCACATTTGTGTTTTATTTTCAAAGTCATAGTGTTTTAACATACCATTTGATTGTTTTGTTATTCAAGTCCTGGTGTTATTTTACATTCAGAAAGATTGTTTTACAATTCATGGTGGTGTTCTATCGTCAGGTCAAACGAATTAGTTGAATATGAGATTTTCATATCAGTTTGTTTTTTTTTCATCTGGAAGGATTTGTGTTACATTCAGATCAATGTGTTTTATTTTCATGGTGGATATATGAGTGTGTTATACTTTATAAACCTTAAAATTAGTATTTTGTCAAACACCATGTTTGACTAATACACACCATTCTCATGAATATAATATAACACCACACGTTATGTAAAAAAAAGAAATATATCTTATATATAAAACGCCTCACTTTGATTATTAAACACGATGTGTGTGCATATTTGATTTTTTTATTGAATTTTTTATGATTGTTTTTTCTTAAATATGTAATCTTAAAAATGTTATAAAAAACTGGAAAAAAATTCTGAATTAATTAGTGCCACATGTCATCTTCTTAGTCATTCTTATCCTTTTCACAAAAAACATATTTTCTACAGAAACATCTATATATATATATATATATATATACATATTAAACATTAAATAGGTTAGGGCAATTGGAAGTAACATGTAAGAATAGCAAACATAAATTACGATTCCCGTCAATTTTATAGGCCAAGGATGAGTTTTGTAATTTGGTGTAAACATAAAGAATTAATTTTGTAAATTACTCTAAAAATGTTATGTTAGCATGGACAGGAAGCCATTTCCAAAGATGAAGCCAATTAAATAAAATAAAAATAATTTATTTAGCCTTTAGCGACGACATGTCGTGCGATTAGTGAAACCATTTTTTATTTGTTACTAATAGAGAATAAAGGAAAATAGAAAGAATATTTTTTAACCTACAACATCCTAACATAAAAATCTGAGAAAAAAATATAGCGACGACATGTCATCGCTACAATCTTTTCTCTGCAAATGTCGTATGTCGTCGCTATAGGTGTCATTTGCGATTTGTTTTAGTTGCAAGAAAGGTATCCAGTACCTGTTAGAGAATGCCATTTTGGATTTCTTGAGAGGAGAAGAACAATGTGTGTTTATTTTACTAAAGTGTTGGCTATTTATAACGTCTTAAAGCATTTCAAGAAATAAATGGTTTACTATTATGGTTTCAATAAATGGTTTACTATTTTGGTTTTAATTTTTTGAGTATTAGATTTAAATAATCTTAACTATCAGCTATCGGTCGTTGTCGGTTCTACATAATGAAATGTGTGTTGATGGTCTCACCTTATAACATATCATCTACCAACGGATCATGACTAACATATTGTCCACATTTGAACTATTAGCTATTGGTTGTTACCGATCCCAACTGATGTGGTATGTTTGTCTGTCAAATTTCCTCTTATTCTTTTAGTTACGGTTTGTTGGTGAACAATATGTTAAAGGATGAGACCGTCAATACAAATTTCGTGTGTTAGGACAGGTGATTGCCAATAGCTGATATATATATGGTGAGAAGGGTAGGAATGGTTTTGAGCCATTGGATTGCTTAATGAATGGTTAAGATTGATCAATGTCAAAATTGGAATAATTGTTTTAATTTCGTATGACCTATTCGACCGACCAGAGATATAAACATAATTATGTGTTTTTAATAATGGAAACCCATTAAATGACATATAATCTCACACTACAATCGTGGATCCACCATTTTCATACAAAAATGACATGAGATCTGTAGCAAAAATTAGATGGCTTTTAACATACAAAAAGTAATACAATTCATGTTGTTTGAATCCGAGATTTTCATATCTGTGTGTTTTATTTTATAAGTCATGGTGTTTTAACATACAAAATGATTGTATTGTGATTCAAGTCATGGTGTTCTGTCGTCCAGTCAAACGAATTGGTTGAATATGAGATGTTCATATCAGTTTGTTTTTTTTTTTTAATCAGGAAGGATTTGTATTACATTCAGATCAGTGTGTTGTATTTTCATGGTGGTTATATTAGTGTGTTATAGTTTATACACCTTAAAATTATTATTTTATCAAACACCGTGTTTGACTTACACGCACCATTCACATGAATATAATATTACACCACGTGTTATGTAAAAAAAATCTATCTTATACGTAAAACACCACACTTTGATTATTAAACACAATGTTTGTGCAGATTTGGATTTTTGATTGATTTTTTATGAGTGTTAAAAAGGTCCGAATTAATTAGTGCCACATGTTACTTTCTTGGTCATTCTTATCCTTCTCAGAAAAAAAAAAACACATTTACATGTAAGATTAGCAAACATAAATTACGATCCCCGTCAATTTTAAAGGCGAAGGATGAGTCTTGTAATTTGGTGTAAACATAAAGAATGAATTTTGTAAATTACTCTAAAAATGTTATTTTAGCCTAGGAACAGCAAGCCATTGCCAAAGAAGAAACTAATTAAAGAAAATAAAAATAATTTATTTAGCCTTTAGCGACGACATGTCATGCGATAAGTGAAACCATTTTTTATTAATTACTAATCTACCTACATAATAAAAGAGTAACTCGGGCGACACATGTCCAATAACTAGGGCATCCACGTTAAATCCACATCATTTTCCACATGGCATCACTATATTCATTCTTATATACCACGCGGTGCGACCCAATTACCCAGATCTATAACCCGTTTCACAAAAGAAACCCTAAACAATACACACTATCGTTTCCATTTGCTATCTTTCCACATACTCTCAACCCACTACAAATTTGTAACTCATATCTACCTCGAACCATCAAACACCGATTTTACTTCTTCAAGTTACAGTCGTTTTCATTTTTCATTCTATCCCATTTTAGTCGACTGCACCAGGTGTCTTTGTTTAATATTTTGATATTTCTTTATGACTTAATCCTTTCCATCATTTTCATAAATTAGTGATGTATTGTAAAATACATCTATTTCCAGTGTAAAGTTTGTACAGTTTTCGAGTCGTTTAGATAGTGTTTTTATTAGTTTTAGGTTTGTACCGCTCTATTTTATTTAGTATAGGTTTTTATAGATTTTTATTAGTTTTGAGTCAGTTTTAGTGCTTACTTATTTATTTTATATTTTGGTAGGTGTTCGAATGGACGTCGGAACGTAAACGAGCAACTTTGATGAAGTCGAGAACACCCGAGTCTAAAGCACGGAGTTATATGCTAAATAATAATAATATTAATAATAATTAAATTAAAAAAATAAAAAAAGAAAGCAATAGACTCGAGGCCCAAGTGAGGTTTGAAACAAAAGAAAACACATCATGGGGCCATGGGACGTGGGAAATAAAAAAAAATTGATTGGAGGAATTCTAGAGGGAGCCGCATATTATTATTGGGAAGTTGGGCTCCATGGCTCGAAGATTATTCTAGAAAGAGGCGGCACAATTATTTTGACGAAGGAGCATAACGGAAGAAAAAAAATTTGGAGAGGAGGCTTTGACCAAGGACATCAAACAGCAGCAGAATTATTAGAGTGGAGGTCAAGGGTTGAAGCATAGGTGCCAGCACGGGTCGGTTCTAATCTATTTATTTATTATTACTCTATTCAAATCCGTTGTGAACACCATGAATTTGTCTTGCTTTTATTGTTTTGATATTATCATGACTTTTATTGGCTAAACCTTGACGCTACCTACGTTAAAGATGATTGCACGATTTATTTTCTTTTGGTATTGGAATTTTTGGTTGTGGGTGAATTTAAAAGTAAAGTACTTTTTATTTTTTGGTTTGATGTATATGCGTATTTAGTTTTGTCTAATTAATTTTTATAAACTCCACTTGCGTTTTTGTGAATGTCTTTCATGTATGAATGCGGGTTAGGTTGCGGACTGGGTGTTAGCAGCTAGTTTATGGTTAATTGCCTAGGATTATCCATAGGAGTTGTAATTGTTAGTTAGATTATTCTAAGTGTTCTACCAATTCTCAATAGCTGTAAGGTGCGAGATTGTTGGTCTGTCTAGAGTGTTAAATTGCTAGATCTAGAGGATTTGTAAGAAGATCTTCCTAGTTTCTCTAGCATTCCTTGTAGGCCAAGTCTTATCAGAAATATTGTAGTTACCCCTTGCACTTTCGGGTGTATTGTGACTTTCGCAATGTGAGGTAGACTGTCTTGCGGGTACTTTAAGATTCGAGTAGGTAAGCCTGTGAGGGTAACCTCTCAACGGTGGTTTAACAGCACAACAGTATTCTAGGGTTTCCCCTTGAGAAGGGTCGAGGGTGTCTAGTTTATTCTTGATGCTTAGTATTTTAAGATCCCGGTTCCACACCAGCTCCATAACCATTAGAAGCTTATCATTCATGTGTAGGATTCTAGCCTAGGTAGTGCCTTCCCATCTTCTGATCTCAGTTGCAGTTCCCAGCATGTGTCTTCAATTAGTTAAGTTTTATTTTATTTATTTGCATGCATTAGTTTGTTAGAAAACCCCCCAAACCATAAAAACAATATTAAGTCAGTTTGTAGATAAGTAGTCGAGTCTAGTTTACGTTTTCCATTAGAGTCTCGTGGGTTCGATAATCGGACTTACTTTAGATGTACTGCACTGACCGGTACACTTGCCGGTTGTGTGGTTTAGGGTTAGAGAGTCTTAGGTTATAAATTTAAAACTTAGAGTGTCTAGTTTAGGTTAATTTAGTTAGTTTTTATTAAACCACTTTGCTTCGGAATTTATTTTTTGTTTTGGCGCTGTTGCCGGGGACTCTTGACGATTGCGTTTACTAGCTTTGATTACACTTATCTGCCATATCTGTGGTACTTGTGTTTTGTTTTGAGTCTGTTGTTTTGTAAAATGAGTCGTAGGAGTCTAATTTTATCTGTCTTTTGCTTCTTTTGAGTCTGTAAATATGTGTGAGATTTGTGGAGGACCCCATTTTACCATTTTATGTCCACAATATGAGGGGTCCTCTGCACATTATTATGCTAATTCCTTTGTGCAGCCGCAACCATATTATTCACAGGGTTATCCTACATATTATTATGATGAGTCGTATCAGCAGCCACATTTTAATCAGTATCCTGATCAATTTTCTAGAAGCAATTCTTGTGAGAATAGTGGTAATGATTGGAGTAAAATAGAGAGTCTGTTGACATTATTAGTTGCTAAAGATGAAAATACTCAGAAAATGTTAGTAGAGCACGACACCATCCTGAAAAACCGACAGACTGCTATTTTAGATCGTCAACGAACACTAGAAGACATAGCTAGGAGATTAGATGAAGAAGAAGAGAAAGAAAAGGTTCAGCAAGAGCAGTTGCCGAAAGTCGGTTATACATATGATGAGGAGGGAAACTACCTCGGGTACATGAACGCTCGAGGGGAGTTGTTCCCAACGTTTCCAGAAGAAGGGAAAGAGCCGATCATGGAATACGCGGATGAGTCAGATGAAGAGATCATCCCAATCACGGAGACGAAAATGGACATTGAAGTCCCACCTCCGGTGCCACAGGTTACTATATATGATTTTGGGAGTGACTATGACGAAGAGAACGAAGAAGAAGAATGGGCGGCGTATCAGAGGTCGTTAGTGAAGAGAGAAGTGATTGAAGAAGAAGTGGAATTGAGAGATTCCATAGGTATGATGTTTGGTGCAGAGGAAGACAACGAGGTGAGTGAGAAGTCGTTGTCTGAAGAGGATGAGTTTTTAGATCTGGAATTAGAGAGTTTGCCTATTTATGAAGAAGTGGGGGAGTCTGATCCCGATGGGGATATAGCATACCTAGATGCCTTACTCGAAGGTGAACCGACAGACATGACTGAACCTGCACCAGATGAAAGAAATAAGTGTGGGGATCATCCCATGGAAATGGTGGTAGAAGAAGCGCACCATAGCTGGCCCATGGTATTAGTAATAGATGGAACTTCAAAATCAACAGCACCACGGGAGAGGGCAAGGAAGAGAAAAAGAAAGGATAGACACCGGAAGAGGATCAACGGCTGGCACGATGTGGAGAAGAAGAAGCCAGTAAATGTCAAGCACGATCAGTCCTCTTGCTACATGCCACGCATCCGGCTAATTCCAGGTAGTTTAAATTTTGGTGGTCTGACCCATTAAGAACTGTTAAATTATTTTTCAATTCCAAAAATAAATATTTAATTGTTAATAAGAGTCGAGTGGAATTAAACGGGTTAGATAGGGTCCAGATAAAAGAGAAGCCCCCTGATTAAGTTTAAGTGTGGGGAGGCTCTGTAGAGTTTGTAAATTTATATTTATACTTATTTTTTATTTTTTTCAAGCTTTTCATTTTTTTTAATTTGTGATCCGTCGTTTGGTAGTGGTTCATAGGTTTTTATCTTTCTATTTTATCTTTGTTTTTGTGTCTTTGAGTCTGTTTGCGTGTTTGCTTAGGTAGAGGGAATTTCACTTGAGCGGATCCCATGTATTTTCTTTTTATATATTTTATGAGTGGGAGTTTTGAAAAAGGTTTGGTAGTAAAAGAGAATTTTTCTTTAAAAAAAAAAACAAAAAACAAAAAATTAATTAACTTTCTGTGAAAAAAGACTTTTCACGTAATGAGAGGAGTCTGGGCTGACCTGTTCGCCTCATGCGACCAGCTATTACCCCGGAAAGTTATATTTTTTTTGTCGCTTGCAACGCGTGTTGTGATCACCAGTGTCCTTCACGTTGAGCGAGAACCATATTTTTTTTCTTTCTACCCATTTGGTTCTACCACCAATCACCGCCATTCTGCCAAGCAGGTACGTCTTCTTGTTTGTTGTTATATTATGAGTCTAAGTTAGTGGTTTGAGTCTTTTTATTTTTTTTTGTGGTTCGGTATTATGCTCGGGTTTTGTTTGTTTCGTTTTGTGCAGGTTTGGATTGCATTGCCCGTACTCAATCTCCATTGGGGTGATTCCAGAGCTGTTTATTTTTTATCGAAGCAAGCCCAGAGTTTACCAGTGTGTCAAAGCCGATCGCGAATGAAATGCTATACGATCGAGCCGGACTGGACTAGAGTTTTGGAGCTTACGAAGAAAAATTAACCAGCTAAGTCCTTTCCAATTTGCCTTCGTTTTTTTATTTTTGTATTCGGAATTTTTTTTTTTGAGTCGTTTTCTAGCCTTAAAGAATGAATTTTGTAAATTACTCTAAAAATGTTATTTTAGCCTAGGAACAGCAAGCCATTGCCAAAGAAGAAACTAATTAAAGAAAATAAAAATAATTTATTTAGCCTTTAGCGACGACATGTCATGCGATAAGTGAAACCATTTTTTATTAATTACCAATCTACCTACATAATAAAAGAGTAACTCGGGCGACACATGTCCAATAACTAGGGCATCCACGTTAAATCCACATCATTTTCCACATGGCATCAGTATATTCATTCTTATATACCACGCGGTGCGACCCAATTACCCAGATCTATAACCCATTTCACAAAAGAAACCTTAAACAATATACACTATCGTTTCCATTTGCTATCTTCCCTCATACTCTCAACCCACTACAGATTTGTAACTCATATCTACCTCGAACCATCAAACACTGATTTTACTTCTTCAAGTTACAGTCGTTTTCATTTTTCATTCTATCCCATTTTAGTCGACTGCACCAGGTGTCTTTGTTTAATATTTTGATATTTCTTTATGACTTAATCATTTCCATCATTTTCATAAATTAGTGATGTATTGTAAAATACATCTATTTCCAGTGTAATGTTTGTACAGTTTTCGAGTCGTTTAGATAGTGTTTTTATTCGTTTTAGGCTTGTACCGGTCTATTTTATTTAGTATAGGTTTTTATAGATTTTTATTAGTTTTGAGTCAGTTTTAGTGCTTACTTATTTATTTTATATTTTGGCAGGTGTTCGAATGGACGTTGAAACGTAAACGAGCAACTTTGATGAAGTCGAGAACACCCGAGTCTAAAGCACGGAGTTATATGCTAAATAATAATAATATTAATAATAATTCAATTAAAAAAATAAAAAAAGAAAGCAATAGGCTCGAGGCCCAAGTGAAGTTTGAAACAAAAGAAAACCCATCATGGGACGTGGGAAATAAAAAAAAAAATTGATTGGAGGAATTCTAGAGGGAGCAGCATATTATTATTGGGAAGTTGGGCTCCATGGCTCGAAGATTATTCTAGAAAGAGGCGGCACATTTATTTTGACGAAGGAGCACAATAGAAGAAAAAAAATTTGGAGAGGAGGCTTTGACCAAGGACATCGAACAGCAGCAGAATTATTAGAGTGGAGGTCAAGGGTTGAAGCATTGGTGCCAGCACGGGTCGGTTCTAATCTATTTATTTATTATTACTCTATTCAAACCCGTTATGAACACCATGAATTTGTCTTGCTTTTATTGTGTCACACCCTCAAAATCCACTTGCGGAGTTTTACCGCGAGGCGCATGACAAACCAGGATCCAAGTCAACGATCACAATAAACAAATCTAAATGAACATATGCAATTTCAAAACATAGTTTAAAATCCCCAAATACAGCGGAAGCTTATTCTCAAAACATAATTCAAAAGTAAACCAATTTATTCAATGTTCGAAAACCATGCAATCCTAACTAGACGCCGTACAGACGCGTGCGCCCTAGTTCCGTAGTGCTACCTTAGCGACCTGAGAAAACATGTAAGAGTTACGTCAGCACAAAAATGCTGGTGAGTTCACAGGTTTGTAATTAAAGTACCAAGTTCAACCTGTGCATACTATATAAATTTGTAAACCAAAGTACGCTAGCTAGGCGTATGTTTTGTTACTACAACGATTGGAAAACCATTACTAACTCGCAAACCAGATGTCGTGCCCGAATAGTAAACCTGTTCCTGTTTGAGACAATATGCACTCGCCGACCCTCCAAGCCGACGAGCGGGGTTGGTCACTCCCAATAGATCTATTCACATTTCCCCGTTGTGCTAACCCGCACATTCATGGTTTCCCCCGGGACTTCCAAAGATCGTATAGTAAACCATAGAAACCCATAGTATGACAGTTGTTACCAAAACATAAGTTTAACACATGTTTTCTCCCCCAAAAAGTGAAACCAGTTAAAAGAGGGGCCGTAAACTCACCTTAGGTTGCGTTACTTCGTAATACGAATAAAATCAGCAAGCTATGCTAGCCCCGTAAGGCGGCGACCTAACATATGACAGTTACAAGTAATTAGACTAATAACCCGTAGGTTAGTTAGTCCCTAGATGTCCAGACCATAACCAAGTTCGTTTGAAAACACTGTGACTGTTAAATTAACCCAATGTACAAGACTCGACATCCCATTGGTGACCCGAGACTCCCCGTGTTATACTTGCACTCTCAAACATACAATCATGCAATCACACTTAACATACGTTAAAATCCAACAAGTTGTAGCACGTAGTTCAAGTATCTCATAAATAAGTCCGAGCACATGTTACCAAGTTATTAGGTATGTTACGGGGTTCCTAGCATGTTCCTAGGTGTCCAATCAGGTCCCGAAATGCTAAATTACACTTACAGCAGCAGTACAGGCGATTAGGAAAAGTCAACTAGCGATTATGAAAGTCAACAGGCGATTATGAGGGCTAATCGCCTATACCATAGGCGATTAGGTCATGTGGTATGCATTTTTGGAGTTTATTAGGCGATTAGGTCGTAAGGCATGCAATTCAGGGCTTAACTAGCAATTAGGATCGTAATCGCATGAAGTAAAGGCATTTAGACCCCTATTCGCCTATACTATAGGCGATTAGGGCATCCTATCAGGCGATTAGCCTCCTAATCGCCTATAGTATAGGCGATTAGGGTTCATAATCGCCTTTAGCCCAGCTGTTCCGGTTTTTTTCGCGCGTTTAACACTCCAAATCAAATCCAGAACGTGTGTAAACATCAAATATCAATCAAACAACCATATCAAACATATTTCAATCAAAATCCTCCGTTTAACCTCGTTCTATCAGCCCTGCATGCAACCATGTATCCCAAAAACAATACAAATAGCATGAAACATCACATTAACATGCATAACCATAACCCTAATGAACAATTACTCAGATTTCATCAACATGCTATCATCATTAATCTGTAACTACCTTAATATCATGTTAACAATCCCTCTTGAATCACAAAAACCCTATCTTTTAATTATAAACACACATACAACATGCATAATAGTTAGAATCCAATTAACAACGATTATTAACGAATTTCAAAAGACACATACGTTTATAAACAGGTCTGGACCATTAGGGATTCAATTAAAACATTATTAAAGGTTGCATGAATGAAAACCACACCTTAGGTTTATGATAGATTGATGTAATAGGCTTGAAATCGTGTATTTTGATCCAAAATCGTGTTCCAGAGGTTGTGTGTGTGTTGGGGCGAGTTGTGGGACGACTAGGGTTGTTATAATGAAGTTTAGGAGGTCAAGTATGGTATTTATAGTCGTTTTTAGTCGTCAGGTACGTTGCAGGCGATTACACAGCCTTTACAGGCGATTAGGGTTGCTAATCGCCTCCCCTATAGGCGAGTAGCCTGCTAATCGCCTAAAATATGCCCCATTCGCCTTCCCTATAGGCGATTAGCCCTCCCTAATCGCCAATAGGGGTTGGTTCTGCGTATTTTGCGCGTTAAACCCCGTTTTAACATATGTTAACACATTTTCACATACCGACAAGTCACATAATGATTGTAAACACATAATACTTGCAAACCAACACATTCACACTCGTTCACCAATTCCCGGACTCGAGACTTGTATATTCCCTATGTTCTGACGATTCTACGAATCGTCACCCCTTGTACACTTGGTTAAGGACTGACATCTAATGATCCTCTATACTAACTAACAGTTCCCGAACCATAACACGACTCAACTAACCAGTTAAGTATCATATACGCGTGACTCGCTAAGGTAGACTTTAATCTAGACAGCGTTGTTTACCAGAATTTGCCGGGTGTCACATCATCCCCACGTTAAAAGAATTTTCGTCCCGAAAATTGCACAAGTACCAAAAGGAATAACAAAAGAAACAGACAAAAGATAGAAACCAAGAGAGAGATTTACCCGAGTTGTCACATCATCCCCACGTTAAAAAGGAATCTCGCCCCGAGATTCATTCAGTTGCAGTGGTAACATATCTCGATTCGAACGCTTCCTTAGGAAAGAGATGAGGATACTTAGACTTCATCTGATCCTCCCGTTCCCAAGTGTACTCTGGTCCGCGGTTCGAGTTCCAGCGAACCTTAACAATGCGAATCTTGCTATGACGTAGGCTACGAATCTTGTAATCAAGAATCTCAATAGGTTCCTCCACAATCCAAAGACGATCATCAACCTTGATCTCTTCCAGTCGAACAATAAGAGACTCGTCAGCCAGACACTTCTTTAAGTTGGACACATGGAAGACGTTATGTACGTTGCCGAGCTCCGTCGGTAAATCAAGACGATATGCCACCGGTCCAATCCGTTCCAGGATTTTAAATGGGCCGACATACCGAGGGTTGAGTTTGCCACGCTTCCCAAAGCGTATGATGCCCTTCCACGGTGAAACTTTCAGAAGTACTTTGTCATCAACTTGGAATTCCAATGGCTTTGCGACGCTGATCGGCATAACTCTTTTGCCGGTCCCGTGCTGCTTCCAACCGGTTACGAATCTGTACGATCTTTTTCCGAAGTTTCGTACACTAGCTCAGGCCCAGTGAGTTGACTCTCACCTACCTCAGCCCAACAAAGAGAAGACTGGCATTTCCGCCCGTACAGTGCCTCGAACGGAGCTGCCTTGATGCTCGTGTGGTAACTGTTGTTGTAAGAGAATTCTACTAACGGTAGGTGAGCTTCCCAACTTTTGCCAAAATCGATCGCACATGCCCGCAGCATGTCTTCTAAGGTTTGAATCGTGCGTTCACTCTGACCGTCAGTCTGTGGGTGATAAGCTGTACTCATGTCTAGCTGGGTACCCAAAGCCTTGTGCAAAGACTTCCAGAAGTGAGAAGTAAAGTGGGAGTCACGATCCGAAATAATAGAAACCGGCACCCCGTGCTTAGAAACAACTTCCTTCAGATAAAGACGAGCCAAACGATCCATGGTGTCGGTCTCCTTAATAGCGAGAAAATGGGCTGATTTCGTCAACCGATCAACAATCACCCATATCTTATCATTCCCGCTCGGTGACTTAGGTAGTTGCGTGACAAAATCCATTGTAATCCGTTCCTATTTCCACTCCGGAATTTCAGGTTGTTGCAAGAGACCCGACGGTTTCTGGTATTCCACCTTGACCTTAGCACAGGTCAAGCATTTGTTCACGTATGAGGCTATATCCGACCTCATGTTTGGCCACCAGTAAAGCACCTTCAGATCTTGGTACATCTTATCCGAACCAGGATGAATAGAATACCGGGACTTGTGAGCCTCATCTAAGACAAGCTCCCGAAGTCCCACGAATAAAGGAACCCATATGCGTTCTGCGAAGTAGTGCAGGCCATCAGGCCTTCGCTCGAGGTGCTTGTCGGCACCGTGCATAGTCTCAGCTTTAAGGTTTTCTTCCTTCAAAGCTTCTAACTGAGCAGAACGGAGTTGGTCAGGTAGAGAGGAATGAATGGTGAGCTGCAACGCCCGAACGCGACGAGGATTAATTGATTCCTTCCTGCTCAAGGCGTCTGCTACTACATTCGCCTTGCCAGGATGGTACTTAATGGCGCAATCATAGTCGTTCAGGAGTTCAACCCAACGACGCTGTCGTATGTTCAGATGTTGTTGGTCGAAAATATGTTGAAGACTCTTGTGATCGGTGTAGATGGTGCATTTCGTACCGTACAAGTAATGTCTCCAAGTTTTCAACGCGAAAACCACTGCACCCAACTCCAAGTCATGGGTGGTGTAGTTCCTCTCGTGCACCTTGAGTTGACGAGAAGCATACGCAATCACTTTCTCGCGTTGCATCAACACGCAACCGAGACCATGAATAGAAGCATCACAGTAAACAACGAAATCATCAGGGCCTTCAGGCAAGGACAAAATAGGAGCAGAACAAAGTTTAGACTTCAGTTTTTGAAATGCTGACTCTTGTGGTTCACCCAGGCGAATTTTCTATCCTTCTGAGTAAGAGTGGTAAGGGGTTGAGCGATCTTCGAGAATCCCTTAATGAAACGACGATAATAGCCCGTGAGGCCTAGGAATTGCCGCACCTCAGTTGGCGTCTTTGGTGCTTCCCAGTCCTTGATCGCTTCGATCTTGGCTGGATCGACATGAATTCCTAGTTCATTAACCACATGTCCTAGGAACTGGACTTCGCGTAACCAAAAGTCACACTTTGAGAACTTAGCGTAAAGTTGTTCCCGTCGCAAAAGTTCCAAAACCAAACGCAGGTGTTCCTCGTGTTCGGTCTTGTTCTTGGAGTAAATCAGGATGTCATCAATAAACACGATGACGAACTTGTCAAGATACGGTTTGCAAACGCGGTTCATCAAATCCATGAAAACCGCCGGTGCGTTTGTGAGATCGAAAGGCATGACCAAGAACTCAAAATGGCCATAACGTGTACGAAAGGCAGTCTTTGCAACGTCAGCTTCCCTTACGCGCAACTGGTGATAACCGGACCTCAAATCAATCTTAGAGTAGTAGCTAGAACCCTGGAGTTGGTCGAATAGATCATCAATACGTGGAAGAGGATAACGGTTCTTGATGGTCACTTTGTTCAATTCTCTGTAATCCACACACAATCGAAAACTTCCATCCTTCTTCTTAACGAACAGAATCGGGGCTCCCCAAGGGGAAGAACTTGGTCTAATGAAACCCTTGTCCAAGAGTTCCTGTAACTGACTGGACAATTCCTGCATCTCGGGAGGTGCAAGACGGTAGGGGGCCCGAGCAATAGGAGTAGCTCCCGGTACAAGATCAATACTGAACTCAACCTGACGATGGGGAGGAAGACCAGATAAATCATCGGGAAATACATCAGGAAACTCGCGTACAACAGGAATATCGTCGATCTTCTTCTCATCGGTAGAGGAAACAGATAAAAGTGCCAAAACGGCCGAAATAACCCTTTCGAAGATACTTAAGGGCTTTCATGCTGGAGATGGGATTTAGCGGAGCACCGCCCTTGATACCGTACACAGAAAGGAATTCTCCATCAAGGAGGGGAATCCGAATAATCTTGTCGTAACAAACGATCTCAGCGCGATACAAAGACAACCAATCCATGCCTACAACAACGTCAAAACTACCCAAAGGTACCGGCATAAGGTCGATGGGAACGACAAACCCGACAACTCTAGTTGACACTCCCGAAGGATACAAGTAGCTTCAATCTTTTTACCGTCAGCCAACTCAATTACATACCTAGCCTCTAATGGTACGGGTACTACATCTAGCAGTCAACTAACTTCCATAGATATAAAACTTTTATCGGCACCGGAATCAAATAAAACACTAACAGAGCGATTATTGAGAAGGAACGTACCGGTAACTGTGTCAGGATCCTGCCTAGCCTCTGCGGCTCCAATGACGAAGGCACGTGCGTTCCTGCCACCACCCCCGTTGTTCCCGTTACCGTTTCTATCCCCTCACATCCCCGCCCTGCTTCAGTTTCGGGCACTCCTTCTTGTAATGCCCAGTCTCCCTACAGTTGTAACAACCCTGTTTCCCCGTAGTTCCTTGAGCAGTAGGAGCCGAGGTAGTAATTGGGGCCTGGGTCGATGGAAGTGTCGCCCGACAATCTTTAGCAAAATGCCCAAGTCGCTGACAGCGATGGCAACGATTACGGTCGCAGTCCCCCTGATGATGACGCCCACATTTGTTGCACTTAGGTAATTTCCCCGCATAACCACCCGGTTTGGTACCAGAAGAAGAAGAACCCCCGCTATCGAACCTCTTACCCTGTTGTGCTGGTGTTGGCACAGATCCTTTCCCCTCATTATCCCATTTATGCTTGTTATTCTCCGGGGCCTTGATAGTCGAACCCTTAGCAGGCAAGATACCCTCATTCACCTTCAAGTTTGTCATTCTGTGAGCCGATCGAACCACCTCTGAGTATGTAGGAAGATTCCCCGCAGCCACCAACCCTGCAATCTCTGGTACTAGCCCCGAGATATAGTGTTCGATCCTTCTGTATTCTGGCACATGCAGATCAAGACACAGCACTGCCAACTCATTACGCCTTACCGTATACTTTTCAATCTCTGACCCGGTCATCTTGAGGTTCCACACCTCATGCTCTAGCTTCTGAATTTCTTCCCTTGGACAGTACTCTCGCTTCAGTAGTTGAACAAAATTTTCCCAAGGCATAGCATAAGCCTCCCCTATACCCATATTCTGGGTGATATTGTTCCACCAGGTCAAAGCAACATCCTGGAATAACGCAGCAGCATACTTGACTCGATCCTCTGGGAGACAGTTGCACATCAGAAACACTGACTCCACCTTTTCCAGCCACCTGAGCAAACTCACCGCACCCTCAGTGCCAGAGAATTCCTGGGGCTTACAGTCCCGAAACATCTTGTAGGTACACATAGGTGGGGGTGGGTTAACAGGACCACCTGAAATGAAACGCATGAGAAACCACGAAGGATGTAAACAAGGTTCACCAATGAGGCAAAAGTGAATAAGTCAACTTACCCCCACCATTGTGCCCTAACTGAAAGACAGCTTGCAGTAAGTTGTTCAGATCTTCTTGTGTTAGGTTTACACCTCCACGACCACGACCACCACGACCACCACACGCCCACCAGCGCGGCCACCTCCACGTCCTCCTCGTACTCCAGACATGATTCTGACAGAAAGAACGAGAAAATTTCAGTTTCACAGCTAATGGTAACCACTAGCGTTCACAAGATCAAAGCTAGATCCAACCCAGGACTATCCATTCAAACCCAGAGCTCACTAGGGCTTTCATGCATTTCGGTTTATGATTTTGTGTGCACCCAAAATGATAAACCGCTCTACATGGTCCTCCAAGTGTTCTCCTAGTTCAAAGTTCAAATCACCGAACATAGACTCTTAGCTATACACCGAAATGCTACGGTAGTTTATTGTAACATTTCATGTTTATTAATCGTACGTTACGGATTAAAACGACAAGTTTTATTACTATTTTCATTTAATTATTTTGTGGCATTTTGGACCCTAATACAATGATAATTATTTATATATATATATATATATGTATTTGATAATAATTATAATATTTCAGTTTTTATAAAAAAAAATATATATATATATATATGCATATATACATAATAACACAACATGGAATCCAATCAAATCCCAAGCCCAAACCCTCTTTTCACTCTTTGTAACAAAGCAGCCCAGATTATTTCCAGCCCAAACCAAGCCCAGCAGCCCATTGCCCTTAAATCTGAGCCCACATGAGCCACTACCCCCTCCCTTAATTCAGTTTATATAAAAAAAAAAAACTTGTGTCCCGCCGGGTTTCGAACCCGAGTCGCTACACCCACATACACGCATGTTTCCCAGCTGCTCCACACACCATTGTTGGTTTTTAACCTGCATTTATTTTATTTAACACCATTTTCCAATTCTTCCTTTCCTTCCTCCTCTGTTAAATCGCACAGAACAGCAGAGTATGTTTTTTTTTATTTTTTTTAAAAATCGTTATTGCCATATATATATACAATTAAGCCATGTTTAATTATTGTTTGACCAATTGATGCGTGATTATCGGCCTGTCAATCATCTATACGCGTCCAATTACAAGCTAAATCATACCAATTATAATTATAAACGCGTCATAATTGATTCAAGGTCAATAATTACCATTTTGAACACCAAGATGTTTTCCCTATAAATTGAACGTGCCTAGACTATCCCTAATCGCCGAACATCATATTCTCACCTCCAATTTCTGTTAACCAATCGTTTTTAATCAACAATCAAGCAGAGTTGACTTTTTCGTTGACCAAGCGTAATACACGAATTCGTATTTGTAAGTTGTATTTTTTCTTGTGGGTTTTGATCATCAATCATCTACAAACAATAACCCTATGATTAATCGGGTTATTGTTTGCTAGATTTGATTATTGCATAAGTTAGGGCTTGATTATATTGAATTGGGGAAGAACACTAGTTGGTTCATGTTATTTATATTTCAAAAAAAAAAAAACAAGAGATAAACACAACTGATCATACAGATCAGTTGGTTATGTCTGTTGCCTTTCAGCCGGCCCACGCGAGTTCGAATCCTAGCGTGGACACCTTTTTCATTTAATTTTCATTCTTTTTTTTTACAAGCCATTTATATATATAATTATTACATTTAAATCTTGTAAATTCATTTTTAAATAGTAAAACCTTTTTATAAATTCTACAAAAATTATATCATGTTGATCTGAGATAAAAGTTCAACACTCAATTTTTAGTTTTCAAAAATTTATTTATTTAATATATATAATAAATAAATCAAGTTTATTCCATTTTATTTATAAAAATCTATAAAAATATCAAAACGATCTTATTAATTTCCACAAAAATTATCCTAAGTTTTTATAACATTAAGCTTTTCAAAAATGATTTTTATTTCAGAAAAATCATTTATTTAATATTTTTAATCAATTTTTGTTAGTTTTAATCATAATTAAATCATAATAAATCCAATTTTCATCATTTTTGCACCAAAATTTTATACAAATTATTTTTAATCATTTAGAACAGAAATATGATTTTTAAAATGGAAATTCTTAAATTTTTGTATTTTTTGAATATTAAAGTTAATTGTTGGCAATTTGTGATAAATAGATTTAATAATCTATTTTAAAGGAAATAATTTTATAAAAATTATTTTTACACTTTAAACATATTCTTGTGACCATCTTAGATTTAACATTTATAAAAAGATTTTTGGTTATTTATTTACTAAATTTCTCTCAATTGGCGAATATTTTTAATATTAACCAAACGAGCATTTATCCCCAATTCGAAGCCCTAGAACTTAAACATTTGTAGACTTGATAGACTTAGACATATTTATTACCTCATTTTAGGGTGATACTTGATACATTTGGTCAACACATTTCTCAACAGATATAACATTTTACCAAGGTGAGTTTTACATAGCCCCTTTTCTATTTATCACCGTTTTTGGGGTGAAACATGTTACAACATCATTTATGCAATTCAATCATCAATGTGTCTATGTGTTTTCTATGTTGCATTATGTCTTGAGCATGATTAGAGTAAGCACCATTCTAGCATAATCATTAACATTGATCAGCCGGCGGTATACATTGATAGATCTATTGGACTGACAATCCCACCCGGATACGTGCCTCCTACAAAGGTTACGTGGGTGTTTGTTATCGTATAACATTATTGGACCATGAGCGTATGGTATGTATCATTTTATAACAGTCATCAGGGTTGATTATGCACTCGATTTATTTCTAGTATGTTCTCACATATGGACTAGATTGACATGACACATGAATTGCACAACATTTTTATTCAATCATCAAAAACCTATGTAACTCTCACCAACTTTTGTTGACCCAAAACATTTTCAACTTAACATGTTTCAGGTTCTATTTGCTTGAAGATTTGTATTGATGCTTGAAGATATGTGTATAGTTTCAATCAATTTGGTGTACAAATTCTAGAATATTTGTATGTAATTCAATTAAATCATTTAATGAAATTTATTATCTACCATGAGCTACTGAACAATCATTCAATACGTGACATCCCGATGTTTCCGCCATCGGTTGGGGTGTTACAGATTGGTATCAGAGCCATGGTTATAGGGAATTAGGTTATTAGAAAAAATAATCTAGTCTATAACCATAGGATTTAACAAGTACTTGCTTCTTTTGCTTGCTATTCTCTATCTCCTACTTCTTATCCCTACTTTCATTCCTACAAGAAGGTTGCTCTCCATCAGTGGATCTACTCCTAGACTAATAGGACAAAAATCCTCAGGTTTAACCTGAACTACCTTGAGATCTCGTCGAAGTTCTAAATTTTAATAACGAACACGTGCAATCTGGAAGGGTGAACGCCTGTATTCTGAGTCTTCTGTCTAGGCTGGCATTGCGCATATATCCAATCAGACGAGGGACCCGGATGCCTACCTGGGAATTCTCGGGATGAGTGTTCACTTATAGGCTAAAGCATGTCTTCATATGTTATTAGAATCTAGAATCTTTGATAAGTCAACGTTTTCGTTTATTCGTTTTAATTAATGAATAAATGATTACATTCCTTGTATCACCTCATTCATTTCATGCCCTCATTGTGTCCCTTACGGATCATGTCTCCACATCGTAGCACTCGCAATAACAATGGTGAAAACCAAGAGGAAGGTAACAACAACCACAACACCAACCACAACAACAACAAAAACAACAAAGGTGTTGATGCCCAACTGGCTGCGATTATTCACAACCCTGCTCAGGTTACTAATCCTAATCATCCTGGTATTTATGCTATAAATGTGGAAACCCAAATCACTACCGTAACCGGTGCCCTAAACTAAACCAAGATCAAGACTCTCCAGCTACTTAACAGCAAGTCCCACCATTTAAATGTTGTTTGCTTTTAATTCTATGTATTGACACCTTTTTGATTCAAGTAATAAATTCAAGTATTATCATAACATCTGTATGCATACATGTTTGAGTGTGAACTAATTGCTATATCTATAATCATACTTACTTGCTTGTACAAACAATTAGTTAACTACCAAACAACCACTTAATGATTGGTAGAGGTCATCATGTCTTTCCAACAGTCGGGAGAGGCCCTACCACCTGCTCAACGACTGGCGGAGACTATCAGACCTGCTTAACAATCGGTAAAGTCATAAAAGGGCGCAAAACCCTAATGTAAGGTAAATTGGTAATTACGGTCCGGAACGTAATCATGAATTTACAGGTACGTTAAGGTAGTGTGAAATTTTATCAAGGTTTCAGGTAGTTGACCAATTGTAACCCTGGTTTTCTCTTAACTTCGGGACGAAGTTCCTAAAAGTAGGGGAGACTGTAACATTTCATGTTTATTAATCGTACGTTACGGATTAAAACGACAAGTTTTATTACTATTTTCATTTAATTATTTTGTGGCATTTTGGACCCTAATACAATGATAATTATTTATATATATATATATATATGTATTTGATAATAATTATAATATTTCAGTTTTTATAAAAAAAAAATATATATATATATATGCATATATACATAATAACACAACATGGAATCCAATCAAATCCCAAGCCCAAACCCTCTTTTCACTCTTTGTAACAAAGCAGCCCAGATTATTTCCAGCCCAAACCAAGCCCAGCAGCCCATTGCCCTTAAATCTGAGCCCACATGAGCCACTACCCCCCTCCCTTAATTCAGTTTATATAAAAAAAAAAAAACTTGTGTCCCGCCGGGTTTCGAACCCGAGTCGCTACACCCACATACACGCATGTTTCCCAGCTGCTCCACACACCATTGTTGGTTTTTAACCTGCATTTATTTTATTTAACACCATTTTCCAATTCTTCCTTTCCTTCCTCCTCTGTTAAATCGCACAGAACAGCAGAGTATGTTTTTTTTTATTTTTTTTAAAAATCGTTATTGCCATATATATATATACAATTAAGCCATGTTTAATTATTGTTTGACCAATTGATGCGTGATTATCGGCCTGTCAATCATCTATACGCGTCCAATTACAAGCTAAATCATACCAATTATAATTATAAACGCGTCATAATTGATTCAAGGTCAATAATTACCATTTTGAACACCAAGATGTTTTCCCTATAAATTGAACGTGCCTAGACTATCCCTAATCGCCGAACATCATATTCTCACCTCCAATTTCTGTTAACCAATCGTTTTTAATCAACAATCAAGCAGAGTTGACTTTTTCGTTGACCAAGCGTAATACACGAATTCGTATTTGTAAGTTGTATTTTTTCTTGTGGGTTTTGATCATCAATCATCTACAAACAATAACCCTATGATTAATCGGTTATTGTTTGCTAGATTTGATTATTGCATAAGTTAGGGCTTGATTATATTGAATTGGGGAAGAACACTAGTTGGTTCATGTTATTTATATTTCAAAAAAAAAAAAACAAGAGATTAACACAACTGATCATACAGATCAGTTGGTTATGTCTGTTGCCTTTCAGCCGGCCCACGCGAGTTCGAATCCTAGCGTGGACACCTTTTTCATTTAATTTTCATTCTTTTTTTTTACAAGCCATTTATATATATAATTATTACATTTAAATCTTGTAAATTCATTTTTAAATAGTAAAACCTTTTTATAAATTCTACAAAAATTATATCATGTTGATCTGAGATAAAAGTTCAACACTCAATTTTTAGTTTTCAAAAATTTATTTATTTAATATATATAATAAATAAATCAAGTTTATTCCATTTTATTTATAAAAATCTATAAAAATATCAAAACGATCTTATTAATTTCCACAAAAATTATCCTAAGTTTTTATAACATTAAGCTTTTCAAAAATGATTTTTATTTCAGAAAAATCATTTATTTAATATTTTTAATCAATTTTTGTTAGTTTTAATCATAATTAAATCATAATAAATCCAATTTTCATCATTTTTGCACCAAAATTTTATACAAATTATTTTTAATCATTTAGAACAGAAATATGATTTTTAAAATGGAAATTCTTAAATTTTAGTATTTTTTGAATATTAAAGTTAATTGTTGGCAATTTGTGATAAATAGATTTAATAATCTATTTTAAAGGAAATAATTTTATAAAAATTATTTTTACACTTTAAACATATTCTTGTGACCATCTTAGATTTAACATTTATAAAAAGATTTTTGGTTATTTATTTACTAAATTTCTCTCAATTGGCGAATATTTTTAATATTAACCAAACGAGCATTTATCCCCAATTCGAAGCCCTAGAACTTAAACATTTGTAGACTTGATAGACTTAGACATATTTATTACCTCATTTTAGGGTGATACTTGATACATTTGGTCAACACATTTCTCAACAGATATAACATTTTACCAAGGTGAGTTTTACATAGCCCCTTTTCTATTTATCACCGTTTTTGGGGTGAAACATGTTACAACATCATTTATGCAATTCAATCATCAATGTGTCTATGTGTTTTCTATGTTGCATTATGTCTTGAGCATGATTAGAGTAAGCACCATTCTAGCATAATCATTAACATTGATCAGCCGGCGGTATACATTGATAGATCTATTGGACTGACAATCCCACCCGGATACGTGCCTCCTACAAAGGTTACGTGGGTGTTTGTTATCGTATAACATTATTGGACCATGAGCGTATGGTATGTATCATTTTATAACAGTCATCAGGGTTGATTATGCACTCGATTTATTTCTAGTATGTTCTCACATATGGACTAGATTGACATGACACATGAATTGCACAACATTTTTATTCAATCATCAAAAACCTATGTAACTCTCACCAACTTTTGTTGACCCAAAACATTTTCAACTTAACATGTTTCAGGTTCTATTTGCTTGAAGATTTGTATTGATGCTTGAAGATATGTGTATAGTTTCAATCAATTTGGTGTACAAATTCTAGAATATTTGTATGTAATTCAATTAAATCATTTAATGAAATTTATTATCTACCATGAGCTACTGAACAATCATTCAATACGTGACATCCCGATGTTTCCGCCATCGGTTGGGGTGTTACATTTATGGCAAGTGTTTCTATTGGAGTATGAAAGGGAGATGTCTGAGCCTTGGACAAATCTCAAGAGTACACGATTTACCCCAATATACCACACTTCCTAGAAAGCAAGTAACCCGACCTAAGATAGAACGGATGATGTAACATAGGAAGGTCAGATGATTTAGAGACACCCCGACAAGCCCATACGTTACCCACCATAATGTTTAGTACTATGTGATCGTCTAGTGTGTGCGGCTCGGCTATAGACTAGACTCTACATGCAGTCCTAGTTCACTATAACCATTGGCTCTGATACCAATCTGTCACACCCTCAAAATCCACTTGCGGAGTTTTACCGCGAGGCGCATGACAAACCAGGATCCAAGTCAACGATCACAATAAACAAATCTAAATGAACATATGCAATTTCAAAACATAGTTTAAAATCCCCAAATACAGCGGAAGCTTATTCTCAAAACATAATCCAAAAGTAAACCAATTTATTCAATGTTCGAAAACCATGCAATCCTAACTAGACGCCGTACAGACGCGTGCGCCCTAGTTTCGTAGTGCTACCCTAGCGACCTGAGAAAACATGTAAGAGTTAAGTCAGCACAAAAATGCTGGTGAGTTCACAGGTTTGTAATTAAAGTACCAAGTTCAACCTGTGCATACTATATAAATTTGTAAACCAAAGTACGCTAGCTAGGCGTATGTTTTGTTACTACAACGATTGGAAAACCATTACTAACTCGCAAACCAGATGTCGTGCCCGAATAGTAAACCTGTTCCTGTTTGAGACAATATGCACTCGCCGACCCTCCAAGCCGACGAGCGGGGTTGGTCACTCCCAATAGATCTATTCACATTTCCCCGTTGTGCTAACCCGCACATTCATGGTTTCCCCCGGGACTTCCAAAGATCGTATAGTAAACCATAGAAACCCATAGTATGACAGTTGTTACCAAAACATAAGTTTAACACATGTTTTCTCCCCCAAAAAGTGAAACCAGTTAAAAGAGGGGCCGTAAAGTCACCTTAGGTTGCGTTACTTCGTAATACGAATAAAATCAGCAAGCTATGCTAGCCCCGTAAGGCGGCGACCTAACATATGACAGTTACAAGTAATTAGACTAATAACCCGTAGGTTAGTTAGTCCCTAGATGTCCAGACCATAACCAAGTTCGTTTGAAAACACTGTGACTATTAAATTAACCCAATGTACAAGACTCGACATCCCATTGGTGACCCGAGACTCCCCGTGTTATACTTGCACTCTCAAACATACAATCATGCAATCACACTTAACATACGTTAAAATCCAACAAGTTGTAGCACGTAGTTCAAGTATCTCATAAATAAGTCCGAGCACATGTTACCAAGTTATTAGGTATGTTACGGGGTTCCTAGCATGTTCCTAGGTGTCCAATCGGGTCCCGAAATGCTAAATTACACTTACAGCAGCAGTACAGGCGATTAGGAAAAGTCAACTAGCGATTATGAAAGTCAATAGGCGATTATGAGGGCTAATCGCCTATACCATAGGCGATTAGGTCATGTGGTATGCATTTTTGGAGTTTATTAGGCGATTAGGTCGTAAGGCATGCAATTCAGGGCTTAACTAGCAATTAGGATCGTAATCGCATGAAGTAAAGGCATTTAGACCCGTATTCGCCTATACTATAGGCGATTAGGGCATCCTATCAGGCGATTAGCCTCCTAATCGCCTATAGTATAGGCGATTAGGGTTCATAATCGCCTTTAGCCCAGCTGTTCCGGTTTTTTCGTGCGTTTAACACTCCAAATCAAATCCAGAACGTGTGTAAACATCAAATATCAATCAAACAACCATATCAAACATATTTCAATCAAAATCCTTCGTTTAACCTCGTTCTATCAGCCCTGCATGCAACCATGTATCCCAAAAACAATACACATAGCATGAAACATCACATTAACATGCATAACAATAACCCTAATGAACAATTACTCAGATTTCATCAACATGCTATCATCATTAATCTGTAACTACCTTAATATCATGTTAACAATCCTTCTTGAATCACAAAAACCCTATCTTTTAATCATAAACACACATACAACATGCATAATAGTTAGAATCCAATTAACAACGATTATTAACGAATTTCAAAAGACACATACGTTTATAAACAGGTCTGGACCTTTAGGGATTCAATAAAAACATTATTAAAGGTTGCATGAATGAAAACCACACCTTAGGTTTATGATAGATTGATGTAATAGGCTTGAAATCATGTATTTTGATCCAAAATCGTGTTCCAGAGGTTGTGTGTGTGTTGGGGAGAGTTGTGGGACGACTAGGGTTGTTATAATGAAGTTTAGGAGGTCAAGTATGGTATTTATAGTCGTTTTTAGTCGTCAGGTACGTTGCAGGCGATTACACAGCCTTTACAGGCGATTAGGGTTGCTAATCGCCTCCCCTATAGGCGAGTAGCCTGCTAATCGCCTAAAATATGCCCCATTCGCCTTCCCTATAGGCGATTAGCCCTCCCTAATCGCCTATAGGGGTTGGTTCTGCGTATTTTGCGCGTTAAACCCCGTTTTAACATATGTTAACACATTTTCACATACCGACAAGTCACATAATGATTGTAAACACATAATACTTGCAAACCAACACATTCACACTCGTTCACCAATTCCCGGGACTCGAGACTTGTATATTCCCTATGTTCTGACGATTCTACGAATCGTCACCCCTTGTACACTTGGTTAAGGACTGACATCTAATGATCCTCTATACTAACTAACAGTTCCCGAACCATAACACGACTCAACTAACCCAGTTAAGTATCATATACGCGTGACTCGCTAAGGTAGACTTTAATCTAGACAGCGTTGTTAACCAGAATTTGCCGGGTGTCACATATTGTTTTGATATTATCATGACTTTTATTGGCTAAACCTTGACGCTACCTAGGTTAAAGATGATTGCACTTGTTTGATTTATTTTCTTTTGGTTTTGGAATTTTTGGTTGTGGGTGAATTTTAAAGTTAAGTACTTTTTATTTTCTGGTTGGATGTATATGCGTATTTAGTTTTGTCTAATTAATTTTTATAAATTCCACTTGCGTTTTTGTGAATGTCCTTCATGTATGAATGCGGGTTAGGTTGCGGACTGGGTGTTAGCAGCTAGTTTATGGTTAATTGCCTATGATTATCCATAGGAGTTGTAATTGTTAGTTAGATTATTCTAAGTGTTCTACCAATTCTCAATAGCTGTAAGGTGTGAGATTGTTGGTCTGTCTAGAGTGTTAAATTGCTAGATCTAGAGACTTTGTAAGAAGATCTTCCTACTTTCCCTAGCATTCCTTGTAGGCCAAGTCTTTTCAGAAATATTGTAGTTACCCCTTGCACTTTCGGGTGTATTGTGACTTTCGCTCTGTGAGGTAGACTGTCTAGCGGGTACTTTAAGATTCGAGTAGGTAAGCCTGTGAGGGTAACCTCTCAACCGGTGGTTTAACAGCACAATAGTATTCTAGGGTTTCCCTTTAAGAAGGGTCGAGGGTGTCTAGTTTATTCTTGATGCTTAGTATTTTAAGATCCCGGTTCCACACCAGCTCCATAACCATTAGAAGCTTATCATTCATGTGTAGGATCCTAGCCTAGGTAGTGCCTTCCCATCTTCTGATCTCAGTTGAAGTTCCCAGCTTGTGTTAAGTTTTATTTTATTTATTTGCATGCATTAGTTTGTTAGAAAACCCCCCAAACCATAAAAACATTATTAAGTCAGTTTGCAGATAAGTAGTCGAGTCTAGTTTACGTTTTCCACTAGAGTCTCGTGGGTTCGATACTCGGACTTACTTTAGCTGTACTGCACTGACCGGTACACTTGCCGGTTGTGTGGTTTAGGTTTAGAGAGTCTTAGGTTATAAATTTAAAACTTGGGGTGTCTAGTTTAGGTTAATTTAGTTAGTTTTTATTCAACCACTTTGCTTCGGAATTTATTTTTTGTTTTGGCGCCGTTGCTGGGGACTCTTGGCGATTGCGTTTACTAGCTTTGATTACACTTATCTGCCATATCTGTGGTACTTGTGTTTTGTTTTGAGTCTGTTGTTTTGTAAAATGAGTCGTAGGAGTCTAATTTTATCTGTCTTTTGCTTCTTTTGAGTCTGTAAATATGTGTGAGATTTGTGGAGGACCCCATTTTACCATTTTATGTCCACAATATGAGGGGTCCTCTGCACATTATTTTGCTAATTCCTTTGTGCAGCCGCAACCATATTATTCACAGGGTTATCCTACATATTATTATGATGACTCGTATCAGCAGCCACATTTTAATCAGTATCCTGATCAATTTTCTGGAAGCAATTCTTGTGAGAATAGTGGTAATGATTGGAGTAAAATAGAGAGTCTGTTGACATTATTAGTTGCTAAAGATGAAAATACTCAGAAAATGTTAGCAGAGCACGACACCATCCTGAAAAACCGACAGACTGCTATTTTAGATCTTCAACGAACACTAGAAGACATAGCTAGGAGATTAGATGAAGAAGAAGAGAAAGAAAAGGTTCAGCAAGAGCAGTTGCCAAAAGTCGGTTATACATATGATGAGTAGGGCAACTACCTCGGGTACATGAACGCTCGAGGGGTGTTGTTCCCAACGTTTCCAGAAGAAGGGAGAGAGCCGATCATGGAATACACAGATGAGTCAGATGAAGAGATCATCCCAATCACGGAGACGAAAATGGACATTGAAGTCCCACCTCCGGTGCCACAGGTTACTATATATGATTTTGGGAGTAACTCTGACGAAGAGAACGACGAAGAAGAATGGGCGGCGTATCAGAGGTCGTTAGTGAAGAGAGAAGTGATTGAAGAAGAAGTGGAATTGGGAGATTCCATAGGTATGATGTTTGGTGCAGAGGAAGACAACGAGGTGAGTGAGAATTCGTTGTCTGAAGAGGATGAGTTTTTAGATCTGAAATTAGAGAGTTTGCCTATTTATGAAGAAGTGGGGGAGTCTGATCCCGATGGGGATATAGCATACCTAGATGCCTTACTCGAAGGTGAACCGACAGACATGACTGAACCTGCACCCGATGAAAGAAATAAGTGTGGGGATCATCCCATGGAAATGGTGGTAGAAGAAGCGCACCATTGCTGGCCCATAGTATTAGTAATAGATGGAACTTCAAAATCAACAGCACCACGGGAGAGGGCAAAGAAGAGAAAAAGAAAGGATAGACACCGAAAGAGGATCAACGGCTGGCACGATGTGGAGAAGAAGAAGCCAGTAAATGTCAAGCACGATCAGTCCTCTTGCTACATGCCACGCATCCGGCTAATTCCAGGTAAGTTTAAATTTTGGTGGTCTGACCCGTTAAGAACTGTTAAATTATTTTTCAATTCCAAAAATAAATATTTAATTGTTAATAAGAGTCGAGTGGAATTAAACGAGTTAGATAGGGTCCAGATAAAAGAGAAGCCCCCTGATTAAGTTTAAGTGTGGGGAGGCTCTGTAGAGTCTGTAAATTTATATTTAGACTTATTTTTATTTTTTTCAAGCTTTTCATTTTTTTTAATTTGTGATCCGTCGTTTGGTAGTGGTTCATAGGTTTTTATCTTTCTATTTTATCTTTGTTTTTGTGTCTTTGAGTCTGTTTGCGTGTTTGCTTAGGTAGAGGAAATTTCACATGAGCGGATCCCATGTATTTTCTTTATATATATTTTATGAGTGGGAGTTTTGAAAAAGGTTTGGGTAATAAAAGAGAATTTTTCTTAAAAAAAAAAACAAAAAACAAAAAATTAATTAACTTTCTGTGGAAAAAGACTTTTCACGTAATGAGAGGAGTCTAGGCTGACCTGTTCGCCTCATGCGACCAGCTATTACCCCGAAAAGTTATATTTTTTTTTGTCGCTTGCAACGCGTGTTGTGATCACCAGTGTCCTTCACGTTGAGCGAGAACCATATTTTTTTTTTCTTTCTACCCATTTGGTTCTACCACCATTCACCACCATTCTGCCAAGCAGGTACGTCTTCTTGTTTGTTGTTATATTATGAGTCTAAGTTAGTGGTTTGAGTCTTTTTATTTTTTTTGTGGTTCGGTATTATGCTCGGGTTTTGTTTGTTTCGTTTTGCGCAGGTTTGAATTGCATTGCCCGTACTCAATCTCCATTGGGGTGATTCCAGAGCTGTTTATCTTTTATCGAAGCAAGCCCAGAGTTTACCAGTGTGTCAAAGCCGATCGCGAATGAAATGCTATACGATCGAGCCGGACTGGACTAGAGTTTTGGAGCTTACGAAGAAAAATTAACCAGCTAAGTCCTTTCCAATTTGCCTTCGTTTTTTTTATTTTTGTATTCGGAATTTATTTTTTGTTTTGAGTCGTTTTCTGGCCCTAAAGAATGAATTTTGTAAATTACTCTAAAAATGTTATTTTAGCCTAGGAACAGCAAGCCATTGCCAAAGAAGAAACTAATTAAAGAAAATAAAAATAATTTATTTAGCCTTTAGCGACGACATGTCATGCGATAAGTGAAACCATTTTTTATTAATTACTAATCTACCTACATAATAAAAGAGTAACTCGGGCGACACATGTCCAATAACTAGGGCATCAACGTTAAATCCACATCATTTTCCGCATGGCATCACTATATTCATTCTTATATACCACGCGGTGCGACCCAATTACCCAGATCTATAACCCGTTTCACAAAAGAAACCCTAAACAATACACACTATCGTTTCCATTTGCTATCTTCCCTCATACTCTCAACCCACTACAGATTTGTAAATCATATCTACCTCGAACCATCAAACACCGATTTTACTTCTTCAAGTTACAGTCGTTTTCATTTTTCATTCTATCCCATTTTAGTCGAGTGCACCAAGTGTCTTTGTTTAATATTTTGATATTTCTTTATAACTTAATCTTTTCCATCATTTTCATAAATTAGTGATGTATTGTAAAATACATCTATTTCTAGTGTAAAGTTTGTACAGTTTTCGAGTCGTTTAAATAGTGTTTTTATTAGTTTTAGGCTTGTACCGGTCTATTTTATTTAGTATAGGTTTTTATAAATTTTTATTAGTTTTGAGTCAGTTTTAGTGCTTACTTATTTATTTTATATTTTGGTAGGTGTTCGAATGGACGTTGGAACGTAAACGAACAACTTTGATGAAGTCGAGAACACCCGAGTCTAAAGCACGGAGTTATATGCTAAATAATAATAATATTAATAATAATTAAATTAAAAAAATAAAAAAAGAAAGCAATAGGCTCGAGGCCCAAGTGAAGTTTGAAACAAAAGAAAACCCATCATGGGCCATGGGACGTGGGAAATAAAAAAAAAATTGATTAGAGGAATTCTAGAGGGAGCCGCATATTATTATTGGGATGTTTGGGCTCCATGGCTCGAAGATTATTCTAGAAAGAGGCGACACATTTATTTTGACGAAGGAGCACAACAGAAGAAAATTTTTTTGGAGAGGAGGCTTTGACCAAGGACATCGAACAGCAGCAGAATTATTAGAGTGGAGGTCAAGGGTTGAAGCATTGGTGCCAGCACGGGTCGGTTCTAATATATTTAATTATTATTACTCTCTCTTTAACGATCGCCGGCAAGAAATTCCGGCAGGAATTCCGATCAAAAATTCCGGCGAAACCCAAATCGTTATCAGTTACACGATTTTATTGCACCATTAAGTTTTCTTCACTACTATGAAACGTTTCCTAGGCCTTAAACTTGATAATAATGGGCTTTAATCATGGTTTTACCCGATTTTTTTAGTGTAACCGTCGAGAGCTTTAAATCCTACCAAACGTTCGATATTCTTGATTACCTTTATAAATTGAACTCGCAAATACGTTCCTGCACACTTACACGATTCAAACCACCTAAAAATCATCGCAAATCCAGTCGGGAAGCCTTTGAATTGAGGATTTATGTCACGACTCTTTTTCTTCGTGTTCGATCGTAGAATCGTTTTTGTAAGTGTTATTCTTGTTGTCATTTTATTTTTTGAGTGTTTCTTATCAAAAGCCCCTTATTTCTGTTCAATAATTGGCCTTGATTCAGATTATTGAAGTAAAGGGTTAGGGTTAGGGTTTATAGGATATTGGGGAAGAAGATGAAGATTACAATAGGTGTTTAAATAAATTGTTTTCTTGATTAAAACACAAATACATGAGTTGGTGTAGTGGTTAAGGCTATGTGCCTCTGTATGACAGGTCCGGGTTCGAGACCCATGCAGACCACAATTATTCCGTTTTTTTTTATATTTTTCTTTTGTTATCATTTTTAGTTATTTTAAAATATATAATATGTACACAAAACTTGAAATATTCATAATAAATTCATTGTTGCTCTAGAAATTATAAAAATTTAGGAGTAGCTTCTTGACACCTCATAGAAAATTACCACATTTTTATTTTCTGGAAAATGTTTTATTTTTATATTTTTATTGAATTAAATGGTTTTAATCATATTTAATTAATTAAAAATTCGTTCTTAATGATTTTAATCTCAAACTTTTTGGGTAACTATTTCTCATCATCATGAACTGAAATAAAAATTATTGGTTCAGAAAACATTTATTTTTATTGATTTTCCTATTTTTAATCATTTAAACATGATTTAATCTCATTAAATCAGTTTTAAATATAAATAAGCTTATAAAAATTATGGGAAAATTATTTCAATTTGTTTACATAAAAAAGAATCCATTTTCAATATAAATAGCATTATTGGATCATGTCTTGTATTATTAGTATTATTTATCAATTACGACATAATTAAACGTTTATTTATTTATACCATTACAAAATCTATTTTATAAATACTTTTCTTATAAAATAGAAATATTTCTTATGTTGGAAATTCTTAATTATTATTTGTCGGATCATTGTCTAATTCGTCACTATTTATTTCAATATTTATGATTATCGTATTTATTTACAATAATTAGTTAAGTAATTAACCAAATGATTTTGCCTTAATTATTCAAATATATTTACATCTAAATATTCAAATGGTAATAATTACAAACTTGATATATATTATTTTTGACATAAAACTTTCACACTAATGCGATTCGTAAAAAAAAAAACTCTAATTCCCCAAATCGACTTAGCAAACCCTAATGCCTTAGACCCTAGTTACCTTAGACTTTTTAGACACTTCCTTATTAGTATTCTTACACATCATAGGTTGAATTCCTCGGAATTCCCATTACTTTGCTCACGGCCGCTTAAGTGGATTTTGATCGCTTTCGCAAACTGTGAGTATATTTTTCCCCTTTTTCATGTTTTACTCTTTTGAGGTTGTTCATGTACACTATGGCTAAATGTTATTCTTTTACTAAATGCAATTCTCATGTGTGTTTGCTTTATGTTAATTTGTGTGTCTATGACTTGTCAAAATCATTAACCTTTGAGGGCCTGGCATTTCAATAAATAGTACTATGGTATATACCCTTGTGACTCTGTTGAGAGTCCTCGTAATTGCTGTGTATTACATTACTACTAGCGCATACTATATATATCTGCTTCTTTACATAGGGTTGATTTTGAACGGATATTACTTATTACATAATTGCAAATGGTACCGCACATGAATTGCTAAACACTTTTCTTACTACATTTATTCAAACAGGGTATGCTCACCAATACATTTTGTATTGACCAAAACGTTTTCGTACATGTTTCAGGTTGTTTTGAGATGCATCCTTTAAGCTTTCGGATTTATATTTAGATTTTGACTCATTGTATTACAATTTAGTTGGCAGTTAGAATCGTTGTATTTCATTTCAATGTAATTAAATTATTTAATCAATGTATTCAAATTTACACTTTAGTCCATGTGCTATTGAACAATCGTCACTACGTGGCACCTCGATGTTTTCGCCATCGGTTGGGGTGTTACATTAGAAAACCCCCAAACCATAAAAACATTATTAAGTCAGTTTGTAGATAAGTAGTCGAGTCTAGTTTACGTTTTCCATTAGAGTCTCGTGGGTTCGATACTCGGACTTACTTTAGCTGTACTGCACTGACCGGTACACTTGCCGGTTGTGTGGTTTAGGTTTAGAGAGTCTTAGGTTATAAATTTAAAACTTAGAGTGTCTAGTTTAGGTTAATTTAGTTAGTTTTTATTCAACCACTTTGCTTCGGAATTTATTTTTTGTTTTGGCGCCGTTGCCGGGGACTCTTGGCGATTGCGTTTACTAGCTTTGATTACACTTATCTGCCATATCTGTGGTACTTGTGTTTTGTTTTGAGTCTGTTGTTTTGTAAAATGAGTCGTAGGAGTCTAATTTTATCTGTCTTTTGCTTCTTTTGAGTCTGTAAATATGTGTGAGATTTGTGGAGGACCCCATTTTACCATTTTATGTCCACAATATGAGGGGTCCTCTGCACATTATTATGCTAATTCCTTTGTGCAGCCGCAACCATATTATTCACAGGGTTATCCTACATATTATTATGATGAGTCGTATCAGCAGCCACATTTTAATCAGTATCCTGATCAATTTTCTGGAAGCAATTCTTGTGAGAATAGTGGTAATGATTGGAGTAAAATAGAGAGTCTGTTGACATTATTAATTGCTAAAGATGAAAATACTCAGAAAATGTTAGCAGAGCACGACACCATCCTAAAAAACCGACAGACTGCTATTTTAGATCTTCAACGAACACTGGAAGACATGGCTAGGAGATTAGATGAAGAAGAAGAGAAAGAAAAGGTTCAGCAAGAGCAGTTGCCGAAAGTCGGTTATATATATGATGAGGAGGGAAACTACCTCGGGTACATGAACGCTCGAGGGGAGTTGTTCCCAACGTTTCCAGAAGAAGGGAAAGAGCCGATCATGGAATACGCGGATGAGTCAGATGAAGAGATCATCCCAATCACGGAGACGAAAATGGACATTGAAGTCCCACCTCCGGTGCCACAGGTTACTATATATGATTTTGGGAGTGACTCTGACGAAGAGAACGACGAAGAAGAATGGGCGGCGTATCAGAGGTCGTTAGTGAAGAGAGAAGTGATTGAAGAAGAAGTGGAATTGGGAGATTCCATAGGTATGATGTTTGGTGCAGAGGAAGACAACGAGGTGAGTGAGAAGTCGTTGTCTGAAGAGGATGAGTTTTTAGATATGAAATTAGAGAGTTTGCCTATTTATGAAGAAGTGGGGGAGTCTGATCCCGATGGAGATATAGCATGCCTAGATGCCTTACTCGAAGGTGAACCGACAGACATGACTGAACCTGCACCAGATGAAAGAAATAAGTGTGGGGATCATCCCATGGAAATGGTGGTAGAAGAAGCGCACCATAGCTGGCCCATGGTATTAGTAATAGATGGAACTTCAAAATCAACAGCACCACGGGAGAGGGCAAGGAAGAGAAAAAGAAAGGATAGACACCGGAAGAGGATCCACGGCTGGCACGATGTGGCCAGTAAATGTCAAGCACGATCAGTCCTCTTGCTACATGCCACGCATCCGGCTAATTCCAGGTAAGTTTAAATTTTGGTGGTCTGACCCGTTAAGAACTGTTAAATTATTTTTCAATTCCAAAAATAAATATTTAATTGTTAATAAGAGTCGAGTGGAATTAAACGGGTTAGATAGGGTCCAGATAAAAGAGAAGCCCCCTGATTAAGTTTAAGTGTGGGGAGGCTCTGTAGAGTCTGTAAATTTATATTTAGACTTATTTTTTATTTTTTTCAAGCTTTTCATTTTTTTTAATTTGTGATCCGTTGTTTGGTAGTGGTTCATAGGTTTTTATCTTTCTATTTTATCTTTGTTTTTGTGTCTTTGAGTCTGTTTGCGTGTTTGCTTAGGTAGAGGAAATTTCACATGAGCGGATCCCATGTATATTCTTTATATATATTTTATGAGTGGGAGTTTTGAAAAAGATTTGGGTAATAAAAGAGAATTTTTCTTAAAAAAAAACAAAAAACAAAAAATTAATTAACTTTCTGTGAAAAAAGACTTTTCACGTAATGAGAGGAGTCTGGGCTGACGTGTTCGCCTCATGCGACCAGCTATTACCACGGAAAGTTATATTTTTTTTTGTCGCTTGCAACGCGTGTTGTGATCACCAGTGTCTTTCACGTTGAGCGAGAACCATATTTTTTTTCTTTCTACCCATTTGGTTCTACCACCATTCACCGCCATTCTGCCAAGCAGGTACGTCTTCTTGTTTGTTGTTATATTATGAGTCTAAGTTAGTGGTTTGAGTCTTTTTATTTTTTTTGTGGTTCGGTATTATGCTCGGGTTTTGTTTGTTTCGTTTTGCGCAGGTTTGGATTGCATTGCCCGTACTCAATCTCCATTGGGGTGATTCCAGAGCTGTTTATCTTTTATCGAAGCAAGCCCAGAGTTTACCAGTGTGTCAAAGCCGATCGCGAATGAAATGCTATACGATCGAGCCGGACTGGACTAGAGTTTTGGAGCTTACGAAGAAAAATTAACCAGCTAAGTCCTTTCCAATTTGCCTTCGTTTTTTTTTTATTTTTGTATTCGGAATTTATTTTTTGTTTTGAGTCGTTTTCTGGCCCTAAAGAATGAATTTTGTAAATTACTCTAAAAATGTTATTTTAGCCTAGGAACAGCAAGCCATTGCCAAAGAAGAAACTAATTAAAGAAAATAAAAATAATTTATTTAGCCTTTAGCGACGACATGTCATGCGATAAGTGAAACCATTTTTTATTAATTACTAATCTACCTACATAATAAAAGAGTAACTCGGGCGACACATGTCCAATAACTAGGGCATCAACGTTAAATCCACATCATTTTCCACATGGCATCACTATATTCATTCTTATATACCACGCGGTGCGACCCAATTACCCAGATCTATAACCCGTTTCACAAAAGAAACCCTAAACAATACACACTATCGTTTCCATTTGCTATCTTCCCTCATACTCTCAACCCACTACAGATTTGTAACTCATATCTACCTCGAACCATCAAACACCGATTTTACTTCTTCAAGTTACAGTCGTTTTCATTTTTCATTCTATCCCATTTTAGTCGAGTGCACCAAGTGTCTTTGTTTAATATTTTGATATTTCTTTATGACTTAATCCTTTCCATCATTTTGATAAATTAGTGATGTATTGTAAAATACATCTATTTCCAGTGTAAAGTTTGTACAGTTTTCGAGTCGTTTAAATAGTGTTTTTATTAGTTTTAGGCTTGTACCGGTCTATTTTATTTAGTATAGGTTTTTATAGATTTTTATTAGTTTTGAGTCAGTTTTAGTGCTTACTTATTTATTTTATATTTTGGTAGGTGTTCGAATGGACGTTGGAACGTAAACGAGCAACTTTGATGAAGTCGAGAGCACCCGAGTCTAAAGCACGGAGTTATATGCTAAATAATAATAATATTAATAATAATTAAATTAAAAAATAAAAAAAGAAAGCAATAGGCTCGAGGCCCAAGTGAAGTTTGAAACAAAAGAAAACCCATCATGGGCCATGGGACGTGGGAAATAAAAAAAAAATTGATTGGAGGAATTCTAGAGGGAGCCGCATATTATTATTGGGATGTTGGGCTCCATGGCTCGAAGATTATTCTAGAAAGAGGCGGCACATTTATTTTGACGAAGGAGCACAACAGAAGAAAAAAAAAATTGGAGAGGAGGCTTTGACCAAGGACATCGAACAGCAGCAGAATTATTAGAGTGGAGGTCAAGGGTTGAAGCATTGGTGCCAGCACGGGTCGGTTCTAATATATTTATTTTTTATTACTCTCTCTTTAACGATCGTCGGCAAGAAATTCCGGCAGGAATTCCGATAAAAAATTCCGGCGAAACCCAAATCGTTATCAGTTACACGATTTTATTGCACCATTAAGTTTTCTTCACTACTATGAAACGTTTCCTAGGCCTTAAACTTTATAATAATGGGCTTTAATCATGGTTTTACCCGATTTTTTTAGTGTAACCGTCGAGAGCTTTAAATCCTACCAAACGTTAGATATTCTTGATTACCTTTATAAATTGAACTCGCAAATACGTTCCTGCACACTTACACGATTCAAACCACCTAAAAATCATCGCAAATCCAGTCGGGAAGCCTTTGAATTGAGGATTTATGTCGCGACTCTTTTTCTTCGTGTTCGATCGTAGAATCGTTTTTGTAAGTGTTATTCTTGTTGTCATTTTATTTTTCGAGTGTTTCTTATCAAAAGCCCCTTATTTCTGTTCAATAATTGGCCTTGCTTCAGATTATTGAAGTAAAGGGTTAGGGTTAGGGTTTATAGGATATTGGGGAAGAAGATGAAGATTACAATAGGTGTTTAAATAAATTGTTTTCTTGATTAAAACACAAATACATGAGTTGGTGTAGTGGTTAAGGCTATGTGCCTCTGTATGACAGGTCCGGGTTCGAGACCCATGCAGACCACAATTATTTCGTTTTTTTTTTTTATATTTTCCTTTTGTTATCATTTTTAGTTATTTTAAAATATATAATATGTACACAAAACTTGAAATATTCATAATAAATTCATTGTTGCTCTAGAAATTATAAAAATTTAGGAGTAGCTTCTTGACACCTCATAGAAAATTACCACATTTTTATTTTCTGGAAAATGTTTTATTTTTATATTTTTATTGAATTAAATGGTTTTAATCATATTTAATTAATTAAAAATTCGTTCTTAATGATTTTAATCTCAAACTTTTTGGGTAACTATTTCTCATCATCATGAACTGAAATAAAAATTATTGGTTCAGAAAACATTTATTTTTATTGATTTTCCTATTTTTAATCATTTAAACATGATTTAATCTCATTAAATCAGTTTTAAATATAAATAAGTTTATAAAAATTATGGGAAAATTATTTCAATTTGTTTACATAAAAAAGAATCCATTTTCAATAAAAATAGCGTTATTGGATCATGTCTTGTATTATTAGTATTATTTATCAATTACGACATAATTAAACGTTTATTTATTTATACTATTATAAAATCTATTTTATAAATACTTTTCTTATAAAATAGAAATATTTCTTATGTTGGAAATTCTTAATTATTATTTGTCAGATCATTGTCTAATTCGTACTATTTATTTCAATATTTATGATTATCGTATTTATTTACAATAATTAGTTAAGGTAATTAACCAAATGATTTTGCCTTAATTATTCAAATATATTTACATCTAAATATTCAAATGGTAATAATTACAAACTTGATATATATTATTTTTGACATAAAACTTTCACACTAATGCGATTCGTAAAAAAAAAAAAACTCTAATTCCCCAAATCGACTTAGCAAACCCTAATGCCTTAGACCCTAGTTACCTTAGACTTTTTAGACACTTCCTTATTAGTATTCTTACACATCATAGGTTGAATTCCTCGGAATTCCCATTACTTAGCTCACGGCCGCTTAAGTGAATTTTGATCGCTTTCGCAAACTGTGAGTATATTTTTCCCCTTTTTCATGTTTTACTCTTTTGGGGTTGTTCATGTACACTATGGCTAAATGTTATTCTTTTACTAAATGCAATTCTCATGTGTGTTTGCTTTATGTTAATTTGTGTGTCTATGACTTGTCAAAATCATTAACCTTTGAGGGCCTGGAATTTCAATGAATAGTACTATGGTATATACCCTTGTGACTCTGTTGAGAGTCCTCGTCATTGCTATGTATTACATTACTACTAGCGCATACTATATATATCTGCTTCTTTACATAGGGTTGATTTTGAACGGATATTACTTATTACATAATTGCAAATGGTACCGCACATGAATTGCTAAACACTTTTCTTACTACATTTATTCAAACAGGGTATGCTCGCCAATACATTTTGTATTGACCAAAACGTTTTCGTACATGTTTCAGGTTGTTTTGAGATGCATCCTTTAAGCTTTCGGATTTATATTTAGATTTTGACTCATTGTATTACAATTTAGTTGGCAGTTAGAATCGTTGTATTTCATTTCAATGTAATTAAATTATTTAATCAATGTATTCAAATTTACACTTTAGTCCATGTGCTATTGAACAATCGTCACTACGTGGCACCTCGATGTTTTCGCCATCGGTTGGGGTGTTACATTAGAAAACCCCCCAAACCATAAAAACATTATTAAGTCAGTTTGTAGATAAGTAGTCGAGTCTAGTTTACGTTTTCCATTAGAGTCTCGTGGGTTCAATACTCGGACTTACTTTAGCTGTACTGCACTGACCGGTACACTTGCCGGTTGTGTGGTTTAGGTTTAGAGAGTCTTAGGTTATAAATTTAAAACTTAGAGTGTCTAGTTTAGGTTAATTTAGTTAGTTTTTATTCAACCACTTTGCTTCGGAATTTATTTTTTGTTTTGGCGCCGTTGCCGGGGACTCTTGGCGATTGCGTTTACTAGCTTTGATTACACTTATCTGCCATATCTGTGGTACTTGTGTTTTGTTTTGAGTCTGTTGTTTTGTAAAATGAGTCGTAGGAGTCTAATTTTATCTGTCTTTTGCTTCTTTTGAGTCTGTAAATATGTGTGAGATTTGTGGAGGACCCCATTTTACCATTTTATGTCCACAATATGAGGGGTCCTCTGCACATTATTATGCTAATTCCTTTGTGCAGCCGCAACCATATTATTCACAGGGTTATCCTACATATTATTATGATGAGTCGTATCAGCAGCCACATTTTAATCAGTATCCTGATCAATTTTCTGGAAGCAATTCTTGTGAGAATAGTGGTAATGATTGGAGTAAAATAGAGAGTCTGTTGACATTATTAATTGCTAAAGATGAAAATACTCAGAAAATGTTAGCAGAGCACGACACCATCCTAAAAAACCGACAGACTGCTATTTTAGATCTTCAACGAACACTGGAAGACATGGCTAGGAGATTAGATGAAGAAGAAGAGAAAGAAAAGGTTCAGCAAGAGCAGTTGCCGAAAGTCGGTTATACATATGATGAGGAGGGAAACTACCTCGGGTACATGAACGCTCGAGGGGAGTTGTTCCCAACGTTCCCAAAAGAAGGGAAAGAGCCGATCATGGAATACGCGGATGAGTCAGATGAAGAGATCATCCCAATCACGGAGACGAAAATGGACATTGAAGTCCCACCTCCGGTGCCACAGGTTACTATATATGATTTTGGGAGTGACTCTAACGAAGAGAACGACGAAGAAGAATGGGCGGCGTATCAGAGGTCGTTAGTGAAGAGAGAAGTGATTGAAGAAGAAGTGGAATTGGGAGATTCCATAGGTATGATGTTTGGTGCAGAGGAAGACAACGAGGTGAGTGAGAAGTCGTTGTCTGAAGAGGATGAGTGTTTAGATATGAAATTAGAGAGTTTGCCTATTTATGAAGAAGTGGGGGAGTCTGATCCCGATGGAGATATAGCATACCTAGATGCCTTACTCGAAGGTGAACCGACAGACATGACTGAACCTACACCAGATGAAAGAAATAAGTGTGGGGATCATCCCATGGAAATGGTGGTAGAAGAAGCGCACCATAGCTGGCCCATGGTATTAGTAATAGATGGAACTTCAAAATCAACAGCACCACGGGAGAGGGCAAGGAAGAGAAAAAGAAAGGATAGACACCGGAAGAGGATCAACGGTTGGCATGATGTGGAGAAGAAGAAGCCAGTAAATGTCAAGCACGATCAGTCCTCTTGCTACATGCCACGCATCCGGCTAATTCCAGGTAAGTTTAAATTTTGGTGGTCTGACCCGTTAAGAACTGTTAAATTATTTTTCAATTCCAAAAATAAATATTTAATTGTTAATAAGAGTCGAGTGGAATTAAACGGGTTAGATAGGGTCTAGATAAAAGAGAAGCCCCCTGATTAAGTTTAAGTGTGGGGAGGATCTGTATAGTTTGTAAATATATATTTATTCTTATTTTTTATTTTTTTCAAGCTTTTCATTTTTTTTAATTTGTGATCCGTCGTTTGATAGTGGTTCATAGGTTTTTATCTTTCTATTTTATCTTTGTTTTTGTGTCTTTGAGTCTGTTTGCGTGTTTGCTTAGGTAGAGGAAATTTCACATGAGCGGATCCCATGTATTTTCTTTTTATATATTTTATGAGTGGGAGTTTTGAAAAAGGTTTGGGTAGTAAAAGACAATTTTTCTTAAAAAAAAAACAAAAAACAAAAAATTAATTAACTTTCTGTGAAAAAAGACTTTTCACGTAATGAGAGGAGTCTAAGCTGACCTGTTCGCCTCATGCGACCAGCTATTACCCCGGAAAGTTATATTTTTTTTTGTCGCTTGCAACACGTGTTGTGATCACCAGTGTCCTTCACGTTGAGCGAGAACCATATTTTTTTTCTTTCTACCCATTTGGTTCTACCACCATTCACCGCCATTCTGCCAAGCAGGTACGTCTTCTTGTTTGTTGTTATATTATGAGTCTAAGTTAGTGGTTTGAGTCTTTTTATTTTTTTTGTGGTTCGGTATTATGCTCGGGTTTTGTTTGTTTCGTTTTGCGCAGGTTTGGATTGCATTGCCCGTACTCAATCTCCATTGGGTTGATTCCAGAGCTGTTTATCTTTTATCGAAGCAAGCCCAGAGTTTACCAGTGTGTCAAAGCCGATCGCGAATGAAATGCTATACGATCGAGCCGGACTGGACTAGAGTTTTGGAGCTTACGAAGAAAAATTAACCAGCTAAGTCCTTTCCAATTTGCCTTCGTTTTTTTTTATTTTTGTATTCGGAATTTATTTTTGTTTTGAGTCGTTTTCTGGCCCTAAGTAATGAATTTTGTAAATTACTCTAAAAATGTTATTTTAGCCTAGGAACAGCAAGCCATTGCTAAAGAAGAAACTAATTAAAGAAAATAAAAATAATTTATTTAGCCTTTAGCGACGACATGTCATGCGATAAGTTAAACCATTTTTTATTAATTACTAATCTACCTACATAATAAAAGAGTAACTCGGGCGACACATGTCCAATAACTAGGGCATCAACGTTAAATCCACATCATTTTCCACATGGCATCACTATATTCATTCTTATATACCACGCGGTGCGACCCAATTACCCAGATCTATAACCCGTTTCACAAAAGAAACCCTAAACAATACACACTATCGTTTCCATTTGCTATCTTCCCTCATACTCTCAACCCACTACAGATTTGTAACTCATATCTACCTCGAACCATCAAACACCGATTTTACTTCTTCAAGTTACAGTCGTTTTCATTTTTCATTCTATCCCATTTTAGTCGACTGCACCAAGTGTCTTTGTTTAATATTTTGATATTTCTTTATGACTTAATCCTTTCCATCATTTTCATAAATTAGTGATGTATTGTAAAATACATCTATTTTCAGTGTAAAGTTTGTACAGTTTTCGAGTCGTTTAAATATCGTTTTTATTAGTTTTAGGCTTGTACCGGTCTATTTTATTTAGTATAGGTTTTTATAGATTTTTATTAGTTTTGAGTCAGTTTTAGTGCTTACTTATTTATTTTATATTTTGGTAGGTGTTCGAATGGACGTTGGAACGTAAACGAGCAACTTTGATGAAGTCGAGAACACCCGAGTCTAAAGCACGGAGTTATATGCTAAATAATAATAATAATATTAATAATAATTAAATAAAAAAAATAAAAAAAGAAAGCAATAGGCTCGAGGCCCAAGTGAAGTTTGAAACAAAAGAAAACCCATCATGGGCCATGGGACGTGGGAAATAAAAAAATAATTGATTGGAGGAATTCTAGAGGGAGCCGCATATTATTATTGGGAAGTTGGGCTCCATGGCTCGAAGATTATTCTAGAAAGAGGCGGCACATTTATTTTGACGAAGGAGCACAACAGAAGAAAAAAAAATTGGAGAGGAGGCTTTGACCAAGGACATCGAACATCAGCAGAATTATTAGCGTGGAGGTCAAGGGTTGAAGCATTGGTACCAGCACGGGTCGGTTCTAATCTATTTATTTATTATTACTCTATTCAAACCCGTTGTGAACACCATGAATTTGTCTTGCTTTTATTGTTTTGATATTATCATGACTTTTATTGGCTAAACCTTGACGCTACCTAGGTTAAAGATGATTGCACTTGTTTGATTTATTTTCTTTTGGTTTTGGAATTTTTGGTTGTGGGTGAATTTTAAGGTTAAGTACTTTTTATTTTCTGGTTTGATGTATATGCGTATTTAGTTTTGTCTAATTAATTTTTATAAACTCCACTTGCGTTTTTGTGAATGTCCTTCATGTATGAATGCGGGTTAGGTTGCGGACTGGGTGTTAGCAGCTAGTTTATGGTTAATTGCCTAGGATTATCCATAGGAGTTGTAATTGTTAGTTAGATTATTCTAAGTGTTCTATCAATTCTCAATAGCTGTAAGGTGCGAGATTGTTGGTCTGTCTAGAGTGTTAAATTGCTAGATGTAGAGGCTTTGTAAGAAGATCTTCCTAGTTTCCCTAGCATTCCTTGTAGGCCAAGTCTTATCAGAAATATTGTAGTTTGTGACACCCGGCATGTTCGGCTTAAACATAATAGTAACATCTAAGTCTACCTTAGCGAGAAACGTTTATAAACAAACTTAACTGGGTTAGTTGAGTCGGGTCAAATTAGGATTGTCCAGGGTTCAATGATCTGGAGGATCATTGGGAGTCGTTTTGGGAATACATTAGTACCGGGTTCCGTCGTTGGTGACATTACATGAATTAATTTAGTATATGTGTAGATTATGGGTCGTGTGGTGGATTGTATGCTTATACTTGCTTAAATGATGTACGAATGATTATACGTGCCTAAACATGCTAAGTATAGACTATGGATGCATGCTTATGTGTTAAGATGTGTTAGAATGCGTTAAACACGACAAACTGGAAAAAGGTTAACATGTGTTAAAAGTGCTGTTAACATGTGTTAAAAATGTGCTGATGACCTGAATGTGGAACTTTTGGGCGAATGTGGAAATGGGGTTTGAAAAATGGGCGAACGTAGAAACAAAGTGGGCGAATGTGGAATTGGGGTTTGAAAAATGGGCGAACGTAGAAACAAAGTGGGCGAATGTGGAATTTTTCCACATTCGACCACTAAAAAGGGGCGAATGTGGAAAAATTCCACATTCGACCACATAAACTGGGCGAACGTGCAGATAGTATAAATACCATCCTTAGCCATTTTTCACCATTTCACAAACCCTAGACGCCTCCAAACACTCTCTATCAGCTATTATCATTGGGGAAGGAGTTTTTGAACTTATTTTTCATAACCTAACTCTCTAAATCATTACAAGTGAAGATCTAAGGTGTGTTCTTCATTACAAATCCTTTTTAAACAATTTTAACTTGTTTTCATCTAAACCCCAAGGGTCCAGATCTGATATCAACATGTTTTATGGGTAAAAACCTTCCTAATATCTTTCTAAATAAAACCTATTCATAAACAATGAGTTTTCATACAATTTAACATGTGTTTATGTGGTATTAAGCATTGTTTGATGATTACTTGCTATGTAGATGACATGACTACAACCTAGGGCTGTTATTAATAGAGAGTTATAATGGAAACATGTTACAATTGATTGTTGATAGTGTTTTGTCGATTAAAGGGGTTTTTAGTTAGATTTAGGGCTTGTTTTGGATGGTTATGATAAGGTTATGATAGGGGTTTCTTGTTCATGATGATTTGATGATGATGAGCTGATTATTGATTGATTTCAGAAGTTTCCTAATTGGGTAATATTTTCATGCATGATGATGTGACATCTCCATAATTTACTATTTTAGGAAACTTGTAAAAACGGATAGATTTTGGGGTAAAATTGGTAGGGTTTCGTAGGAATATAATAATGATGCTTGACTGCTGTAACTCATGATGTTTCGTGATGTTTTCGGATGTTTTTGGACGCGTTTTTGAGTAAACAACACAGCAGGGTCGAACCTGGAACACCTTCGGCCAGTCGAATGGGCGAAGGTGGGTTCCAAGGGTCGAACCTGGAACTGAGGGGGGCGAAGGTAGAAGAAAAGGGGCGAAGGTGGAAGAAAAGGGGCGAAGGTGGGAGTTTAAAGCCACCTTCGACCACTCAAAGCCACATTCGACCCTACGTTAACAAAAATGAGATTTTTGATACAAACTAAGTGTTTTATGCTTGAACCTTGCGTGTAATCTATGTGTACTTGATTAGTTAGGGTAATGGGTCACCAACGGGATGTCGGGACGGTCTAGTGTGTCGGTTAAACATTTAAACACGTTTTAAAACATACTTGGTTATGATCTGGACAATCGGGGACTTGTTAGCCTTCGGGTTAGTAGTCATCACACTTATGTAAACTCATTGATAGGTTGTCATTAGTTGGGATTATCATACACGTGTTGGAATTCTAGTTATCGGAAGACGCACAATAAGGTGAGTTTCACGGCCCCACTCTTTTACTGGTTTTACATTTTCGGGGGAGAAAACATGCTGTGTCCTTTAAACATGTGTCAACTATGTTTTCATAAAAGGCGTTTCAACTATGTTTTCATAAAAGGCGTTTCAACTAAGTTTTCAGGAAAGATGTGTCAACTACGTTTTGGTATTCATGAATTCATTGGGTTTGGAGTATTCATTATGTGTTCACGTATTCATTATGTTTTAGAGTATTCATTATATTACTATGCGATCTTTGGAAGTCCCGGGGGAAACCATGAATGTGCGGGGATGCACAACGGGGGAAATGTGGATAGCGCTATTTGGGCTTGACCCGCCCCACTCGACGGCTTGGAGGGCCGGGCGGGTGCATATTGTCTCTTAGGTATTCAGTATGCAGTATTCAGTATTCAGTATTCATTCGGGCACGTATTCAGTATTCACAGTATTCGAGTCCAGTAAGGGTTTTCCAATCGCAGTAGTAACAGGTATTCATATGTTTTGCATGCATGTGGTCTGGATTGACCATGAGTATTCAGTTGGAGTCGATTATCACTTGGAGTTGGTATACATTTGGAGTCGGTATTCATTTAAAAACCTGTGAACTCACCGGCATTATTTGCTGACGTATTTAGCATGTTTGTCTCAGGTCACTAAGGTAGCAGCTGCCGATAGGCGCACGGAGTCTCACGGCGTCTAGGATTCATGTGCATCTCATTTAGCATTTTCAGACTTTCGTACTTTTGATTTCACGTTGTAATAAAGTTTTACGCTTCCGCAGCGTTGGATCATTTATGAAAACTTAATGGGTTGATTTTGTCATTTTTACGTATCATATAGTGTTGTTTATTGTGACCGTTGACTTGGATCCTGGTGTGTCACGCGCCTCGCGGTAAAACCCCGCACGTGGAAATTTGAGGGTGTGACATAGTTACCCCTTGCACTTTCGGGTGTATTGTGACTTTCGCTCTGTGAGGTAGACTGTCTAGCGGGTACTTTAAGATTCGAGTAGGTAAGCCTGTGAGGGTAACCTCTCAACCGGTGGTTTAACAACACAACAGTATTCTAGGGTTTCCCCTTGAGAAGGGTCGAGGGTGTCTAGTTTATTCTTGATGCTTAGTATTTTAAGATCCCGGTTCCACACCAGCTCCATAACCATTAGAAGCTTATCATTCATGTGTAGGATTCTAGCCTAGGTAGTGCCTTCCCATCTTCTGATCCCAGTTGCAGTTCCCAGCTTGTGTCTTCAATTAGTTAAGTTTTATTTTATTTATTTGCATGCATTAGTTTGTTAGATGTGACAACCGTCCCTTCTATTTTATCATTGATACAACTTTAGTCCTCCTTGTGTTTATGTGATTGAAAAACTAGCCTCATATTTTTCGTTTATCCCAAAATAAATAAAATTTCGAGTTATGTACTCTTTATTACATATATAAACGCGTTTCATTTGAATACATATAAACTATTTAAAAGAAATAAATTATAAATAAAGTTTGATGTTATTTATCAAGTTTTCAATTTCAAAATATGTTTAAAAAAAAAAAATTGTTTTACATAGATTTTATTTGTTTTAAAGTTAGGAAGTTTATAAGGGTTGGTTAAGTTGTTATAAGAGAATTATTAAGTTTTATATAAGAAAAATACCAAGGTTATGACTTCAGGGGCCATTTCTGTCAAAAACTGAAATTTTTAAAAGGTTCTTTCTCTCCTCTCTCTTTCACGATCGCCGGCAAGAAATTCCGGCAGGAATTCCGATCAAAAATTCCGGCGAAACCCAAATCGTTATCAGTTACACGATTTTATTGCACCATTAAGTTTTCTTCACTACTATGAAACGTTTCCTAGGCCTTAAACTTGATAATAATGGGCTTTAATCATGGTTTTACCCGATTTTTTTAGTGTAACCGTCGAGAGCTTTAAATCCTACCAAACGTTCGATTTTCTTGATTACCTTTATAAATTGAACTCGCAAATACGTTCCTGCACACTTACACGATTCAAACCACCTAAAAATCATCGCAAATCCAGTCGGGAAGCCTTTGAATTGAGGATTTATGTCGCGACTCTTTTTCTTCGTGTTCGATCGTAGAATCGTTTTTGTAAGTGTTATTCTTGTTGTCATTTTATTTTTTGAGTGTTTCTTATCAAAAGCCCCTTATTTCTGTTCAATAATTGGCCTTGATTCAGATTATTGAAGTAAAGGGTTAGGGTTAGGGTTTATAGGATATTGGGGAAGAAGATGAAGATTACAATAGGTGTTTAAATAAATTGTTTTCTTGATTAAAACACAAATACATGAGTTGGTGTAGTGGTTAAGGCTATGTGCCTCTGTATGACAGGTCCGGGTTCGAGACCCATGCAGACCACAATTATTTCATTTTTTTTTATATTTTCCTTTTGTTATCATTTTTAGTTATTTTAAAATATATAATATGTACACAAAACTTGAAATATTCATAATAAATTCATTGTTGCTCTAGAAATTATAAAAATTTAGGAGTAGCTTCTTGACACCTCATAGAAAATTACCACATTTTTATTTTCTGGAAAATGTTTTATTTTTATATTTTTATTGAATTAAATGGTTTTAATCATATTTAATTAATTAAAAATTCGTTCTTAATGATTTTAATCTCAAACTTTTTGGGTAACTATTACTCATCATCATGAACTGAAATAAAAATTATTGGTTCAGAAAACATTTATTTTTATTGATTTTCCTATTTTTAGTCATTTAAACATGATTTAATCTCATTAAATCAGTTTTAAATATAAATAAGCTTATAAAAATTATGGGAAAATTATTTCAATTTGTTTACATAAAAAAGAATCCATTTTCAATAAAAATAGCATTATTGGATCATGTCTTGTATTATTAGTATTATTTATCAATTACGACATAATTAAACGTTTATTTATTTATACTATTACAAAATCTATTTTATAAATACTTTTCTTATAAAATAGAAATATTTCTTATGTTGGAAATTCTTAATTATTATTTGTCGGATCATTGTCTAATTCGTCACTATTTATTTCAATATTTATGATTATCATATTTATTTACAATAATTAGTTAAAGTAATTAACCAAATGATTTTGCCTTAATTATTCAAATATATTTACATCTAAATATTCAAATGGTAATAATTACAAACTTGATATATATTATTTTGACATAAAACTTTCACACTAATGCGATTCGTAAAAAAAAAAAACTCTAATTCACCAAATCGACTTAGCAAACCCTAATGCCTTAGACCCTAGTTACCTTAGACTTTTTAGACACTTCCTTATTAGTATTCTTACACATCATAGGTTGAATTCCTCGGAATTCCCATTACTTAGCTCACGGCCGCTTAAGTGGATTTTGATCGCTTTCGCAAACTGTGAGTATATTTTTCCCCTTTTTCATGTTATACTCTTTTGAGGTTGTTCATGTACACTATGGCTAAATGTTATTCTTTTACTAAATGCAATTCTCATGTGTGTTTGCTTTATGTTAATATGTGTGTCTATGACTTGTCAAAATCATTAACCTTTGAGGGCCTGGCATTTCAATGAATAGTACTATGGTATATACCCTTGTGACTCTGTTGAGAGTCCTCGTAATTGCTATGTATTACATTACTACTAGCGCATACTATATATATCTGCTTCTTTACATAGGGTTGATTTTGAACGGATATTACTTATTACATAATTGCAAATGGTACCGCACATGAATTGTTAAACACTTTTCTTACTACATTTATTCAAATAGGGTATGCTCACCAATACATTTTGTATTGACCAAAACGTTTTCGTACATGTTTCAGGTTGTTTTGAGATGCATCCTTTAAGCTTTCGGATTTATATTTAGATTTTGATTCATTGTATTACAATTTAGTTGGCAGTTAGAATCGTTGTATTTCATTTGAATATAATTAAATTATTTAATCAATGTATTCAAATTTACACTTTAGTCCATGTGCTATTGAACAATCGTCACTACGTGGCACCTCGATGTTTTCGCCATCGGTTGGGGTGTTACATTAGAAAACCCCCCAAACCATAAAAACATTATTAAGTCAGTTTGTAGATAAGTAGTCGAGTCTAGTTTAGGTTTTCCATTAGAGTCTCGTGGGTTCGATACTCGGACTTACTTTAGCTGTACTGCACTGACCGGTACACTTGCCGGTTGTGTGGTTTAGGTTTAGAGAGTCTTAGGTTATAAATTTAAAACTTAGAGTGTCTAGTTTAGGTTAATTTAGTTAGTTTTTATTCAACTACTTTGCTTCAGAATTTATTTTTTGTTTTGGCGCCGTTGCCGGGGACTCTTGGCGATTGCGTTTACTAGCTTTGATTACACTTATCTGCCATATTGTGGTACTTGTGTTTTGTTTTGAGTCTGTTGTTTTGTAAAATGAGTCGTAGGAGTCTAATTTTATCTGTCTTTTGCTTCTTTTGAGTCTGTAAATATGTGTGAGATTTGTGGAGGACCCCATTTTACCATTTTATGTCCACAATATGAGGGGTCCTCTGCACATTATTATGCTAATTCCTTTGTGCAGCCGCAACCATATTATTCACAGGGTTATCCTACATATTATTATGATGAGTCGTATCAGCAGCCACATTTTAATCAGTATCCTGATCAATTTTCTGGAAGCAATTCTTGTGAGAATAGTGGTAATGATTGGAGTAAAATAGAGAGTCTGTTGACATTATTAATTGCTAAAGATGAAAATACTCAGAAAATGTTAGCAGAGCACGACACCATCCTGAAAAACCGACAGACTGCTATTTTAGATCTTCAACGAACACTAGAAGACATGGCTAGGAGATTAGATGAAGAAGAAGAGAAAGAAAAGGTTCAGCAAGAGCAGTTGCCGAAAGTCGGTTATACATATGATGAGGAGGGCAACTACCTCGGGTACATGAACGCTCGAGGGGAGTTGTTCCCAACGTTTCCAGAAGAAGGGAAAGAGCCGATCATGGAATACGCAGATGAGTCAGATGAAGAGATCATCCCAATCACGGAGACGAAAATGGACATTGAAGTCCCACCTCCGGTGCCACAGGTTACTATATATGATTTTGGGAGTGACTCTGACGAAGAGAACGACGAAGAAGAATGGGCGGCGTATCAGAGGTCGTTAGTGAAGAGAGAAGTGATTGAAGAAGAAGTGGAATTGGGAGATTCCATAGGTATGATGTTTGGTGTAGAGGAAGACAACGAGGTGAGTGAGAAGTCGTTGTCTGAAGAGGATGAGTTTTTAGATCTGGAATTAGAGAGTTTGCCTATTTATGAAGAAGTGGGGGAGTCTGATCCCGATGGGGATATAGCATACCTAGATGCCTTACTCGAAGGTGAACCGACAGACATGACTGAACCTGCACCAGATGAAAGAAATAAGTGTGGGGATCATCCCATGGAAATGGTGGTAGAAGAAGCGCACCATAGCTGGCCCATGGTATTAGTAATAGATGGAACTTCAAAATCAACAGCACCACGGGAGAGGGCAAGGAAGAGAAAAAGAAAGGATAGACACCGGAAGAGGATCAACGGCTGGCACGATGTGGGAAAGAAGAAGCCGGTTAATGTCAAGCACGATCAGTCCTCTTGCTACATGCCACGCATCCGGCTAATTCCAGGTAAGTTTAAATTTTGGTGGTCTGACCCGTTAAGAACTGTTAAATTATTTTTCAATTCCAAAAATAAATATTTAATTGTTAATAAGAGTCGAGTGGAATTAAACGGGTTAGATAGGGTCCAGATAAAAGAGAAGCCCCCTGATTAAGTTTAAGTGTGGGGAGGCTCTGTAGAGTTTGTAAATTTATATTTATACTTTTTTTTTCAAGCTTTTCATTTTTTTTTTAATTTGTGATCCGTCGTTTGGTAGTGGTTCATAGGTTTTTATCTTTCTATTTTATCTTTGTTTTTGTGTCTTTGAGTCTGTTTGCGTGTTTGCTTAGGTAAAGGAAATTTCACATGAGCGGATCCCATGTATTTTCTTTATATATATTTTATGAGTGGGAGTTTTGAAAAAGGTTTAGGTAATAAAAGAGAATTTTTCTTAAAAAAAAACAAAAAACAAAAAATTAATTAACTTTCTGTGAAAAAAGACTTTTCACGTATTGAGAGGAGTCTGGGCTGACCTGTTCGCCTCATGCGACCAGCTATTACCCCCGAAAGTTATATTTTTTTTTGTCGCTTGCAACGCGTGTTGTGATCACCAGTGTCCTTCACGTTGAGCGAGAACCATATTGTTTTTCTTTCTACCTATTTGGTTCTACCACCATTCACCGCCATTCTGCCAAGCAGGTACGTCTTCTTGTTTGTTGTTATATTATGAGTCTAAGTTAGTGGTTTGAGTCTTTTTATTTTTTTGTGGTTCGGTATTATGCTCGGGTTTTGTTTGTTTCGTTTTGCGCAGGTTTGGATTGCATTGCCTGTACTCAATCTCCATTGGGGTGATTCGAGAGCTGTTTATCTTTTATTGAAGCAAGCCCAGAGTTTACCAGTGTGTCAAATCCGATCGCGAATGAAATGCTATATGATCGAGCCGGACTGGACTAGAGTTTTGGAGCTTACAAAGAAAAATTAACTAGCTAAGTCCTTTCCAATTTGCCTTCGTTTTTTTTATTTTTGTATTCGGAATTTATTTTTTGTTTTGAGTCGTTTTCTGGCCATAAAGAATGAATTTTGTAAATTACTCTAAAAATGTTATTTTAGCCTAGGAACAGCAAGCCATTGCCAAAGAATAAACTAATTAAAGAAAATAAAAATAATTTATTTAGCCTTTAGCGACGACATGTCATGCGATAAGTGAAACCATTTTTTATTAATTACTAATCTACGTACATAATAAAAGAGCCAATAACTAGGGCGTCCACGTTAAATCCACATCATTTTCCACATGGCATCACTATATTCATTCTTATATACCACGTGGTGCGACCCAATTACCCAGATCTATAACCCGTTTCACAAAAGAAACCCTAAACAATACACACTATCGTTTCCATTTGCTATCTTCCCTCATACTCTCAACCCACTACGGATTTGTAACTCATATCTACCTCGAACCATCAAACACCGATTTATTGGCTAAACCTTGACGCTACCTAGGTTAAAGATGATTGCACTTGTTTGATTTATTTTCTTTTGGTTTTGGAATTTTTGGTTGTGGGTGAATTTTAAAGTTAAGTACTTTTTATTTTCTGGTTTGATGTATATGCGTATTTAGTTTTGTCTAATTAATTTTTATAAACTCCACTTGCGTTTTTGTGAATGTCCTTCATGTATGAATGCGGGTTAGGTTGCGGACTGGGTGTTAGCAACTAGTTTATGGTTAATTGCCTAGGATTATCCATAGGAGTTGTAATTGTTAGTTAGATTATTCTAAGTGTTCTACCAATTCTCAATAGCTAAGGTGCGAGATTGTTGGTCTGTCTAGAGTGTTAAATTGCTAGATGTAGAGGCTTTGTAAGAAGATCTTCCTAGTTTCCCTAGCATTCCTTGTAGGCCAAGTCTTATCAGAAATATTGTAGTTACCCCTTGCACTTTCGGGTGTATTGTGACTTTCGCTCTGTGAGGTAGACTGTCTAGCGGGTACTTTAAGATTCGAGTAGGTAAGCCTGTGAGGGTAACCTCTCAACCGGTGGTTTAACAGCACAACAGTATTCTAGGGTTTCCCCTTGAGAAGGGTCGAGGGTGTCTAGTTTATTCTTGATGCTTAGTATTTTAAGATCCCGGTTCCACACCAGCTCCATAACCATTAGAAGCTTATCATTCATGTGTAGGATTCTATCCTAGGTAGTGCCTTCCCATCTTTTGATCTCAGTTGCAGTTCCCAGCTTGTGTCTTCAATTAGTTAAGTTTTATTTTATTTATTTGCATTAGTTTGTTAGAAAACCCCCCAAACCATATAAACATTATTAAGTTAGTTTGTAGATAAGTAGTCGAGTCTAGTTTACGTTTTCCATTAGAGTCTCGTGGGTTCGATACTCGGACTTACTTTAGCTGTACTGCACTGACCGGTACACTTGCCGGTTGTGTGGTTTAGGTTTAGAGAGTCTTAGGTTATAAATTTAAAACATAGAGTGTCTAGTTTAGCTTAATTTAGTTAGTTTTTATTAAACCACTTTGAGCACATCAATTAGGGTTTTCTAATCATCTTTTGTATTAAAAGTTTTTATCAGTGCTTTACGGATTATAAGGGTTGTTCGTCATGATGTGCATACAATTTAGGGTTTTTATTCGTCTTGCGACGTATACAATTGAGGGATTTTGTTTTCCGTTGAATCAAAGGGTTGTTTTAAAAATTCTTTCATCGATTTATATTCTTACATCATACAAGATCCAAAAAAAAAAACTAGAACTTTTGTTGTTGTTGTTTTCTTAGTTTTTTCTATTTCTGATTAACTTTACAATGAAATTGATCCATGAAACTTCATCTTTATTTTGACCAGGTCAACCTTAGGACGTGAGTCAGAGTACTGCTTTTGTTTTGTTTTTGATTTATTCTTGGTGTGTGGACCTAAATTCTTCGATTGATGTTTACTAGGTAACTTTGGGAATCTAGGTTGGCCATTTTGATCATTTCTGTTGCAAATTGTAGATTGATTGATGATTGGGGTAGTCGCTTGTAGAAATCGAGCGTGTGAGAAGGGATTTCCTTTGCAAAACACATGAATTTAAAATGGAGGCAAGTTTCTATGCCACAAATGAGAGATAATGCCATGTTAGGTACTTTGACATGCACCTATTAGCGACAGGCTACAAACCATTGTTCACCAGACAAATATTCATGCTTAAATCACGCAAAACAATTTCGTTCTTTTGGTTGGGATGCTAAATTTTTCCTCCTTCGCATGTAGTTTCTGAATCACCAACCAAAGAACAAAAGAGACCAGAGATGACCCAAGATTTATCATTTGCATTATATATTTTCTAGCGTATTGGAAAAAAGTGAGTGAATGTTGTTTGTCATTCACGTTCATTGTTCACAAAATAGTTTTGAAGGCTATTACTACCCGTTTGGCTAAATTTTATTTTTGGATTACGTGTCAAACTAGTGGCTATTTCAAATCTTAAATCATTTGTACACCCTAAGGCTACTGTTTCTCCACGCCTTTCACACGGGAAGGCATGGGTTGAGGTATGGTTTTTTTGCATGTTTTTTTTACCTTATTTTCATGTACAAGCGTAGGTTTAGCAACCTTCAACCTGTTTCACAAGTTTCGCTTTTAGCAAACGATCCCCTTTGAGATTAAACGCAACCCAGGCTACTGTTCCACGCCTTTCACACAGGAAGTCATTGGTTGAGGTATGAAGTTTCTTTTTTAGCACTGCTCTAAAATAAATATTCTTTTTTAAAATATAGCTAAATATAGCTTGAGGATTTTAAATAGATGGCAATATGGCATCAGTGATAACCTTTTTAATTTGTTTACTTTGTTTGTATCTTTGCAATTAAGGGGAGGCGTTGTTCCAAACTCATGAAAACTTGGAACATCTTGCCATGATGGAGAGAGTTTTAGGGCTGCTTCCTCAACATGTGATTATGAGAATCGAGTAAGATATTCTAGAACTGTTATTATTAGACCTAGAAGTTGGATAATGAGTCAATCTAAAACGTCAGCCACACCGGGTAATGGGTCAACATGAAACGTCTTTTACTAAGTATTAGGCCATCCGTAGTGGGGTGAATTGGACATGAATCCTCTTAAAAACCAAATGAGCGTTTTTTTTCACGCCGTGAATCCTCTACTTTTCCTCTACTTTTGTGCAGCCAATTAAATCATCACATGTGGAGTGAAGGGGCTTTAAATTCCATGACCACTACATATGGTCTTACTAAGTATTTGATTAACAAATGATTATTATATATAATATATTTTCAGACTGTTGTTCCAATGTTCTATTGTTGTTTAACGATCCACAGAAGTTTAGTTTTCAAGATATTAAAGATGATACACGCATTGAGGACAAGAAACTAAGGAGAACTTTGTAGTCACTTGCTTGTGGGAAAGTACGTGTCCTACACAAGGTGTTATTTAACTACATTTAGTTTCGTTAAAATTCTTTTGCTACCCGTAAAATTCATTGTTAAGTAAATACCCGCATTGGCTAATATTTCCTATTGTCACAATTGAGATTTGAGAGCTACATGAACACCTTTTTTTCTCATGTATCTTTTCTCTGCTTTGTGTTTGCTTTGTTTGACTAGCTAGATAAGTTGCATTAACTGAGATAAATTAATGATAACTTTTTTAAGAACTACAAGAAATTTTGCAAGTACATAGATATACAAAGTAGCAGGTGAGCCTTCACTTGCTCAAACGGACCTAAAAACAGCTGCAGTTTGGTTCCCTATAACCAGTGGGATTACGAGACAACAATCTGTTCAAAAGCCACATGGCACTAGACCATGATCCCGTTTGCCCGTTTGTGTTGATCAATTCTTTGATAATAATATATAAACCTAATAATAAATCAGATATGTACCTTATTAGCCAGTAACCACTGAGAGGGAATACTTAATGATCTACAGGATGATCGGGTTCCCGTTTAGGGTGTACAGTTAGGATGGCTTAAGGAGATCAAGGATCTCAGTTTTAGAGAGGATATGATGAATAAATTAGGGTTGTGAGTAATGGTGTTTCATTAGCCTTTAACCTCTCCTAATAATCTCTATATATACACCCAAGGGGAAACCCTATTTAATGGTTCATTAAGGGTAATTACGTCCATCACATAAAGACCAGTTAAACCAATAGGGGTATTTAGGTCATTGATCATTTATTAGATAAATGATTATAAGGGCCATTTAATTAGAATATATAAATATAGTCTTACATTCTCCCACTTGGCCGAGTAATCATTTATTATGAGCATTAGATAAGCCTGATCAGGTGTTAACACTCATTTTAGTTTTAAGCCCAGAAATGTAGCAGAGAAATACAGTTGTACATGGTCATTAGTAAAACCCGTCTCAATTATAGGATGAGGAATAATTAATAATTAGCCATTCATAGTGCAATATGCAGTTGTCACACCCTCAAAATCCACTTGCGGAGTTTTACCGCGAGGCGCATGACAAACCAGGATACAAACCAACGATCACAATAAACAAGTCTAAATTGAACATAATGCAATTTCAAAACAATGTTTAAAATTCCCGTTTACAGCGGAAGCTTAATCAAAACAATATTCAATAGTAAACCAATGTTCAACGTTTGTAAAACCATGCAACCCTAACTAGACGCCGTGCAGACGCGTGCGCCCTAGTCCAGTCGTGCTACCTTAGCGACCTGAGAAAACATGTAAGAGAATACGTCAGCACAAAAATGCTGGTGAGTTTACAGGTTTTGTAATCCAAGCATCAAGTCAACCTGTCCATACTATAACAAATCGAAAACCAGTGTACGCTAGCTAGGCGTATGTTTTGTTACTACCACGATTGGAAAACCATTACTAACTCGTAAACCAAATGTGTGCCCGATGTAGTAAACCTGTTGTTCCTGTTGTTCCTGTATGAGACAATATGCACCCGCCGACCCTCCAAGTCGACGAGCGGGGTTGGTCACTCCCAATAGCGCTATTCACATTTCCCCGTTGTGCAAACCCGCACATTTATGGTTCCCCCCGGGACTTCCAAAGATCGTGTAGTACACAATAGAAACCCCATAGTATGACAGTAGTTACCAAATAATCGTTTTAACACATGTTTTCTCCCCCAAAAATGTGAAACCAGTTTAAAAGAGGGGCCGTAAACTCACCTTGAGTTGTGTTACTTCGTAATACGAATAACTCAGCAGCTATGCTAGTCCCGTAAAGCGGCGACCTAACATATGACAGTTACAAGTACTTAGACTAATAACCCGCAGGTTAGTTAGTCCCTAGATGTCCAGACCAAAACCAAGTTCGTTTGAAAACACCGTGACTGTTTAACTGACCCAAAGTACAAGACTCGACATCCCATTGGTGACCCGAGACTCCCCGTGTTATGTTTACGCTCTCAAACATACAATCATGCAATCACACTTAACATACGTTAACGCACAACAAGTTATAGCACTGAAGAAACAAATAGCCTCACCACCGATTAGGGATGACAAGGTTATCAGTTGCTACAGAATTAATCCTTCACTAACAGCTACGGCTTGGAGATACCTGCAAATAAGAGTGAAAGTGTGGGTGTGGAGACGACTACTCGAAGTAGTTGTTTATGACAAAAACGGGGTGAATGGGGATACTATCTAGTATGATAGCTCTCCAGGTCAGTAGAAAGTGTCCTCTCCCATTGGGGATGTGATCCCTTTTATAGGAGAGTCCGTATGCCACCATTACCCAAGTCCTAACCGTGGTTAGGTTGTCTCCATCACCCTTAATTATGTCAATAAGGTGATATATGGAAAGCTAGATTAAAGGAAATAGTGGAATCGAGTACCGCCTTAACTGGCATGGTTACGTGATTCATGCATGGCTATTGACCATGCATGATATTCGCCTTGACCGGTCCTTGACTGTTGACTGTGCAATTAATGAGCTTTGACCAAATCCTGCGCATGTCTTTCTTCCGCGCGCTAGTGTTGTTCCGGGTTTGGGTATGCGGAATGGTCTATTCAGTACCCAATCCCATCAAGTCCCCCCAGTCCAGTGTGTCTCCCATCGTAGATGTGAGGGATGCTGGACTAATTTCTAGTGGTCTACTTCCTTTGGTCTTTTTCCTGCGTATTGAATTTGCGTTTGACGTGAGTATAATGCGGAGAACGGGTTTGAATTTTACGTCGTTTGTCCGCATTGGTGGGACACGTCAGTTTTGCATGTGTGGACAGGTGTCATTTCCCCTTGTGTTTGAAAATTTGTGGACCTTATGGCGAGTGGTGTTGACATGACCTCTGTCTACTGGGACGTGTGCAGAGACGTGTGACCGGCGGTTGTCAGGCGAGTGGGCGCGTGAGGCGCGTGTGACGCCTGTTTGTTTTCCAGTCCACACGTGTCAATCTGTCATTGGGCTCACCTCCTAAAAGCTTGTCCATGACGTCAGGGACATTAATTGCAAAGCCTATATATATTAAATTTTGAATGTGGCTTCTCCCATTACAACTGTTTCAAGTTTTTTGAATTTCTTTCTTTTCAACGTCTTTTTCTTTCACAAAATTATCCTTTCCTTCAACAATGTCTCAAGATTCCCAAGATGTGCAAGAGTCGAGCAAAACCTCTGACATTATGAAAGATCTGGGGAAGGAATCGTCCAAGAGTATAGAAGCCACCACGATTAAGTGGGATGAAGATTCATATTTAGGCTTTATTGACCGGTACGGCATATTGCCGGAGTGGGAGCCTGAACTTCCTGCTGAAGGAAAAACTGCTTTGAAGGCTCCACCTGGTAAGATCACCTTGTATGCTGCTGCTTTCACCAAGTGCTGTTTTCGGTTACCAGCCTCTAAATTTGTGGTGGATGTGTTGTTGAGATATGGAGTGCATCCAACACAATTGACCCTTTATGGTTGGTGCCGGATCTTACATTTTGAAGCCACATGTCGTTCACTGGAAGTTGAACCCACGTGGGAAAGATTAAATGTATTTTATGTCCTCGAAGCGGCCCGTGGCGGAAGTGGTTGGTTTAGCTTGGGCGTTCGTCGGAAGGTGAAACAGCTTGTTTCTGAGAAAGTGAAGTCCATGTATGAATGGAAAGACAAATTCTTCTATATCAAGCATGGAGTTATTCCTGCACCCTTTCAATGGATGGTGCTTGGTTTGAGAGAGAAAATTGCTGAGTTCCCCCCTATGGTGGGTTATAAGGATCAAGATTGGTACAAAACACTGTGTGATCATGCAACTCCACTGATGATGGATGAATGTCCTGAGAGTGTTTTGAACTTGTTGGGGATTAGCCTTATTATTCCTGAGGGTCAAGACCCGAATCCTTCAAAAGGTATCTGGGTTATATTTGTATTTTGTCTCACGCGTATACTTTGCGTTATTCCTCACATGTTTTCTTTGTGTATCCAGATGTCTCATTGTTCCAATTGTTCGCTAAGCGTGGTGCAGCGGACGTGCCGTATACTCCGGTTGTTGCCGGCGTTCCGCGCTTGTCTGAGAGGATCAGTGGGAACTTTTTGCATCCCAATTTTATAGACCCTCCCAAGCAGTATGTTCGAACAGGTATGTCGTTTCTCTTCTGTCTTTTTTGTGTTCATTTTCTGCTTTATGTATGCGAAGGAAGCGCACTTGGTACGCGGTCTGCGTACTGATTCAGCGCGTTCTTCGTGTTAGGTGCGGGTATACAACTCCGCAGGAAAGTTCATGACGATGTTGAGGAAGTTACTTCGGAGCGCAAGGAGTCCCTTGGTTAGTCCTCATAAATTTTTAACTTGTTTCTTACGTATATGTTAACTTGATACAGATGTGGTTACCGCGCCAGGCACAAGCACTACTACTAGGAAGCGTGCTGTGGCTAGTAAGAGAACCAAGCCACCTGCCGCGCCCATCATTGTGGAAGAGGTTGATGAAGACCTGACTGATTCTGATACGGAACTTGAGCACAAGCGCGCCAGGCGGTCTTCTCCAACCCGAGAATCAGGTGGTGTTGCTGAGGATCTATATCAGCAGAGGATTACTGAGCTGAATCAGAAGCAAGTGCAAGTTCCGCAATCCTCTATTGCGGGTTTAGATGTTACTTCACCTGGGCCCATTTCTGCGGTGCCAGTGAATGTATTCAAACCGTTGGCGTGGCCGTCTACGGACAAGTTGGATATCCCAGTGAAGCCTCCGCCTGTGCGCGAGAACTTGCCAATGAAGACTCTAAGGCATTTGTCTGGTACACATGCTTTTCTTACCCTTTTACCGCGCTTGTGATAAATGTGTTGAAGTGTTGTGAGCAGCATTTTATGTAGGGCAACATCCTTTTGCAGAATCGCGGAAGAAGCATTCATCCCTGTTGAAGGAAGTGTCTACCTCTGTTCAACCAAGTGACCGGGCAAGTGATGCCGGTTATTGTTGAGACAACCGTTGGTGAGAAGTTGTGTTCTCAAACCACTCCTGTCCCGGAGGACTTAGGTATGCAAGTGGAGAAAGAAGTGGTGCAGCAAGAAGGGCCTGTTCAAGCTGAAATAGTGACTGATGTTGAGAATGATGCTGGCAAGGTGGATGAGTCTGTAACACCTAATTTGGAGACTGGTCATCTTGATTTGACGGAGCAAACACATGAGCCAAGTTCGTCTCAAGGATTTGAAGCAGCGCTTGATAGTCAGAAGGTTGATGAGCTTGTAGCTGAAAATCCGTCCAACTTCCGGCGCACAGTTGTTGATTCTACCATTGTTTACACCGACATCTCCTCCGGTGGTGGTAGTAGTTCTGGTCATCGGCGAAGAGCATTTTCCTCTCGTCCCTCTGAATCATCAAGGCCGTATCAGCCTCGCTGGGATATCATGGACACAACTCGCTTTACGAATGCGCTTGATGCGCAGGAGTTTGTTATGATGTCCGTTCCTCCTGCGGAGCGTGACTATCAGGATAGCGTTGACCGTCGCTCTTTATTCATTGATATGGCCATGAATCTCTCTCTTGGTGTTAGCGGTCTGGGATCCCTTATCAGACGTGAAAATGAGTTCCAAAGGGATTACCAGAATTTAAAGGATTCTGAGGCTGCGCTTTTGGGGCGGGAAGAGGAGTTCCAGCGTGCTCGTCACGACGTGCGTGCTGAGATTGAGCATCACCAAAAAGTTGCTCGTGATGCCCTCCAGGAGTTGGAGAGACTAAAGAAGGAGAAGGCTGACGCGTCTCATGCTTGGTCAGTTGCTTGCAAAAGGACAAACATTGAAACTGAACAGCTGCGGTCCTCCATTAAAGATTTGAACTTGAAAATTCTAACTTGAAGAAGGAGATGGAGCAGACTCAAGCATCATTCGAAGGAAAGCAAACCGAGCTTGCTGATGTTATTAAAAAATACAACTCTCAGCATGATGATCTTATTCGCGCAACTGCCTCTTTGTCTGATGCCGAGGCCAAGATGGAGAAATTGACTTTGGAGAACGCCCAGGTCCAGGAAGAGAAAGCCCTAGCGGAGTCCTCATGTACGCAGGCTAAAGTTGAGTTGGACAAAGTGCAGGTTTTGTTCCATGAAGCCACTGATCTAGCCGTGGCTGCCAACGAGAGGATTGCCTGGCTGATGGGCGATGGAGTTGCTGGGGTATGTCAAAAACTCTTGTATCTTCTCTACTTTGAAATGTGTTTTATATGCTCATTATTATTTTGCGCAGGTATTCAAACGTGTCTGGAATGATCCTGCGCTGACGGAAGTGATTGCGCGTATATCAAGTTCATCTGTGAAGCAGGGCATTAAGGTTGGTTTCTCTGAAGGCTTCGATCATTGCGCTGAAGGCAAAGGAAAAGAATCCGGTCCCTATGAGAATGAAACATATGATGACGAGTTGCTCAAAGCCTATGACGACTATGAGCACCTGAAGTTTGATGTCTTCGACCTGTTAGAGGCCTGCGCGAAGACTGATGATCCTGCTGGGGAGTTGCGCAACTATTTTATCAAATCTGATCGTCTTGGTGCGGAGCTTGCTGAGAAGGCGCAGACAGGAGATAAAGGTAAGGCTGTGGCTACTGATGCGGGAGCCGGAACATCCTCCACTGCTGAAGGAAAGCGCGCAGAGGGCGCTGGGAGCGACGACATCTCCCAATATTTGAACTTTTAGTTTGATTTTGTTTATGAACAATTTTGATGTATCGTGGCTTGCATGCCCTTGTTTGAACTCTTTGATTTTCATGTATGTTAAACAGTGCGACTCCCTATGACTTTATGTTCCACGTGTGCATGGTGATCATTAGATGATGTCATCTGATGTGCTTCTGACGCAGGTGACTGTCAGTCTGCCCTTGAAGTGACTGTTAGGACGGCGATGACAGGCCGCCTGTCAGTCTTCCCTAGGTACTCGAGTGGATTACCATTAATGGTAATTAATGGTGGTAATCTCTCTCCTCTATATATAGTAAGCATGATCATCAGAATAGTTTATACCTTTATAAAATTTTCACCATTTTCTCTGAAAAAATGGCGTCCATAACTTCTAGCAGCATTCTGAATGTCAAAGAGATTTTGGCAGTGCAGGGTATTACCCTCTTGTCTTGTTATCCTGATCATCATTTCACTTCCACTGAAGCCCTTGATCGTTTAGCAGAACACTGTTCGTTTTTGTTGTCTCAGGAGGACATGCGTCCAGATCATCTGGATGATCAAGGTACTGTTGATGGAAAACCTTTGAAGATGAAGAAGTTATCTGAGCTAGGAGATGTGAAGAAGAAGAAGAAGAAGTCTTCCAAGAAGGTTACATGTTAGGATGTGGATATCCTATGTAGGAGTCTTCAAGTGAAGCTGTGTTTATCCTTCTTCTTTTTTTTTTTTGAGTGATTGTTTGATCACTGTGACATGGGGTTTTAGTATTTGGGTCCCCTCTTGTTTTGGTGATAATCGTCTATGATTTTGGGATGTAATCTGTATATGCTAGCCACCAGTTTGTATAAAAATGCTTTATTGCAATGTGAATTAACTTTGGAAATCAATTCCTTATTACATGATCATTGTAGTTTGTTACATGTAACATATACGTAACTGGGCTGCATTCCAGGTGCGGGGAATTGGTGAACCGTCTAGTCGTTCCAAAGCATATGCCCCTTTTCCCAGTACTTCTTGAACCTTGTAAGGCCCCTCCCAAGTTGGGGCCAGCTTTCCTGGTTTTTCTGCATTTGAGGCTTCATTACTGCGGAAAACGAAATCACCCACGCGGAAAGTTTGTTCTTTGACCCGCGCATTATAATATTTCTCCAACTGTCTCTTGTATGCGGCTTCCCGCACATGAGCTGAGTCTCTTCGTTCGTCCAAGAAATCTAGATTCATACGCAGCTCCTTGTCATTGTCGATTGACTCCGCAAGCAAGACTCTTGGGGAAGGATGTGTAACTTCTGTTGGGATGACCGCTTCAGTTCCGTAAGTTAGGCTGAATGGTGTTTCCCCATTACTTGTTTTGGGGAGTGTGCGGTGGGCCCAAAGGACATGTGGTAATTCATCAACCCAACCGCTGCGCTTTGTTCCCAAGCGTGTTTTGATCCCCTCTACGATGCTTCTGTTTGCCCTTTCAACCTGTCCGTTTCCTTGGGGGTGCGCCACAGACGTGAAGATTTGCTTGATTTTCATAGAATGAAGCCATTCTTGTAAGTGCTGGTCCGTGAATTGCGTTCCGTTATCACTCACAATCTCCATGGGTAGTCCAAATCTGCAAATTATGAACTCCCATATGAATTTCTTGATATTGCGCCCATCGATCGTGGCCAACGTCTTTGCTTCTACCCACTTGGTGAAATAGTCAATAGCGACCAATAGGTATTTTACATTGCCAGGCGCAGTGGGAAAAGGTCCCACTAAATCTATGGCCCATTTTTGAAATGGCCATGCTGCAGTGACCGGTACCAAATTATTTTTTGGCCTGAGTGTTCCTGGCGCATGTCTTTGACATGCGTCACATTTCCGCAGCTCTTTGACTGCGTCAAGGTGCATTCCAGGCCAAAAGTACCCAGCGCTCATAAGTTTCGCAACGACCATGCGAGGTCCTGCATGTAGTCCGCATGTACCTTCATGAATGTCTCGAATCAGGTATGTTGCTTCTGCGGAATCAACGCATCTGAGTAATGGCCCAAGGTAAGACCGCCGATACAGGATGCCATTATTTACCTCGTAATGTAAAGACTTGTGTTGCAGTTTCCTTGCTTCCGCTTTGTCTTCTGGGAGAATTCCCTTGGTTATGAATGCCATTATTGGAGTAATCCAGGATTCCTTACCCGTTTGGATTACATTCACCTGTTTTGGCGGAACGGATGGACAAGTCAGTTTCTCAACTCGGATGTCTTTTGCCATGTGGTCGAATGCGGTTGACGCCATTTTGCTCAATGCGTCGGCTGGTTTGTTTTGACTTCTGCGGACATGGATGACTTTGCAGTAATGGAAGTCTTTCATTAATTCCTTGGTATGCTGTAAGTACAGGACCATGGTTGGTTCCCTTGCTTCATACGTGCCATCGATGTGGTTGGCTACTAACATTGAATCCACGTGTGCTTCAATGTGTTGTGCGCCCATCTTTTTCGCGATCCGCAATCCGGCAAGCAGAGCTTCGTACTCTGCTTCATTGTTTGTTGTTTGGAACTCAAGCCGTATTGCGTATGTGTATTCTTTTCCCTCTGGTGTTATTAGGCGGAGGCCTGCGCCCGCGCCTTCATCGTTACAGGCTCCGTCGGTATACAACTTCCATACCTGGGTTCCATCGGGTGTGATAGAACTGGACGCTGCCTCTTTGGTGCATTCCTCAATTTTATCTTCTGGGATCTCTGTTAGGAAGTCTGCGAGGACCTGTCCTTTGAAGGAGGGTCTTGTCTTGTACGAAATTGAGTGCTCCCCCAGCTCTATTGCCCATTTTGCCAAACGTCCGGAGAGTTCTGGTTTCCGCAAGATGTCGTTGATCCGGAAGTCTGTGAGGACATTGATTGGATGTCCTTGAAAATACCTCCGCAGTCTCCTCGATGCGTGGACTAGTGCCAAGACCAATTTTTCCATTGTCGAGTATCGTGTTTCAGCATCTAGAAGCATGCGGCTAACATAGTAGATTGGGGTTTGGACCCCTTTCCGATCAACCATGAGAACTGCCCCGATAGCCTTGTCTGTTACGGACAAATACAAGGTGAGTGGTTCCTTTGGTAATGGAGCTGTGAGTGTCGGCAGGTTGCCCAGGCACGTCTTCATTTCTTGGAATGCATTTTCTGCTTCTTTCGTCCAGTTGAAATTGGACTTCTTTAAACAATTCTTCAGCGTGTCCACGAAAGGAAAAGACTTGGACGCATAGTTTGACAGGAACCTGTTCAAAGCTACAAGCCGTCCCATTAACGTCTGCACTTCCTTGATTGAGGATGGTGAAGGCATCCGTTCGATTGCTTGAACCTTTTCTGGATTTGGACGAAATCCATCTTTTGTTACCAACACGCCGAGAAACTTTCCTTCCTCCATTCCGAAGGAACATTTCCCCGGATTAAGCTTCATCCGCACACTTCGTAGCTGATCAAATGTTTTCTGTATGTCTAGTAACATTTGATCCTCTTCCCTGCTCTTGATCACCAGGTCGTCGACATATACCTCTAGGTTTACACCGATTTGTTTGACGAAAGCGGTGTCCATTAATCTTTGGTATGTTGCCCCTGCATTTTTTAGCCCAAACGGCATTTTGGTGTAGCAGAAGGTACCCATATCTGTGCGGAAAGCAGTTTTATCCTCGTCTTCTTTGGCCATTTGTATTTGATGGTAGCCCTTGTAAGCATCGAGGAAGCATTTGAATCTGTATGGTGCCAGGGAATCGACTTTTAGGTCAATTTCAGGCAGTGGGTAACAGTCTTTTGGGCATGCCTTGTTTAAATCTTTATAGTCGACGCACATGCGCCATGTGCCATTAGACTTCCCTACCATAACCGGGTTTGCTACCCACGTTTGGTATTTGCTTTTGCGCAGTATGCCGGCCTTCAAGAGTTCTTCTACTTGCTCGTTCATCGCCTTTGTTTTTTCTGGCCCCATGCTTCGTTTCTTCTGAACAATAGGCTCTGCGTTCTTGTAAACATTGAGCCTGTGCTCCGCGACGTGTCGCGGGACGCCGACCATGTCTGATGGTTTGAACGCGAAAATGTCCATGTTTTTTGTCAGCAGCTGTTTCAAATGAGTGCGGATGGGGTCAGAAATTGCATGGCCGATGACAACTGTTTGTTCCGGGAATAGAGGGTTAATAACCCATTTTTCCGGTTCGGTCCGAACAGTTGGTTTTGCTTGCTTTGAAGGCCTGGATGTTTCTGTTGCATGACACGTTTTATTTCCCCTGATGAACGCGACTCCTGTTCGCGTTGGGAAACCCATCATTTGGTGAGGTGTAGAGGCATTGCAGTTGAACTTTGCCAATCCCTCTCGACCTAGGAGGATGTCGTGTGAGGAATTGACTGGAAGTACGGTGAAGTCGCACGTTTCGGTGCGTGAATGTTTCCCGTCAGAGAGTGTTACCGGGAAAGTCAGCGTGCCCAGTGGGTAAATGGATTCATGAATGAAACCGGATATTGGTTCCGTTGTTGGAACTATCCTCTTTTTGTCCTCATCATCCAGCTGGTCAAAACACTGCTGGTACATGATATCGGTGCTACTGCCATTATCTAGAAACATGTATCGTGTTCGATAATGACCAACAACACCTGTTATGATTAATGGAGCTGTAGAGCATGCTCCGCCTTTTACCCTTGGCATAATCACCTGTTCTTCCTTCCAGGAATCGTTTTTTGCTTCGATGAAGGTACGCTTATGGCTTGCGCTCCTATGGATCATGTTGCATGTGTTGCGGGAGCCGCTGTAGACGTGATGTGCGTTGAGATTGCGTATCTTCTTTTGGGAGGGTTCTCCTGCCTCTGTGTTGTCCCTCTGTTTTCTTCTCATGTTTTTAACAAGATGTGTCAATTGACCAGACTTGATTGCGTTTTCGATTTCCATTTTTAAGCTATAACAATTATCCGTCATATGACCGTGGTCTTCGTGGTATTCACAGTACTTTGACCTGTCCACGTTTTTCCTGTCACTGCGAAGCTCTTGTGGTTTTGGAAATTGAATCTGTTCTGTTTTCAACACCTCAGATGGTGTTTTGGACAGTGGTGTCCAATCAAAGTTCTTCTTTGAATGTCCCTTGTTATCACGGGATCCTCTGGAGCTCAGCATGTTTCTTGCGTCTTGTGAGGAAGAATATTTTCCCTCCTCAGCTGCGCCTGAGATTCTTGACCAAACGGACTGCTTACTTTTTCCTCTATTGTTTGATGGTCCGTGATGACCATTGCCTTGCTGTGTGTTTTTGTTGCGCTGGAAAGAGCGCTCTGAAGACGCGTAGACTTTGGAAGCTTCGATTACTTCATCCCAAGCTTCTGATACGCCGTCTTTGCCGGTTAAGCATCTCATTAGATCATCATTTTTTACCCCGTGTATAAAGGCTGCGCGGGTAAGTTCTTCTCCGCATCCCAGTTGGAGTGCCTCCTTGTTGTATCTGACTATATAGTCTTCCAGAGACTCATTATCGTTGCGCGAACACAAAAGGATATGGGCTTTGTCCTTCTTGTGCTTGCGCAAATGAGAGAAATGGTTTTTGAACTTCCTTATTAAGTCATCGAAGTCAACGAGACTCCCAACTGGCAAACTTTCGTACCAAATTCTAGCTGCCCCGGTTAAAGTTTGTACGAACAAGTGGCACCAGGCTTGCACTGGCCATAATTTGGAGCTGCCAGCACAATCGAATGCGTGCAGGTGATCATCAGGATCACGCAGGCCATCAAATCTTCCAATGGTACTTGGTAATTTACATTCTTGTGGCATCGGTGCCTCTGCAATTCTTGCGCAGAACTTCGAACGTTCTGCGAAAGTTTTTGGTCTGTATGGCTTGTACAGATCATCATCTTTGGGAGCCAGGCTGCTGGCAGCAGTTTTGGAATGTTGTTTCTTATTCGTGTCATGATACACTTCGTCCTCGGATTCGTAGCCGTCTGGTTCACCGTTCAGGTTGACGGGGTCCTGACCGTGAGTATTTCTACCACGGCCTCCACCACGTACCGCCTGACGGTGTCCCTTTGTGTGACGGCCACTGTTGTTCTTCTGTGGGGATTCTGAATCATCCCCGCTTAGGTCGAAACTCAACGCCTTTTGAGTCTTGAGTTTTGCTTGCTTCATTACCATCTTCTGGTATTCAGCAATTGTTTTTGAGTTTTGTTGGGCCAACCATTCGTCCGGGTCAACCGAAGAAAGGTTGTCCTGTGCCTTTTTTTCCTCCACTTGTTCCTCCCTTTGTTGGGTGGAATTGGAATGTAGAGGCTTGTTGCCTCTGGGCCACATTCTTGGTGATTGTGTTTGGCGTTACGTCTTGAATTTCTTCGTTGACTGTGGCCTCGGCATCAATGTTGTTGTTTCCATCCTTTGAGAAAGCCATTGTGCTAGTTTGAAAGATTGGTGTAACCGTATGGGATGGCGCCAATGAAGAAACAAATAGCCTCACCACCGATTAGGGATGACAAGGTTATCAGTTGCTACAGAATTAATCCTTCACTAACAGCTACGGCTTGGAGATACCTGCAAATAAGAGTGAAAGTGTGGGTGTGGAGACGACTACTCGAAGTAGTTGTTTATGACAAAAACGGGGTGAATGGGGATACTATCTAGTATGATAGCTCTCCAGGTCAGTAGAAAGTGTCCTCTCCCATTGGGGATGTGATCCCTTTTATAGGAGAGTCCGTATGCCACCATTACCCAAGTCCTAACCGTGGTTAGGTTGTCTCCATCACCCTTAATTATGTCAATAAGGTGATATATGGAAAGCTAGATTAAAGGAAATAGTGGAATCGAGTACCGCCTTAACTGGCATGGTTACGTGATTCATGCATGGCTATTGACCATGCATGATATTCGCCTTGACCGGTCCTTGACTGTTGACTGTGCAATTAATGAGCTTTGACCAAATCCTGCGCATGTCTTTCTTCCGCGCGCTAGTGTTGTTCCGGGTTTGGGTATGCGGAATGGTCTATTCAGTACCCAATCCCATCAAGCACATAGCTCACGTATCACATAATTACATCCAAACATATGTTACCAAGTTATTAGATATGTTACGGGGTTCCTAGCATGTTCCTACAGGTCAAATCGGGTCTCGGAATGCTAATTTACACTTACAGCAGCAGTACACGCGATTAGGAAAAGTCAACTAGCATTTAGGTTGGTCAACTGGCATTTAGGAAGGCTAATCGCCTCTATTATAGGCGATTAGGGCTATACCACATGTAATTACTAGCAATTAGGGCTATACCACATGTAATTACTAGCAATTAGGTCATAAGACATGTATCTACTAGCAATTAGCTCATAAGACATGTATCTACTAGCAATTAGCCCCTACTCGCATGAAACATAGGCGATTAGCCTCCTAATCGCCCCTAACATAGGCGATTAGGGTTGCTAATCGCCAGTAACCCAGCTGTTTCGGTTTTTCGCGCGTTTAACGCTCCAAATCAGATCCAGAGCGTGTGTAACCATCCAATATCATCCCAACAACTATTCTAAACATGTTTAAACTAAAATCCTTCGTTTTGCCTCGTATTATCAGCCCTGCATGCACCCATGTAGTCCAAATACCATACACATAGCACGAATCTTCACCTTAACATGCACAACTATAACCCTAATGAACAATTACTCAGATTTTATTATCATGACATCAATATTATTCTGAAACTAACTTAATAACATGTTAATCACTCATCTTGAATCATAAAAACCCTAGATATTAATCATAAACACACATAACACATGTATGATTGTTAGAATCTGATTAACAACACTTATTAACGATTTTCAGAAAGCTTTTTCGTTTTAGAACAGGTCTGGACCATTAGGGATTGAATAAAAACGTTTATAAAGATTGCATGGATGGAAACCAAACCTTAGATTTGTGAAAGAATGATGAATTAAGCTTGAAACCTTGTGTTTTGATCAAAAATCGCGTTCCAGAGGTTGTGTGTGTGTTGGGGCGGGTTATGGGACGACTAGGGTTTGTATTATGAAGTTTAGGAGGTCAAGCATTGTATTTATGGCCGTTTTTAGTCGTCCAGCCCGTAACTAGCGATTGTGCAGACTTACACGCGATTAGGGATCCTAATCGCATGTAACTTCATGCATTTGGGCCTAATCGCCACTTAGGTCATGCATTTAGCTCCCCAATCGCCCCAAATGAAGTCTACTCGCCTCCCCTATAGGCGATTGGGCTTCCCTAATCGCCTATAGGGGCTGGTTCCGTGTGTTTTGCGCGTTAAACCCCGTTTTAACATATGTTAACACATATTCACATACCGACAAGTCACATAATGATTGTAAACACATAACACTTGCAAATACACATATTCACACTCGTTCACCAATTCCCGGGACTCGAGACTTGTATGTTCCGTATGACCTGACGATCCTACAAATCGTCACCATTTGTACACTTGGTTAAGGACTGACATCTAACGAACCTCTAGACCAACATCCAATGATCTTCTAGACTAAACCGATAGTTCCCGAACCATAACCCGACTTAACTAACCCAGTTAAGTGCAATATACGCGTGACTCGCTAAGGTAGACTTTCATCTAGACAACGTTGTTAACCAGAATTTGCCGGGTGTCACATCATCCCCACGTTAAAAGAATTTTCGTCCCGAAAATTGCACAAGTACCAAAAGGAATAACGAAGGAAACAACAAAAGATAGAAACCAAAAATAGAAACCAAAAAGAGAGATTTACCCGAGTTGTCACATCATCCCCACGTTAAAAGGAATCTCGCCCCGAGATTCATTCAGCTGCAGAAGAGACATATCTCGACTCGAACGCTTCCTTAGGAAAGAGATGAGGATACTAAGACTTCATCTGATCCTCCCGTTCCCACGTGTACTCTGGTCCCCGGTTCGAGTTCCAGCGAACCTTTACGATGTGAATCTTGCTATGACGTAGGCTACGAATCTTGTAATCCAGAATCTCCACAGGTTCTTCCACAATCCGAAGACGATCATCAACCTTGATCTCTTCCAGTGGAACAATGAGAGACTCGTCAGCCAGACACTTCTTCAAGTTGGACACATGGAAGACGTTATGTACGTTACCGAGCTCCGTCGGTAAATCAAGACGATATGCCACCGGTCCAATCCGTTCCAGGATCGTAAATGGGCCGACATACCGCGGATTGAGTTTGCCACGCTTCCCAAAGCGTATGACGCCCTTCCACGGTGAAACTTTTAGAAGTACTTTGTCATCAACTTGGAATTCCAATGGTTTGCGACGCTGATCGGAATAACTCTTTTGCCGATCCCGTGCCGCTGCCAACCGGTTACGAATCTGTACGATCTTTTTCGAAGTTTCGTACACTAGCTCAGGCCCAGTGAGTTGACTCTCACCCACTTCAGCCCAACAAAGAGGAGAACGGCATTTCCGTCCGTACAGTGCCTCGAACGGAGCCGCCTTGATGCTCGTGTGATAACTGTTGTTGTACGAGAATTCTACTAACGGTAGATGAGCTTCCCAACCCTTGCCAAAATCGATTACACATGCCCGCGGCATGTCTTCCAAAGTTTGAATCGTGCGCTCACTCTGACCGTCAGTCTGTGGGTGATAAGCTGTACTCATGTCTAGTTGGGTACCCAAAGCCTTGTGCAAAGACTTCCAGAAGTGAGAAGTAAAATGGGAGTCACGATCCGAGATAATAGAAACTGGCACCCCGTGCTTAGAAACAACTTCCTTCAGATAAAGACGAGCCAAACGATCCATGGTGTCGGTCTCCTTAATAGAAAGAAAATGGGCTGATTTCGTCAACCGATCGACAATCACCCATATCTTGTCATTCCCGCTTGGTGATTTAGGAAGTTGCGTGACAAAATCCGTTGTTGCAAGAGACCCGACGGTTTCTGGTATTCCACTTTGACCTTAGCACAGGTCAAGCATTTGCTCACGTATGAGGCTATATCCGACCTCATGTTTGGCCACCAGTAAAGCACCTTCAGATCTTGGTACATCTTATCCGAACCAGGATGAATAGAATACCGGGACTTATGAGCCTCATCAAGGACAAGCTCCCGAAGTCCCCCGAATATAGGAACCCATATGCGTTTCGCAAAGTAGTGCAGGCCATCAGGCCTTCGCTCGAGGTGCTTGTCGGCACCGTGCATAGTTTCAGCTTTAAGGTTTTCCTCCTTCAAAGCTTCTAACTGGGCAGAACGGAGTTGATCAGGTAGGGATGAATGAATGGTGAGCTGCAACGCTCGCACGCGACGAGGATTAACCGTGTCCTTCCTGCTCAAGGCGTCTGCTACCACATTCGCCTTGCCAGGATGGTACTTAATGGCGCAATCATAATCGTTCAGGAGTTCAATCCAACGACGCTGTCGTATGTTCAAATGTTGTTGGTCGAAAATATGTTGAAGACTCTTGTGATCGGTGTAGATTGTGCATTTGGTACCGTACAAGTAATGTCTCCAAATTTTCAACGCGAATACCACTGCACCCAACTCCAAGTCATGGGTGGTGTAGTTCTTCTCGTGCACCTTGAGTTGACGAGAAGCATACGCAATCACTTTCTCGCGTTGCATCAGCACGCAACCGAGACCATGTATAGAGGCATCACAGTAAACAACGAAATCATCATGGCCATCAGGTAAAGACAAAATAGGAGCGGAACAAAGTTTAGACTTTAGTTCCTCAAACGCTGACTCTTGTGGTTCACCCCAGGCGAACTTCCTATCCTTCTGTGTGAGAGTGGTGAGGGGTTGAGCGATCTTCGAGAACCCCTGAATGAAACGACAATAGTAACCCGCAAGGCCTAGGAATTGCCGCACCTCATTTGGCGTCTTTGGTGCTTCCCAATCCTTAATCGCTTCGATCTTAGCTGGATCGACATGAATTCCCAGTTCATTTACCACATGTCCTAGGAATTGGACTTCGCGTAACCAAAAGTCACACTTTGAGAACTTAGCGTAAAGTTGTTCCCGTCGCAAAAGTTCCAAAACTAACCGCAGATGTTCCTCGTGTTCGGTCTTGTTCTTAGAGTAAATCAGGATGTCGTCAATAAACACGATGATGAACTTGTCAAGATATGGTTTGCAAACGCGGTTCATCAAATCCATGAAAACCGCCGGTGCGTTTGTAAGACCGAAAGGCATGACCAAGAACTCATAATGGCCATAACGTGTACGAAAGGCAGTCTTTGCAACGTCAGCTTCCCTTACCCGCAACTGGTGATAACCGGACCTCAAGTCAATCTTGGAATAGTAACTAGAACCCTGGAGCTGGTCGAATAGATCATCAATACGTGGAAGAGGATAACGGTTCTTAATGGTCACCTTGTTCAGCTCTCGGTAATCCACGCACAATCGAAAACTTCCATCCTTCTTCTTAACGAACAGAATCGGGGCTCCCCAAGGGGAAGAACTCGACCTAATGAAACCTTGTCCAAAAGTTCCTGTAATTGACTGGACAATTCTTGCATCTCAGGAGGTGCAAGACGGTAGGGGGCCCGAGCAATAGGAGCAGCTCCCGGTACGAGATCAATACCGAACTCAACCTGACGATGGGGAGGAAGACCAGATAAATCATCGGGAAACACATCAGGAAACTCGCATACAACAGGGATATCGTCAATCTTCTTCTCATCGGCAAAGGAAACAGACAAAAGTGCCAAAACGGCCGAATAACCCTTTCGAAGATACTTAAGGGCTTTCATACTGGAAATGAGATTTAGCGGAGCACCGCCCTTGATACCGTACACAGAAAGGAATTCTCCATCAGGAAGGGGAATCCGAATGATCTTATCATAACAAATAATCTCAGCGCGATACAGGGACAACCAGTCCATGCCTACCACAACGTCAAAGCTACCCAAGGGCACTGGCATAAGGTCGATGGGAAAAGACAAACCCGACAACTCTAGTTGACACTCCCGAAGGATACTAGTAGCTTCAATCTTTTTACCGTCAGCCAACTCAATAATATACTTAGTCTCTAATGGTATGGGTACTACATCTAGCAGTCGACTAACTTCCATGGATACAAAACTCTTGTCGGCACCAGAATCAAATAACACACTAACAGAACGATTATTGAGAAGGAACGTACCGGTAACTGTGTCAGGATCCTGTCTAGCCTCAGCGGCTCCAATGACGAAGGCACGTGCATTCCTGCCGCCGCCCCCGTTGTTCCCGTTACCGTTGTTCCCGCCCTGCTTCAGTTTCGGGCAGTCCTTCTTGTAATGACCGGTCTCACCACAGTTGTAACATCCCTGTCTTCCTGTTGTTCCCTGAGCAGTAGGAGCCGAGGTATTGCTTGGGGCCTGGGTCGATGGAAGTGTAGCCCGACAATCCTTAGCAAAATGCCCAATTCGCTGGCAGCGATGACAACGGTTACTGTCGCAGTTCCCTTGATGATGACGCCCACACTTGTTGCATTTAGGCAGTTTCCCCGCATAACCACCCTGTTTGTTACCCGAAGAAGAAGAACCCCCATTATCGAACCTCTTACCCTGCTGTGCTGGCCCAGATCCTTTCCCTTCATTATCCCACTTGCGCTTGTTGTTCTCTGGGGCCTTGACTGTCGAACCCTTAGCAGGCAAAATACCCTCATTCACCTTTAAGTTGGTCATCCTATGAGCCGATCGGACCACCTCTGAGTATGTAGGATGATTTCCCGCAGCCACCAACCCTGCGATTTCTGGTACTAACCCTGAGATATAATGCTCAATCCTCCTGTATTCTGGCACATGCAGATCGGGACATAGCACTGCCAACTCATTACGCCTCACAGTATACTTCTCAATTTCAGACCCAGACATCTTGAGGTTCCACACTTCGTGCTCTAACTTCTGCACCTCTTCCCTCGGACAGTACTCTCGCTTCAACAGTTGAACAAAGTTTTCCCAAGGCATAGCATACGCCTCCCCAATACCCATATTCTGGGTGATGTTATTCCACCAGGTCAAAGCAACATCCTGGAATAACGCAACAGCATACTTAACTCGATCCTCTGGGAGACAGTTGCACATTAGAAACACTGACTCCACCTTCTCCAGCCACCTAAGCAAGCTCACCGCACCCTCAGTGCCAGAGAATTCCCGAGGCTTACAATCCCGAAACATCTCGTAGGTACACATAGGTGGGGGTGGGTTAACAGGACCACCTGAAATGAAACGCGTGAGGAAACACGACGAATGTAAACAAGGTTCACTAATGAGGCAAAGAAAATGGATAAATCAACTTACCACCACCATTGTGCCCTAACTGGAAGGCAGCTTGTAGCAAGTTGTTTAGGTCCTCCTGTGATAGGTTAACACCTCCACGACCACCAGCACCACCGCGACCACCACCACGTCCACCATTGTGACCACCTCCACGTCCTCCTCGTACTCCAGACATGATTCTGGCAGAAAGAACGAGAAAATTTAGTTTCGCAGATAAAGATAACCACTAATGTTTACAAGATCAAAGCTAGATCCAATCCATGACTATCCCTTCAAACCCAGAGCTCACTAGGGCTTCCATGCATTTCGGTTTATGATTTTGTGTGCACCCAAAATGATAAACCGCTCTACATGGTCCTCCAAGTGTTCTCCTAGTTCAAAGTTCAAATCACCGAACATTGACTCTTAGCTATACACCGTAATACTACGGTAGTTTATGGCAAGTGTTTCTATTGGAGTACGAAAGGGAGAAGTCCGAGCCTTGGACAAATCTCAAGAGTACACGATTCACTCCAATATACTACACTGCCTAGAAAGTAAGTAACCCGACCTAAGATAGAACGGATGATGTAATGTAGAAAGACCAAATGATTTAGAGACACCCCGACAAGACCATACGTAAACCACCATAATGTCTAGTACCATGTGATCTTCTAGTGTGTGCGACTCGGCTATAGACTAGACCCTACATGCAGTCCTAGTTCACTATAACCATTGGCTCTGATACCAATCTGTCACACCCTCAAAATCCACTTGCGGAGTTTTACCGCGAGGCGCATGACAAACCAGGATCCAAACCAACGATCACAATAAACAAGTCTAAATTGAACATAATGCAATTTCAAAACAATGTTTAAAATTCCCGTTTACAGCGGAAGCTTAATCAAAACAATATTCAATAGTAAACCAATGTTCAACGTTTGTAAAACCATGCAACCCTAACTAGACGCCGTGCAGACGCGTGCGCCCTAGTCCAGTCGTGCTACCTTAGCGACCTGAGAAAACATGTAAGAGAATACGTCAGCACAAAAATGCTGGTGAGTTTACAGGTTTTGTAATCCAAGCATCAAGTCAACCTGTCCATACTATAACAAATCGAAAACCAGTGTACGCTAGCTAGGCGTATGTTTTGTTACTACCACGATTGGAAAACCATTACTAACTCGTAAACCAAATGTGTGCCCGATGTAGTAAACCTGTTGTTCCTATTGTTCCTGTATGAGACAATATGCACCCGCCGACCCTCAAAGTCGACGAGCGGGGTTGGTCACTCCCAATAGCGCTATTCACATTTCCCCGTTGTGCAAACCCGCACATTCATGGTTCCCCCCGGGACTTCCAAAGATCGTGTAGTACACAATAGAAACCCCATAGTATGACAGTAGTTACCAAATAATCGTTTTAACACATGTTTTCTCCCCCGAAAATGTGAAACCAGTTTAAAAGAGGGGCCGTAAACTCACCTTGAGTTGCGTTACTTCGTAATACGAATAACTCAGCAGCTATGCTAGTCCCGTAAAGCGGCGACCTAACATATGACAGTTACAAGTACTTAGACAAATAACCCGCAGGTTAGTTAGTCCCTAGATGTCCAGACCATAACCAAGTTCGTTTGAAAACACCGTGACTGTTTAACTGACCCAAAGTACAAGACTCGACATCCCATTGGTGACCCGAGACTCCCCGTGTTATGTTTACGCTCTCAAACATACAATCATGCAATCACACTTAACATACGTTAACGCACAACAAGTTATAGCACATAGCTCACGTATCACATAATTACATCCAAACATATGTTACCAAGTTATTAGATATGTTACGGGGTTCCTAGCATGTTCCTACAGGTCAAATCGGGTCTCGGAATGCTAATTTACACTTACAGCAGCAGTACACGCGATTAGGAAAAGTTAACTAGCATTTAGGTTGGTCAACTGGCATTTAGGAAGGCTAATCGCCTCTATTATAGGCGATTAGGGCTATACCACATGTAATTACTAGCAATTAGGGCTATACCACATGTAATTACTAGCAATTAGGTCATAAGACATGTATCTACTAGTAATTAGCTCATAAGACATGTATCTACTAGCAATTAGCCCCTACTCGCATGAAACATAGGCGATTAGCCTCCTAATCGCCCTAACATAGGCGATTAGGGTTGCTAATCGCCAGTAACCCAGCTGTTCCGGTTTTTCGCGCGTTTAACGCTCCAAATCAGATCCAGAGCGTGTGTAACCATCCAATATCATCCCAACAACTATTCTAAACATGTTTAAACTAAAATCCTTCGTTTTGCCTCGTATTATCAGCCCTGCATGCACCCATGTAGTCCAAACACCATACACATAGCACGAATCATCACCTTAACATGCACAACTATAACCCTAATGAATAATTACTCAGATTTTATTATCATGACATCAATATTATTCTGAAACTAACTTAATAACATGTTAATCACTCATCTTGAATCATAAAAACCCTAGATATTAATCATAAACACACATAACACATGTATGATTGTTAGAATCTGATTAACAACACTTATTAACGATTTTCAGAAAGCTTTTTCGTTTTAGAACAGGTCTGGACCATTAGGGATTGAATAAAAACGTTTATAAAGATTGCATGGATGGAAACCAAACCTTAGATTTGTGAAAGAATGATGAATTAAGCTTGAAACCTTGTGTTTTGATCAAAAATCGCGTTCCAGGGGTTGTGTGTGTGTTGGGGCGGGGTTATGGGACGACTAGGGTTTGTATTATGAAGTTTAGGAGGTCAAGCATTGTATTTATAGTCGTTTTTAGTTGTCCAGCCCGTAACTAGCGATTGTGCAGACTTACACGCGATTAGGGATCCTAATCGCATGTAACTTCATGCATTTGGGCCTAATCGCCACTTAGGTCATGCATTTAGCTCCCCAATCGCCCCAAATGAAGTCTACTCGCCTCCCCTATAGGCGATTGGGCTTCCCTAATCGCCTATAGGGGCTGGTTCCGTGTGTTTTGTGCGTTAAACCCCGTTTTAACATATGTTAACACATATTCACATACCGACAAGTCACATAATGATTGTAAACACATAACACTTGCAAATACACATATTCACACTCGTTCACCAATTCCCGGGACTCGAGACTTGTATGTTCCGTATGACCTGACGATCCTACAAATCGTCACCATTTGTACACTTGGTTAAGGACTGACATCTAACGAACCTCTAGACCAACATCCAATGATCTTCTAGACTAAACCGATAGTTCCCGAACCATAACCCGACTTAACTAACCCAGTTAAGTTCAATATACGCGTGACTCGCTAAGGTAGACTTTCATCTAGACAACGTTGTTAACCAGAATTTGTCGGGTGTCACAGCAGTTGTACATGGTCATTAGTAAAACCCGTCTCAATTATAGGCCCTTAGAGAGACTTATGGATGATAGACCTTTAGTTATTGGATCCATAAGCATATCATGAATGAATTCGATACAAATAATTAGTTTCCTCTACTTGTTCATAAAATAAGTGAACAATAAATTTCGTATCGAATTTCTAATGCAGCTCCGATCGAACTGTTACTGTTCGAGAAAACAGGGTAGCTGACTTTATCACAATAAGTCTTCAATATAGAACTTAGATGGAGTTATTAATTATGAGTCTACTGATAAAATTCCAACAACATATAGTGACAGCTGCGTTGTGATAAGCAACATATTATGTCATTATTATTTAGGTTGTTGTTAACAGTTCATTATGATTCCTCCATGAGATAAGTTTTGTCTGCTGAAATAAGGATATATCCCGAAGTTGACATATTGTTTTCTTTGAATACAACAAAGTTAGAATAAGAGTATTCAACTATTTTAAGTTCTCACTTCTTTTTTAAATTATAGTCTCTCGTTTCTTAGAGATACTGTAATACTTTATTAGATGCTTCACAATAATCTAGACGAGTCTAGTTTTAAGCAACATGTGCAATATCCAAACGAGTATAGACTTACACTTACATAAGGCTTCTAATTAATGAAGCATAAGGTAATTTTATCATGTTTAAATGCTTGCATCAACCCATACATGGATTTCATTGACTTACAAACTAAGTGTTCTTGACCTTTAGTTTAGAACTTTCAGGTTATTTTATGAACATGTAAGTCAATGTTAGGGAAAGTTGTCTAATGTTCATCTAATGTAGCTCTTAAATTATTATAAGCTACTAGTGTGACACCCGGCAAACTCAGGTTAGTAACGTTGACTAAACTAGTAAGTCTACCTTAGCGAGTCATGCATATTACGTACTTAACAGGGTCAGTCGAGTCGGTATGATGATTCTGGGAATCATCGGAGTCGTTACGATGATCCGCGGGGTCATCGGGAGTCGTCCATAACCATGTGTACAAGGATTGGTGATTCGTGGGATCGCCGGGTTTAATGCACACACGAGTCTCGAGTCCCGGGAATTGGTGAACGGATGTAAACATGTTAGTTATCATGCATTATATGTTTGGAATTATTATGTGACTTATCGGTATCTGAATACGTGTTTATATGTGTTAAAATAGCGTTTAACGCGCCGAAAACCCAGCTTGGAGGGTTTCAGGCGTTTAGGATCTGGAAAAGGGCCTAATCGCCTATATATAGGCGAGTAGGAGAATGATAGCAGGCGATTGGGACCTAATCGCCTGATGTAGCATGCGATTAGGCCCCCAATCGCATGAAATGGGCTGCTAATCGCCTATACTGCAGAGTCCGGGTCAAAACACCTATAAATAGAACCCTTAACTCCCCAAACACCTCTAGAACAACCCTAGCTGATCCCAAGCCACCCACACACCTTGAAACACCTCTGGAACTCATTTTGCTACAAAAATCACCATCTCCAAGCCCACACACCTTTCTTTAACAAAATCCAAGGTGTGTTCTTCATCTCTAACCTTTGTAAAGTTGTTATTTTGGTTCCCCAAAGGTCCAGACCTTGTTTTTACTAAGTTTGTGTCTTTAAAAACCTTTCAAAAGAGTTCTAAACCAAGTCTACACCTTAATGCTTGTTATATGTGAAGTTTACATGCATATGTTGGTCTTCTTGGTGATTATAACATGATTGTTTCCATGATATGATTGTACTTCTGTTATGGAGAGATTATTAGGATGGTTATCTTAGAGTTTGAGCCATTGTTATTGTGTTTTGATGAAAATGTGTATTTTGACCCATTTGGATGTTCTTGAAAATTTAGGATGATTATGGTATAATTGTTGATGCAATGTTGTTAGAATTCATACTAGGAAGATGTTAGATCAGAGGTTTGATGATTTGCAAGTTTGTAGAGAGTGAAATCTGATTGTTTCCATTTAAGGAAAGATAAGGTTGGTTGGTGAAATCTAGTACTTTGCCATTTTAGGAAATAATTGCTTAGAACATGTTAGATCAGTGATATGTCGGGGGGTTTTGCTTGGAATGGGTTGGTAAATGATTTAGGTTTGATATTGGGTGTTGTTGCATGTTTCGGATCTGATTTAGAGGGTTAAACGCGCGAAAATCCGTCACACAGCAGCAGCAGGCGATTAGGAATCCTAATCGCCTGATGCTGAAGGCGATTATCCATATGTGAAGGCGATTAGGACCCTAATCGCCTGATACATCAGGCGATTGGGCCCCTAATCGCCAGTAGGCTGAAGCTACTCGCGTATTGACTTTCCTAATCGCATGTACTGCTGTCGTAAACGCGTTTTGACATCCCGGAACATGATTTGACACCTAGGAACATGATAGGAACCCCGGGATGCACCCAATGACTTAGTAAGACGCGTCCGGACCTGATTATGCGTTAATCGGACATTATGCTAGATTAGGTGAACTATTGCGCGTATTAAGTGTTTAATTGTATATGTTGCATGATGTCTTGTATTTACCTAACACGTGGGACGTCGGGTCACCAATGGGACGTCGGGTCTTGTCTGGCACGGTCGGTTTAACAGTTAAAGATGTTTTCAAACGTTATGGTCACGGTCTGGACATTCGGGGACTAGTTAACCTGCGGGTTATTAGTCCGGATACTTATACACATCTAATGATAGGTCGCCGCTATTTGGGGCTATCATAGCTTAATTTCTTAACTATTTTCAAGTAACGCGAACCGAGGTGAGTGTCACAGCCCCACTTTTACCGTTTTGCTTTCGGGGGAGAAACATGCTACTTATTTTGATTACTCATCATAGATCATGTTATACTATGGTTATTTCACGTACTATGCGGCTTTTACAGAAAGTCCCGGGGGAATCATGAATGTGCGGGAATGCACAACGAGGGAAATGTGGATAGATCTATTGGGCCTTACAAACCCCACCCGACGGCTGGGAGCCAGGCGGGTGCATATTGTCTCTAACACTTTGGGGTTACCGAGGCATCGGTAATCCCGTCCGTCTGGGCTGGCTTCAACACTTATACCGGTTTAGTAATGGATTCCCAACCGCAGTAGTAGCAACACTTAACGTCTAGCTAACGTTTTCAATACATAGTAGTAACGGAAATGATCTTACCGAACTTATAACAACACTTTATAAAAGAAAACCTGTGAACTTACCAGCATTATATGTTGACATTTTTGGCATGTTTTCTCAGGTCGCTAAGGTAGCAGTCAATGGGCTAGGCGCACGGAGTCACGCACAGCGTCTAATATTTTGAAGCATATTAAACAATGTTTTGTAAACAATGATATGTCTTTTGGTTGTAAACAAGAATGCTTCCGCTGCTGGTTTACGGCTCAAAGCATGATATTTTGGTTTTAAATATATTTATGAATGCATGTTTGTTGTATGTTTATTGTGATCGTTGACTGAGATCCTGGTGTGTCACGCGCCTCGCGGTAAAACCCCGCACGTGGAATTTGAGGGTGTGACAGATTGGTATCAGAGCCAACGGTTATAGTGAACTAGGACTGCATGTAGAGTCTAGTCTATAACTGAGTCGCACACACTAGACGGTCACAAATAGTCGAGTCTTAACAAGTGGGTAACAATATGACTTGTCGGGGCGTCGGTGTCGTCATCTTCTACGCTACATCATCTATTCACTCCTTATCATCCTATTTCTTGACTCATCCTTACTATGATTCGATGGCGAACGATATACTATTGAACTTTCTTAACGGCGGTGTACATTGGGTAGCTTCGGCGTACTCTTGAGATCTGTCCAGGGATTTGGACATCTCCCTTCTATGCCCTAATGAACACGCTCATTCTTATGCATACTGTTTTGTACTTATACTTATGATAATACCATGATTGGGCGCTAGTGTTCGGTGACTTGAACTTCAAACTTAAAGCGCGCCTGGAGGACCATGTAGAACAGTTTATCATATCGGGTGCACACGAGATCATAAACTGTGATGCATGGGATCCCTGGCGGACTTTGGGCTTGAACGGATGGACCCAAACTGGGCTCGGTCTAGTTTCTTGAAATTCCTAATGGGTTATACCACGGGCAAGCCTAAATCTTTTGTTTCATGTTGTGACAGAAGATGTCGGGAGCTCGTGGAGGTCGCAGAGGCGGCCGTGCTGGCGGTCGTGCTGGCGGCCGCGGTGGCGGCGGTGGCCGTGGGAACATTAATATGACCCAAGCGGAGTTGGATAACCTGATGCAGCAGCATGTGAATATTGCTTTGGCTGCATTCCAAGCCGCTCATAACGCTATGGGTGGTACGTCGGTTCTCACCTATTCTAACTTGTTCTGGGGTACTGTATCTTTTCTTGATTTTCACCTGTGTGTCTATCCCAGGTGGTGCTGTCAATCCCCCTCCACCCCAGTGCTCTTACAAAAAGTTTATGGATTGCAAGCCCCACAACTTTAGTGGCACTGAAGGGGCAGTGGGACTGCTCCGCTGGTTGGAGAAAATTGAATCGGTTTTCTCGATGTGCAGCTGCCCGGAAGGCGACCGGGTGAAATATGCTTCGGCGACCCTGGAGGGTCAAGCTCTGACTTGGTGGAACTCCACCACCCAGACTATGGGTATTGGGGAAGCCCACGCTATGCCCTGGGCGAAGTTCATTCAGTTACTGAAAAACGAGTACTGCCCGAGGGATGAAATCCAGAAACTTGAGCACGAAGTCTGGAATCATAAGATGGTGGGGTCCGAGATTGAAGCTTACACTGCGAGGCACAATGAGTTGGCGGTGTTGTGCCCTGATCTGCACGCACCCGAATACCGAAGGATTGAACACTATGTCGCTGGATTGGTACCGGAGATCGCAGGGTTGGTTGCTGCGGGTAATCTCACTGTTTATTCTGAAGTGGTTCGGTCGGCTCACAGGCTGACCAACATGAAGGTGGCTGAAGGGGTCTTGCCTCCTCGAGGCGCTGCTGTGAAGGCTCCTGATAGTAACAAGCGGAAGTGGGAAGCTGTGGGGAAAGGCTCGAGCTCGGCTCAGCCTCAGCAGGTGAGGAAGACTGATACTGGGGGATCGTCGTCTGAACGACAACCGGGGGTTTATGCTGGGAAGTTGCCGAAGTGTGATCGATGCAACTATCATCATACCGGTCCTTGCGATGATAAGGACCGTTGCCGTCGGTGCCATAAGATTGGGCACCAAGCCAAGGATTGTAGGTCCAACCCTCTGGGGAACCGAAACCCGTCGGTCACGCCGGCCCCAGCCCCTCAAGTCGCTGCTCCCTAGGGAAATCAGGGGAAACAAGGGTGCTATAACTGTGGCGAGCTTGGTCACTACAAGCGTAACTGCCCCAAGTTGAAACAGGGTGAAGCGGGAAGAACGGGTCGGGTAATGGAAACAATGGGGGCGGAGGCAGGAATGCTCGCGCCTTCGTGATTGGTTCGAGCGGTGCTCGACAGGATCCTGACACTGTTACTGGTACGTTCCTTCTCGATAATCGCTATGCTACGGTTTTATTCGATTCCGGTGCCGATAAGAGTTTTATATCTCTTGGGTTTAGTCAATTGCTTGATAGGGTACCTACACCTTTAGAGGCTAAATACTTGATAGAATTGGCTGATGGTAAGAAAGTCGAGGCGATGCACGTCCTTAGGGAGTGTCACCTTGAGTTGTCGGGTTATTCCTTTCCTATTGATCTTATGCCGGTGTCCTTGGGTAGTTTCGATGTTGTCGTGGGTATGGATTGGTTGTCTCTGTATCATGCTGAGATCATTTGTTTTGATAAAGTCATTCGAATACCTCTCCCTGATGGAGAAATTCTGTTGGTGCACGGTGAGAAGAGTGGGGTCCCATTGAGTATCATTTCGTGTATGAAAGCCTATAAGTATCTTCGGAAGGGATATTCTGCCATTCTGGCACTTGTTTCGGTTTCGTCTGAAGAAGAGAAGAAGATTGAAGATATTCCTGTTGTCCGTGACTTTCCCGATGTATTTCCTGAAGACTTACCTGGTCTTCCGCCTTATCGTCAGGTCGAATTTGGTATTGAACTTGCTCCAGGTGCGGCCCCTATTGCCCGAGCCCCATATCGGCTTGCACCTCCCGAGATGCAGGAGTTGTCAAACCAGTTGCAGGAGCTGTTAGAGAAGGGTTTCATTCGACCTAGTTCGTCCCCGTGGGGAGCCCCAATTTTGTTTGTCAAGAAGAAGGACGGAAGCCTACGGATGTGTATCGACTACCGGGAATTGAACAAGGTTACCATCAAGAATCGTTATCCTCTTCCTCGCATCGATGACTTATTTGACCAGCTTCAGGGTTCTAGTTTCTATTCGAAGATCGATTTGAGGTCAGGGTACCATCAGTTGAGGGTTCAAGAAGCTGACATTCCGAAGACCGCCTTTCGAACTCGCTATGGCCATTTTGAATTCCTGGTCATGCCTTTTGGTCTCACCAATGCACGGCCATTTTTATGGATCTGATGAACCGTGTTTGTAAGCCTTATCTTGATAAGTTCGTGATTGTCTTCATTGATGATATTCTAGTCTATTCCAAGAACGAGGTGGACCACCAGGAACACTTGCGTCTTGTTTTGGAACTCCTGAGGCGGGAACAGTTGTACGCCAAGTTTTCTAAGTGTAGCTTCTGGTTGCGTGAAGTCCAGTTCCTTGGTCATGTTGTTAATGAGAAAGGAATTCACGTTGACCCAGCTAAGATTGAAGCCATTAAAGACTGGGAAGCACCAAAGACGCCATCTGAGGTGCGGCAATTCCTGGGCCTTGCAGGTTATTATCGTCGTTTTATCGAGGGATTTTCGAAGATCGCTCAACCCCTCACCTCGCTTACTCAGAAGGACAGGAAGTTCGACTGGGGTGATTCGCAGGAGTCGGCCTTCCAGATGTTAAAGGCTAAACTCTGTTCTGCTCCTATCTTGTCCTTGCCTGAGGGCACGGACGACTTTGTGGTTTATTGTGACGCTTCTATCCGGGGTCTCGGTTGTGTACTGATGCAGCGCGAGAAGGTCATCGCCTATGCTTCTCGTCAGCTCAAAGTTCATGAGAAAAACTACCCCACCCATGATCTGGAATTGGGTGCGGTAGTCTTTGCTTCAAAGATTTGGAGGCATTACTTGTACGGTACCAAATGCACTATTTACACCGATCACAAGAGCCTCCAGCATATCTTTGATCAGAAGGTGTTGAATATAAGACAGCGTCGCTGGGTCGAGCTTCTTAATGATTATGAGTGCGCTATTAAATACCATCCTGGCAAGGCGAATGTGGTCGCAGACACGTTGAGCAGGAAGGAAACGGCTAAACCTCGTCGTGTTCGAGCTCTTCAGCTCACCATCCATTCCGGCTTACCTGATCGAATCCGTTCAGCGCAGCAAGAAGCTTTGAAGGAGGAAAACCTTAAAGCTGAAACCATGCATGGTGCTGATAGCCACCTTGAGCTCAGGTCCGATGGGTTACACTATTTCGCTGAACGTATTTGGGTTCCTTTATTTGGGGGCTTGCGGGAGCTCGTTCTTGATGAAGCTCACAAGTCCCGGTACTCTATTCACCCTGGCTCCGATAAGATGTATCAAGACCTAAAGATACTTTATTGGTGGCCGAACATGAAGGCGGACGTGGCTTCGTACGTGACCAAGTGCTTGACCTGTGCCAAGGTCAAGGTTGAGTATCAAAAGCCATCCGGCCTTCTGCAACAGCCTGAAATTCCCGAGTGGAAGTGGGAGCGGATTACGATGGACTTTGTGACCAAACTCCCGAAATCGCCCAGTGGTTGTAACATGATCTGGGTAATTGTCGATAGGTTGACAAAGTCTGCCCACTTCCTCGCTATCAAAGATACCGATGGCCTCGAGCGTCTGGCACGGTTATATCTCAAGGAAGTGGTCTCTCGGCACGGGGTGCCTGTCTCTATTATTTCTGATCGTGATCCTCGGTTCGCCTCTAACTTCTGGAAATCCTTGCATAAGGCTCTGGGTACTCAGTTAGACATGAGCACAGCGTATCATCCGCAAACTGACGGTCAAAGTGAGCGGACAATCCAAACGCTAGAAGACATGCTTCGGGCATGTGTGATCGACTTTGGCAAGGGGTGGGAGAGTCATCTACCGTTGGTGGAATTCTCCTACAACAACAGTTACCATTCTAGCATCAAGGCAGCTCCGTTCGAGGCTCTTTACGGGCGGAAATGCCGGTCTCCTCTTTGTTGGGCCGAGGTGGGTGAGAGTCAACTCACCGGCCCGGAACTTGTGTACGAGACTTCCGAGAAGATCGTACAAATCCGTAACCGCTTGGCAGCAGCTCGGGATCGTCAAAAGAGCTATGCCGATCGTCGTCGCAAGCCTTTGGAGTTTGAGGTTGGCGACAGAGTTTTGTTGAAGGTATCTCCGTGGAAGGGCGTTATACGTTTTGGGAAGCGGGGCAAATTGAATCCTCGGTATGTAGGACCGTTCGCGATTCTGGAACGGATTGGACCGGTAGCATACAGGCTTGATCTGCCAGCTGAACTCAGTAATATTCATAATGTCTTCCATGTCTCTAATCTGAAGAAGTGTTTGGCAGATGAATCTTTGGTTGTTCCTCTCGAGGAGATCAAGGTGGACGATCGTCTGCGTATAGTGGAGGAACCGGTTGAAATTCTCGACTATAAAATCCGTAGCCTTCGCCGGAGTAAAATCCGCATTGTTAAAGTCCGTTGGAACTCAGATCGTGGACCGGAGTTCACGTAGGAAAGGGAAGATCAAATGAAGGATAAGTATCCCCATTTATTTCCTAAACGCGCGTTCGAATCAAGGCATGTCTCTGCTGAAGCTGAATGAATCTCGGGTCGAGATTCCTTTCAATAGGGGGATGATGTGGCAACCGGAAAAATTTTCTTCTCTTTCGTCTCTTCCTTTTTGGGCCTTGGGCAATTTTCGGGACGAAAATTCTTTCAACAGGGGGATGATGTGACACCCGGCAAACTCAGGTTAGTAACGTTGACTAAACTAGTAAGTCTACCTTAGCGAGTCATGCATATTACGTACTTAACAGGGTCAGTCGAGTCGGTATGATGATTCTGGGAATCATCGGGAGTCGTTACGATGATCCGCGGGGTCATCGGGAGTCGGTCCATAACCATGTGTACAAGGATTGGTGATTCGTGGGATCGCTGGGTTTAATGCACACACGAGTCTTGAGTCCCGGGAATTGGTGAACGGATGTAAACGTGTTAGTTATCATGCATTATATGTTTGGAATTATTATGTGACTTATCGGTATGTGAATACGTGTTTATATGTGTTAAAATAGCGTTTAACGCGCCGAAAACCCAGCTTGGAGGGTTTCAGGCGATTAGGATCTGGAAAAGGGCCTAATCGCCTATATATAGGCGAGTAGGAGAATGATAGCAGGCGATTGGGACCTAATCGCCTGATGTAGCATGCGATTAGGCTCCCAATCGCATGAAAATGGGCTGCTAATCGCCTATACTGCAGAGTCCGGGTCAAAACACCTATAAATAGAACCCTTAACTCCCCAAACACCTCTAAAACAACCCTAGCTGATCCCAAGCCACCCACACACCTTGAAACACCTCTGGAACTCATTTTGCTACAAAAATCACCATCTCCAAGCCCACACACCTTTCTTTAACAAAATCCAAGGTGTGTTCTTCATCTCTAACCTTTGTAAAGTTGTTATTTTGGTTCCCCAAAGGTCCAGACCTTGTTTTACTAAGTTTGTGTCTTTAAAAACCTTTCAAAAGAGTTCTAAACCAAGTCTACACCTTAATGCTTGTTATATGTGAAGTTTACATGCATATGTTGGTCTTCTTGGTGATTATAACATGATTGTTTCCATGATATGATTGTACTTCTGTTATGGAGAGATTATTAGGATGGTTATCTTAGAGTTTGAGCCATTGTTATTGTGTTTTGATGAAAATGTGTATTTTGACCCATTTGGATGTTCTTGAAGATTTAGGATGATTATGGTATAATTGTTGATGCAATGTTGTTAGAATTCATACTAGGAAGATGTTAGATCAGAGGTTTGATGATTTGCAAGTTTGTAGAGAGTGAAATCTGATTGTTTCCATTTAAGGAAAGATAAGGTTGGTTGGTGAAATCTAGTACTTTGCCATTTTAGGAAATAATTGCTTAGAACATGTTAGATCAGTGATATGTCGGGGGGTTTTGCTTGGAATGGGTTGGTAAATGATTTAGGTTTGATATTGGGTGTTGTTGCATGTTTCGGATCTGATTTGGAGGGTTAAACGCGAGAAAATCCGTCACACAGCAGCAGCAGGCGATTAGGAATCCTAATCGCCTGATGCTGAAGGCGATTATGCATATGTGAAGGCGATTAGGACCCTAATCGCCTGATACATCAGGCGATTGGGCCCCTAATCGCCAATAGGCTGAAGCTACTCGCGTATTGACTTTCCTAATCGCGTGTACTGCTGTCGTAAACGCGTTTTGACATCCCGGAACATGATTTGACACCTAGGAACATGATAGGAACCCCGGGAGGCACCCAATGACTTAGTAAGACGCGTCCGGACCTGATTATGCGTTAATCGGACATTATGCTAGACTAGGTGAACTATTGCGCGTATTAAGTGTTTAATTGTATATGTTGCATGATGTCTTGTATTTACCTAACACGTGGGACGTCGGGTCACCAATGGGACGTCGGGTCTTGTTTGGCACGGTCGGTTTAACAGTTAAAGATGTTTTCAAACGCTATGGTCACGGTCTGGACATTCGGGGACTAGTTAACCTGCGGGTTATTAGTCCGGATACTTATACACATCTTATGATAGGTCGCCGCTATTTGGGGCTATCATAGCTTAATTTCTTAACTATTTTCAAGTAACGCGAACCGAGGTGAGTGTCACAGCACCACTTTTACCGTTTTGCTTTCGGGGGAGAAACATGCTACTTATTTTGATTACTCATCATAGATCATGTTATACTATGGTTATTTCACGTACTATGCGGCTTTTACAGAAAGTCCCGGGGGGAATCATGAATGTGCGGGAATGCACAACGAGGGAAATGTGGATAGATCTATTGGGCCTTACAAACCCCACCCGACGGCTGGGAGCCGGGCGGGTGCATATTGTCTCTAACACTTTGGGGGTTACCGAGGCATCGGTAATCCCGTCCGTCTGGGCTGGCTTCAACACTTATACCGGTTTAGTAATGGATTCCCAACCGCAGTAGTAGCAACACTTAACGTCTAGCTAACGTTTTCAATACATAGTAGTAACGGAAATGATCTTACCGAACTTATAACAACACTTTATAAAAGAAAACCTGTGAACTTACCAGCATTATATGTTGACATTTTTGGCATGTTTTCTCAGGTCGCTAAGGTAGCAGTCAATGGGCTAGGCGTACGGAGTCACGCACAGCGTCTAATATTTTGAAGCATATTAAACAATGTTTTGTAAACAATGATATGTCTTTTGGTTGTAAACAAGAATGCTTCCGCTGCTGGTTTACGGCTCAAAGCATGATATTTTGGTTTTAAATATATTTATGAATGCATGTTTGTTGTATGTTTATTGTGATCGTTGACTGAGATCCTGGTGTGTCACGCGCCTCGCGGTAAAACCCCGCACGTGGAATTTGAGGGTGTGACAACTAGAACGGTAATGATCCTCAAATAAACCTTTTGTAAGACAAGTAAGAAGGTTCTTTGATAATTTATTCCCTCTTGAGTATAACCCTTAGCAATCAATCATACTTTTAATGTGATAACGTTTCCATTCAGATTCAGTTTAGTTATGAACACCTTTAGGTAATTCAACTAAATCCAAACGTTATTCTAATTCATTGAATCAAGCTTGCCAATAATATCTTTATCCTATTTAGAAGATCAACTGATGCTGATGGTATAATTAGAAGAGGTAGGATCGATAAACTTTCCAAACATCCATTTCAGCTTTAGTCAGGTAAGGTGCTTAATCATCAAAGTTAGTAGGCCTTTTAGACCTAGATGACCTCCTGAGTTAACTATTGGGTTTATTAGGATACATATGCAATTTTATGAATTAGCTCTTGGTTATGTGCTTTTATTCTCAGGTAAATAAGGAGCAATATTACTTTCTAAGTGTGTAAGAGTTGGTGCAGTAAGGTGTACAAGAGGTGTAATTGGAGTAAAATTCGGAGTAGAATTTAATGAGTCTCTCCCCCGCCTCTTGTACTTCTGGCAAGTCATGATAAGGACTTTTACTGCTCCTACTAAACTTAGAAATCTTTAGGAACTTAGCATGCCCAGGTCAAAGATTGGAAGACCAATAGATTCTAATAGAGAAATAACTCAATGATGTTTATGTTTTTTCTCTTATTGAGGATTACTTTAGTTTTGATAAGAAATCTAAGTTCTTCCCATAGTTAGGCATCAATGAAACTTTATTAGGAGTATCATTATATTTTAAGGAGACAAGCAGTGATGGAGTAGTGTCATATACAAGAGGTGTAATTTGAGATAAGATCAAAATTGTCACTTCCCCACCTCTTGCAACTTTTGCAAGTTATAATTAGGACACTTAATACTCCCACTGATCCTTTAGGTCTCTGGGAACTCCATATGATAAGTTTTAGCGATGCATGTGAATGGGAATATTTCATATATTTTAAACTTGATTTCCTTGTTGTCCAAAATTCATAAGAAATTTTAAGGACATATTTAGAAGGAAACTATTTAAGTATATATGAATTGATTTCTTTAAGACTTAGGTCCGTATGAAACAGATTAGATACAAGTCGATATTTTTCTAAGCTCCGCTAATGTTAGTTAATTATACCATGTGATGGAAACTCATTTATTCCTTTTGCCATTTAAAGTTAGGGCATTTAACACATGCTTTAAAGTCACTAAGAATGAGATTTGATAACAAATCATCCTTCATTAACCTATTCATGATTTCTCATGAAAAATTTTTGAACTCAATGGATGAAGTGTATAGGTCTCATTATGCTTTGTTAAATTTTCATTTTCATGATAACAAAGTTGTGAAAATGTATGTATCATCTTGTTCTATTTTATAAGGTTTATGTTCAGATAATGACAACAAATAATATGAGAGTTTAAGTTAATAGTGACTTTGTTTTGGTCATAAAACTCATAACTGTTAAAGTGTGGCTTTAGTATTGATACTAAAATTCTGAGTAATATCCAGAATATCGTAAGGTATCATAAAGCCTAATACAAAGATCAGTTATTAATGGTTCTTTCAACCTTAACAATAAATTCGTGGAGTTAATTGGAATATTTATATTTGTGGAGTTAAATATCATTGATTTTCTACTACTTAACTTAGCCAGCTGTTTCCTTGGCTTATGGATTTGTCTCATTGCTTGTGCCTAGTCTAATGGCATAGTTTTGCAGTAAGACATCCCCTTGGAAAACTTAGAGCTGGAAGCAGTACTTGTATTTGTTTTCGGACTTTAAAACTATCCCCTCTATTGTAAGTTATCTTCCATCTTTAAGTTTTAGTGACAGTAAGGTGAATAACATCAAATTTTCTAGTTTTAGGTGTTTCTTTTCATGTACGTATGCTGCTATCAACACACTCATTTTCCTTTGGTACTTCTGAGTGTTGTAGTTGATTGATAAGGCATCTAAGCGTACTAATGGAAAAAGTTATTGTATAACGCACTGAAAATCCTTATCGATTCCATGAATAAGCCCTTAGTTTAATAGACCATGTTATTCAATATTATGATGTATTCATGAATGTCACCTAACGTTATTATTTGACTTAGATTTATTGCATGCTTCTTTAAGAGTTCTTTTGATTCTTCCATAGAAACAAAATTAGCCTAAGGAATTTCAGAATCTTTTAATGGCTCCCCTGATAGCAATTATTAATTTGAGTTCTTGATTTCCATAAGTGACATTATATTTGACTTATCCCACTCCTTAATAAAAATAATTTTTATTTTATTAGAAATTTAGCAGGAGTGTCATGTCTTAAGGGATAATCAAGACTCAATAAGAGCAAATCATAGTATGTTTTGGAATAAGAGTAGATTAGTTATTTTGAGATATAACCTTTTAGAAGAACTTTAGAGTGATTTATGTTATGGGATATTCAAGTAAGGTAGACAAAAAATTAGGATCATTATATTAATGAAGGATCATTAATATGTGAGGATCATTGTTTTGATGAAGATGTGATAACATCTATTATAAACACCAAAATATAATAGATTAATTAGAAGTTCTACTTAAAATAATAGCACATCACCTTTGGGCAGAAGTGGGACACTTAATTTATTAGGCACAATTTAGTTTTACAGGACACGAATGTACACATCATCTTTGGACAGAAGTGAGACATTCTTGTTAATTAGGCAAAACTAATTTGGTATGCTTAGTTAGACTTAGATAACTATGTTAAGGTAGCACATCACCTTTGGGCAGAAGTGGGACCTTTTAAGTGTTATCAAAGTGAAGCAAAATGTTTATTGATTTAGGTTTTGAAAACATATTAGTTAAGGTTTTTCAAAACTAATAAACTAATTAATAATAGCAAACCCCGATAAAATTTTAGATTACCAGTTCTCGAGAAAGTAGGTTTAGTTCCCGGGAAAATTGGTTCTCGAGAAAAATAATTAGTTCTCGCAAACAAGGAAGTTCTCGAGAAGATGGTTAGTTCTCGAACTTGTCATAGTTCTCGGTAAAAATTGAGTTCTCGGGTGGCCTTACGTTCTCGGAAATTAGTTAGGTTCTCGGTTAATGTAACAACCCGACCCAGATGGTGTCGGTTGGGATGCAGTTGATACCAAAATTGCACAATGGAAGCAACATGTACTCTATATTTATTGTTTAATACAAATTCTAATCCAAAAATATAAACACACAACTTAAATAAATAGACTAATAACTATGCAGGGACGAATCGTGGCAGTCGTCGAAGCAGTTGTTGAGGTGTAATCCACTCGTCGATCCAATCTCTACTCTTACGTATCTCTAGATGCTCTAAACCGCAACGCTTGTAACAATAATCCTTTACCCAATATTCTCTAATCCGCTACTAGCAAGCATATACCTCGCAGTTGCCATCCATTAGTTTGCAGTACCTGAACACATGCTTAAAAAGAGTTGGGTCAGCAATTACGCTGGTGAGTCCGTGTAAATAGTTAAGTAAATCCAAAACAGGTTTCTCGTCTCAAAAATAAGTTCACAAGTTTCCGCAACACAACACAACACATGGTGATGTACAAGCGACACCTCAAACCTTAACATAGAATCTATCTACTGCCATTATAGATTCCCCTGGCAAAATACATGTCACAACGGCCCCGTGGACCTCAGTGGAGGGTTTTCCGGGCTTCCGGATCCACTGTGTGTGGGGGTTTCCCCAAGTAGTACTACCCACATATTAAGTGGCCCAATTCCCTGGGTTAATGAGTGTCAGTATGGTTATCCTGGCAGCTAGTATCTTGTCACATCAAACAATGAAGTTACACACACAAGCATATGTTCACCCCAAAACATTTATAAAACACAAAATGGGGAATGGTACACGGAACTCACCTTAGCAGCATTTCACGTCACACAGTATTATCTAGCATTCCAAGTCGATCCCATCTATCAATTACTCGCAAGCTCCTATTCAAGTTCATAAATGTCAGCTCGTGTAACCAATATCGCGGTTACACGGGTGGGAGAGCTATGACTCCTTTTTGTTTCTAATATCGCTTTAAGTCTAGCATATATTATGTTTCGCTATCATGTTCCTATGTTCAAGTCACCATCCATATCATATCAACAAAGTGTCATCATTTTACTATTCAATTGTTCCGGTGTCTAAACTATCATTGTCCCCGTATTTAATCTTCTAGAGTCCAAGTGTTGGACCAATATTATTTATGGTTATCTAATTCCAATAAGTTCCAAGCGTTCTATTATCAAGTCATCTAATATTAACCAATCGTTCTCTCCTCATCCATGTTATTGGTTTCTCTATATTTCAAAGGCGTCAAAAGTCTAAGATCTCTATGTTTCATCAGTTCATGATCCATTTGGTTATATATCCATTATAACATATTTTATGTCTTTTGCCAATTAATATCCTCATAACTAAAGTCCCAAGTACCACAAGTAATTTCCCAGGTCACATACAGTAACCAAATCCTTAGTCTATATCAATATATACTTCTATTATGTTTAGTTATATGTGTATATATATTTCACAAGCCGGTCTAGATTGGTTATGCGCGTCTATCCCACACCCGTATGCTCACGAATAATAATAAATGTATTCAGATATCATACTTACAGTAGTTCGGTTGTGCGGTTGTACCTCATGTTCGGGTCTGGTTCAAGTTGCCCAGAACTGGATTAGTTGATCATGTTGTCTGGTATTAACCATCCTGCTAACCCGAGCTCTTGACCCATTTCCAAACTCGACCGATTATACCTCAGCTCCGTCACAACCCGTATTGCCTATTAACACCAACCACCAACGTCGTCATCACTCGCCGGAACCCACCTTCTACCGTCACCGACGTCTTCCTCTGCTTCACTGGTGTAACATCTATACCACCATCTCCTTTTAATATTCGATAACCATAATCATCGATCAGTCTCTAACTCCTCTCTTGTTGACGGATCTAATTAAACAGAACACGCACTTGTTCACGATGCCGCCGTTCGTGGTGGTCTGGAACCCACCGGTTCCTTCTCTCTTATATGGCTTCTCTCTCTCGCATCTCGTATCTGATTTGTGTGTGTATCCAATGGGGTTATACAGAGAAATGAGGGGGAGGTGTTAAATCAAGATGGATGGTGAGGGGTGTGTGTTTATAATATGATGAGGATGAGGATTGTATTGTCAAAATAAACAGGAGGCACGTATGCTCTCCTTATGACTAAACACACTATATGAGGGGACATGTGTCCCTCTAACGAGGTGACATGTGTCCCTGTTTTACGGGTGTGATTCGGGTTCGTTGAAATGGTATCGACCCAGTTTCGTGTTTATATATACGGGTTCGGGTTTTTGTTCCATGTATAATATTTTGTGTTTTGATTCGGCTCCGAGTTCGGTTTCCACTTATCATTGTTAATTATTGGTTCTATTAATCTTAAATGTGAAAAATTCCAAGCCCAAAAGTCGGGGTGTTACATTCTCCCCCCGTTATTAGAATTCCGTCCTCGGAATTATTTTTGGGTCATCTCTGGTTGTGCATCCAGTATATTCCATACCCGTATTCAGTGTTCGAGCCTACGTGCTCATGTGTACGTAATTTTTCCATAAAACATGTCGTAGTTATTGTGGTTCGCATCGTGTATTAATAATTTATATACAACGGTTCAGTTGTCAATTATATCCGAGTCTTAGTTCCATCACCCCATGGTCCAAATGCCATTCTTAACATACATCAGTTGCTAGAAGTTTCGCCTCCCAAGTCTTAATGTCTAAGTTCATATCTCATGTGTTAATGTTCAATGAGCCCAAACTATTAAGTGTACAAAGCCTATACATACGGGTGTATCCGAAAAGTTATTATGTTTGATTGGTTTAATGTACTTCGTGTCTTAGTTTTTAACGTTCAAGGTGTTGAATCAAGAGTCACCAAAATTCCATGTCTATGTATGATATCTCAAGCGTCCAAGTTGGCCTAACGTTTTCTGCATGCACCAGTCGCTAAAGGGTATATGTCTATCTTATATATTCCAAGTTCATGTCTAAGCATCGCTTCCATCACCTAGTTCCAATTTATATACATATGTGCTAATGAATTTATACAGATATCTTCTATTGTTAATTTTGGGTGTCGATGCATTTGCTACGATTTTCCAAAATCTCTCAAAATCCTAGAAGATGTTACGGATTCTAGCACCTGACTCAAGAATAGAGGTTGAAATCAAACATAACACTTAATGTTTAGGTTTGAAACGAATGGTTTAAACTATCAAAAATTAGGGTTTGTTTTCGTTTTAACTCCCTCTTGCTTCTGATGCACCATTGATGTTTATATATAGGGTGTACCACAGCTAACCCACCACACCATTGGTGCCCCGAAAATGTACTGGAAGTTTCACCTTAAAACCCTGATAGAATATGTACTTGAGGATGTATTTTGTCGATAAATCCTATGTGTTTTCTCTAAATCATTAGCTCTCAATCTCAGGGACTATGCTTGGGATAGGTTAAATACCAAAGTGGAAATCTTATATAACACCAAGTTCTTAGAGTAATATGTTATTCTCAAAAGTTTCTATTCTTAATTATATGGTTAGATTCTATCTAACCTGTCAACAATTTTTTTTATTTCTTAAACCTTCGTAATTTCAAGAAAAATTAGTATAAAATATGGTGGCAAATTGTCATAAAACATGGAAAGGTTAGACATCCAAGCGCGTTATATCGCTCTTAAACATACTAAGGGCACATCACCTTTCTTTGGTAACTTAAGCCTTAGCTTCTCATATGGTAAAATTGCTATCTTTAAAGATTATTCCTACTAAACTTTGACTATATTTTCTTGTTCTTGTCAAACATTCCTTATAATTGTTATTACAATTGTATCCGCTCCCCCAGTTAGGGCTACATATATATTTTAACAAGTTTCGTATGAGTAACTCATCACTATATAAAAAATTTTCAGAACTAATCTGAAGGTTTTGGCAATACTCTTAAGACAATCTGAGATATTAAAATGGCAGAACATACTCTAAATCTTGCGATTACCTCATATAGCGTTCAATTTTTTTTTTTTTTTTTTTGATCAGGAAGAGTTGGGTATTCATAGTGACCAATACATTCTTGAGCCTAGGTCACTACCTCTTCGGTTGATGTTCCATGATCAATTCTAGAACCTGTCATACGGTTATGAATCCAAAACTCCATTCTTGACTAAAATTCGTTGTATCCCATACTAATTTTAAATCCGAATGAAGAAACCTAATAAGCATTGGTTTAGTTTCTGGCTATTAGGAAAAAAAGGATTGGTGAAACCACTTTTGCAAACCTAAGTCTAATTCACTTCTGTCAAATTATTCTAAGTATAGAACTACTGCAGAAAGAAGACCAAACAGCTGAAGAAGGATTCTACAAGTACTGAAGAAGAAATACATCAGAAGTTCTGAAGTCCAAACCAGACAGTTCACTAAAGAACTACTGAAGACAAACTACTCATCAGTAGTTTGTTATTCATCAGCACTTGTTCAAGAATCTTTTCCACCGCCTTATGTTTCAGTAGTTTATTAGTTTAGTATTACTTTTACTTTTTGTACAAGTTCCAAGATTGCAACTTGTTGCAACTTGTCTCTGAACTTGCTTTTTGGCAAGGTTCATGTATTTGTAAAAGTCTATAAATAGATGGGTTCATCCCTCTGTTTTAGACATTGATTTTAATACAGATATCCTTCAAAGCTTATCATTGTTATTACCATTTCATTTACTGAGAATCTGTTTAAGTGTTCATTCTCATTCATTGCTTAGATTCTCATTAAATACTTGTCTTTAGTTTTATCAAACATCCAGGGGGAGTAATAACTCCTGTTGATAAGTGTAGCTTTAAACTCATATCATTCCGCTGTGCTATTACTGATTAAGAACTTGCTAAACACTTAAGTGTTCACTAGCAAGTTCATACAAAGAGCAATACTGATCCAACAATTGGTATCAGAGCACTGGTTTATCTGATCACATATCAATCTAACACATTGAGAATCAGACACAGGCTCTTATTGATATTCAATAAAGGATAATAAGCTCACTTTTATCAACATCCATCACTTTAAGAGATATTTGACAAATCAATACTCTTTAAAATGGATCCTCATAATACTGGTTCTGCCAATAAACCTGCTATGCTAGTAAGAAATGAATATAACATCTGGCAAAGGAGAATGGCACATACCTTATCACAGACCAACACAGGTTGCTGGAAATCTGTGATATATGGTCCTCATAAACCAGTAAATATCAATCTTGAAACTAAAGAAGAAATTCCAAAAGACCCAAAAGACTATACAGATGATGATTTCCTAAAACTTGAGCTTGATGCTAAAGCTTTTTCTATGTTGGCAATGGCACTCCCAAATGAAATCTACTCTGGCCTATTACATTGTGATAGTGCCAAAGAGCTTTGGGACTGCCTCAAAGAACAGTTTGGAGGAACTGAAGAGGTGATTGCCAACACCAGAGAAATCCTGGCTCAACAATATGAAACTTTTGCTCACATTAATGGGGAAACTTTAACACAACAATTTGAAAGATTCTCCTCATTAATATCTGAGCTAAAATTAAATGGTCAGACCTACACAACTGTATCTATGCTTCATAGATTTTTAAGGTCTTTACTTGAAAAATGGGAAACATACTCTATAGTCTTAAGATCTTCACCAGACTTTAGCTCCCTCACTCTTACAAAACTTCATGGGAGATTACTTACTTTTGAAAGAGAAATTGATCAAAAGAAAAAGTTACAAACATCTGGCAAAATTGCTGATGACTATCTACCAGGTAGTACAGCACTATTGGGACAAGACTCACCAACTTGTTCAAATAGTTTTGGATCTTTTGACCATATTGACATAAATGCTGGGATCTCATCTGAAAGATCATTCCCAGGTTATGACAATAATGATTTTAGTCAAACTGCTGATAACATGTGTTTTATCATGGATGATTTAAAAAATTTCAGCAGTGATGACTTTGAAGAAAAGGATATTCTACACCAACTGGCCATGTTAAGTTTAAAAACAAATAAATTTTACAAAAGGTCAGGAAGGAAGTTTCCAGGACTCAACAGTTCAACAAAAATTGGTTTTGACAAATCTAAACTTAGATGTCACAAGTGTCAAAAGTTAGGACACTTTGCTAGAGAGTGTAGAAGCTCTAGCTTTAACCAATCTCAGTCTGGAAATAATTTTAACCCCAATTATAACAGGAATAATGGAACACAAGGGAGTGCACATTTTGTACAGGCACAAGCTCCACAACACCAATATGTGCCACAATTACAATATGTACAGATGCCTGCTCAACAGATGCAGAGCCAACAATCAATCCCTCCCTTTCCAGCTGCTCAACCACCTCCACAGACTTAGCAACCCTCACAACAAAGTTTATTTACTTCAGGGTATGTTGACTGGAGCAGTCTTCCTTTTGAAACTACTGAGTGTAACCCTGATGCAGACAACAAGATGTTTGACATCAACTGGGGAGAGCCTGACAATGGCAGAAAGAACTTTGCCTTAATGGCATTTGAGGGATGCACCTCAAAATCTGCCTTGTCACAGGTATCTAAAGAATCTTTGACAAAACTTTGTTCAACTTCTTGCAAAGAATCTTTTGCTCTCATAAGAGAGACTAATGTGCACTTACAAGGTAAAGCAAATGACTCTGAGAGAAAATTCACTCAGATGAAATGTGATTTAGAAAGAAAACTTTCTGCAAAAACAAAAGAAGTTTCTAAATTAACTAACACTGCTATTGAAACCCAAGCACAAATTAAAATCATGAAAAATGACCTAGGAAATGTCAGACAAGAGCTTGCTGACACCAAGGTCACTTGTGAAAAATGGGTTGAATCTTGTAAAGGGTACCAACTATTGCTAAATAAACAAAGTGCTTCAAATGTTAGGTTTGGCATAGGGTACAATCACATTGAAACACCAACAGATTTTTCACCCAAAACTACTGAAGATGGGAGAAAAATTGTTTCAGGTGAAACTTCTGAAGAGAAAGAATGCACATCTTTCCATGAAAACTTTCTAAAAACTCATAAAGAAAGTTCTTCAGAAGTACTGATTAATTCTGACATTAAGCCATCACTAGTTTCAACTACATCAGGAGTTGAGAACCTGAAAACTACTGATGACCTAAAACCAATCAATACAGTCAGAAACTTGTCTTTGAAAGAAAAGACAAAAGAATGTGAAATATGTGGTCTGTTCAACCACAAGACAGAATTTTGCAGATACAGAAAAGGTATTCAGTTCAATAAGAAAATTAAACAACTGGTTGAGGGAAAACAAATCAGAAATGATTTTATAGAAACTTTTTCTCCCAGGAAACAACAACCAGTAAAAACCTTTTCTCAGAAAAAGACAAAATCTCAACAAAAATCTTTTTCTCAAAATTCTCTTTCAGTAGTTAGACCTAAATCATCAGCAGTTTCACAAACTGCTGAGATTAAAGATCTCATGAACATGGTACAACTACTGATGACCAAAGTTGATGGTGGTCCTCAAAAGGATACCACCATTGCTCTTAATGAAAAATCCATTGCCAAAAAGACATGGATTCCTCAACTTGGTCAAGAACAAACTGTAAATGTTCTCAAGAGCAAACCCAAAGCCAAACTGGCTTGGGTTCCCAAATCTAACTAATTTGATATCTTGTGCAGAGAGTTTCCAGAGGCTTGAATAGCATTTGGTATGTAGACAGTGGAGGCTCAATGCACATGACAGGATGCAGATACCTGATAAACAATTTTATTAGTCAAAGAGAAGGATCTGTATCCTTTGGGAACAATGCTAAGGGATATGTGCTAGGACATGGCAATGTCTCCTCTAGCAAAATACAGTTTGATAAGGTCAATCTGGTTGAAAACCTTGAGTACAACTTGCTGAGTGTGTCACAAATGTGTGATAAAGGATATTCTTCCTTTTTCACAAAGACAGCATGCAAGATCATATCACTAGAAGGCCAGAAGTTGATAGAGAAGATCATTGAAGATCACACTTTGTTGATAGCCAAAAGATGTGGCAATGTCTATGCAGTGGACATTGAAAAAGACAAAGTACTGAACAACACTGCCTGTTTCTTCTCAAAGGCATCAACTTCAGAGACTGATCTCTGGCACAGGAGACTTGGCCATGTGAACTTTAAAACCATAAATAAAGTCACAAAAATGGGCTTGGTCAGAGGTCTACCTTTAAAGATATACCAGTGTCAAGAACACTGTGTATCCTGTTTAATGGGAAAACAGCATAAGTCCTCCTATAAGTCTATTGAAGAATAAAAAACAACTGCATGTCTTCAACTACTCCATATGGACTTATTTGGGCCTGTAAAAATCATGAGCCTTGGTAAAAAGAAGTACTGCTTAGTCATCATTGATGACCATTCAAGATTTACATAGGTATTCTTCTTATTTTCCAAGGATGAGGCTGCTGAAATCATCAAGTTCTTCATTCTACAAGTAGAGAAACAATATTCTCTATCTGTCAAAGCCATTAGAAGTGACAATGGGACAGAGTTCAGGAACAAAACTCTGGATGGATTCTGCTTATCTAAAGGGATTATTAGACAATACAGTGTTCCCAGAACTCCTGAACAAAATGGTGTAGTAGAAAGGAAGAACAGAACCTTAATTGAAGGAGCAAGAACAATGTTAGCTGATTCAGGCCTACCATTGTATTTCTGGGCTGAAGCAGTTAACACTGCATGCTATGTTCAAAATAGAGTCCTTGTCAACAAGAGACACTCCAAAACTGCCTATGAAGTTCTTCATGGCATAAAGCCCCTTATCTCCTTTTTCAGGGCTTTTGGATGTCAATGTTTCATTCTAAACATCAAAGACTCTATTTCAAAGTTTGCTGCCAAAGTTGATTTAGGTTACTTTCTTGGTTACTCTTCCACAAGAAAAGCCTACAAGGTTTTTAACTCAAGAACCAGGATAGTAGAAGAAACATTGAATGTCAAGTTCAATGAGTCAAAACACACTCTTATTCCAGCACATCCTGCTGAACTTTTTGACCTTGACAGCTTCCATTTTGGACCTGAAAAGACTGTTACTTCATCTAAACCTACTTATTATGGTGATCAAAGGTTTGATGATGAGGATCCAGCACCATGGACTCCTCAAACAGTCATTAAGTCAACTTCCAAACCATCAGAAGTTTCACAAACTTCTGATTCAACAACTGCTGATGTACAAACTCAAACATCTGCTTCAGCACCTAAAACTACTGAAGATACTAAAACTGCTGAACCGGACATTATAAACCTCAGTGGTTTGTTTGATTAAGTACAAGAGCCACCTACACCTGTCAGTGGTTTACAACAATTGATTGAACACAAAGATCATCCACTTGAACAAATCATGGGTGATATTGCATCAGGTGTTCTTACAAGAAACCAGCTTTCCAACTTTTGCTTTTTCTCAACATTTATTTCTCAGTTGGAACCTAAAAAGTACCAAGAAGCCCTCAAAGATAACAACTAGGTACAAGCCATGCAAGATGAGTTGCTTCAATTCAAAAAACAACAGGTATGGGAAATCTGTCCCTTACCACCAAACAAGCAACCAATTGGCATAAGATGGGTTTTTAGGAACAAACAAGATGAGGCTGGTATGATTATAAAGAACAAGGCAAGACTGGTAGTACAAGGTTACTCTCAAGAAGAAGGAATTGATTATGATGAAACCTTTGCTCCAGTTGCAAGGCTTGAAGCCATCATGTTATTTCTGGCCTATGCCATTTCCAACAAAATAAAAGTTTACCAAATGGATGTTAAAAGTGCATTTTTGTATGGAAAAATAAAAGAGGAAGTGTATGTCTGTCAGCCACCTGGGTTTGAGGATCCCTCTCATCCTGAGTGGGTGTACAAACTAGACAATGCTCTTTATGGGCTCAAACAGGCTCCAAGGGCCTGGTATGAAACACTTTCCAACTTTCTACTCAAAAATAACTTCACAAGAGGCTCCATTGATAAAACTCTTTTCATAAAACGTGTTGGAAATCATATCTTACTTGTTCAAATATATGTTGATGATATCATATTTGGTTCAACAAACACAAAACTGTGTGATGAATTTAAGAAACTCATGCAATCAAAATTTGAGATGAGTACAATGGGAGAACTGCAGTACTTTCTGGGACTGCAGATTAAACAACAAACAAATGGAACTTTTATACATAAATCAAAATATGTTAAAGAATTATTAAACAAATTTTCTTTACAAGACTGTAAATCATGTTCCACTCCCATGACACCAACCACACAAGTTGAACCAGATGATCAAGGAAAACAGGTTGATCAAACCATGTATAGATGTATGATAGGTTCCCTTTTATATCTAACTGCTTCTAGACCAGATATTATGTTTTCAACATGTGTCTGTGCTAGATATCAATCAGCTCCTAGGGAATCACACCTCATTGCAGTCAAAAGAATCTTCAGATATCTGAAAGGAACTCCAACACTTGGAATTTGGTATCCTGCTTCAAGCAATACCAAGTTATCAGCTTTTTCAGATAGTGACTATGCAGGGTGTAAAATGTCAAGAAAATCAACATCTGGTGGTTGTCAATTCTTAGGAAAATGTCTAGTGTCCTGGCAATCAAAGAAACAAACATCTGTTGCAACTTAAACTGCTGAAGCTGAATACATTGCAGCTGCAAGTTGTACATCACAGATACAATGGCTCCAGTATCAACTTCTTGATTATGGAATCAAAGAAACCAAGACACCATTGCTTGTAGACAGCAAATCTGCCATTAGCATCATTCAAAATCCTGTTTAGTTTTCAAAAACCAAACATATTGAAATCAGGTATCATTTCATAAGAGATTGCTATGAAAAAGGCAAGATTGAAGTGAAACATGCAGCAACAGCTAATCAAATAGCTGACATATTCACTAAACCCCTTGACACATCAACATTTCAGAAGTTAGTATCCATGCTTGGGATGCTAAATTTGTAAGTGTTTCTGTTTATTTTTCTGCACACATTTTCATTTTTCACTTACAGTTTAAGTCTGAAAACTTCTGAAAAACAAACAAGAGAGAAACTACTGATGAACAAAACATCAGTATGGGAATATTTTCTGAAAAGTGATTAACTTCTGATAAAACAACCTTCAGAAGTTATGAATAAAGTATTTATAAAGCATTCTCATCAGTTGTTCAAAACTACTGAAGAGAAAGTGGGAACTACTGATAAAAACAATTCTACATCAGCAGTTTAGTCAAAAAGGGTAAATCAGACCTTTCCCACATCAGAAGTTTGACCTAGGCGGTTTAAAACTTCTGATAAATACCTTTTCCAACACTTATCCATTCAAAAAGCAAAAATTCCCTCCTTCTCTCTCAAAAAGCTCTCAAACCCTGAACCTGCAAAAACACTGTTCGATCCACACACACACACAAACCACATGGCTCTAACTCTGAAACAGGGACACAATCAAAGAGGCTACTTCGAAAAACATGAAGCCTGGTCCCAATACGACGAAATCATTGATTTAGTCGTTAAATCCCAATATTTCACCGCCCTCATCATCGACCCTCCAATCCATACTGAAACTCTAAATGAGTTTTGGGCAAACGCAGAGACGATGACGGTGAACAACAAGGTGATCTCCCTCAATTCAACCATCAAAGGGAGAAGAATGACAATCACACAGGCTATTTTGGCAGTTAGGCTGGGATTGGATGATGTAAATGCCCCAGACCAATTTCCAAACTCTCAAATCCATTTAACCATGACAGAGTGTGGTTACCAAGGTACTCTCTCACATGCTACAATCTTTAAGAAATATTTTGAACCAAAGTATAAACTGCTTTTTCATTATATTATTATGTGTTTGAGTCCAAAAACTGGATCTTATGATCAGATGCCCTCAACTTTTCAACCAATTTTTCATTCCATAGTGAATGAAACAAAATTTAGGGCATCAGCACTTTTCTTTAATGAGTTGGTGTTACATTATCTCAATACTAAAAAGAAGTTTTTGTTGTACCCAAGATTTATTATGCATTGCATAATAAAAGAACTTGGAGAAGAGGTGCTTGTGGGTAAAACAACAATTTTAAATCCTTTATCCTCACAAGCATACTCAAGGCACAACAAACCGGCTGCCTGGCCAGAAGATGACCAAGGGGAACCAGAACCAGTCCCCATGGAACCCTCATCTTCCAAACCTACACCCCCAAAGGCCAAGAAACCCAAGCACCAAAAACAAAAACCCACCAACCCAAAAAGAAAAGCAGTTCAGGAGGTTGAGATGCCTGAACTGACTACTGTGCAATCTGCACTTGATAAAGATGTGACTGAAACATCCTCTCAGTCTCATCCATCTCAAACCCCAACAAGAGCACCAATCACCATACTTTTCAAAAGAAAAAGACTAAAGAAAACTATTCCTATTGACTGTTCTTTTGAAACTGCTGAACCCATTGACCAGCACCCCAAATTTCTGAACCTGATATAGAAATAGCCAAACTTCTCTCTGGGCTAAAAGAGAAAGTCCCATCTAAACATGTCAGTCCCCAACAACCACATCAAACAGGGGACATAGCCTCAGAACTTGACATGGATGTGGACACTCAAAGCCCTAACCAAAGAGATGAGGATGAACCAGGGTCTCTAAGCCCAAACTTAGAAACTCTTGGTACTTTTGAGGCTGCTACTACTCATTTACCACCCAGTGGTGGATATGAGGAAAGAAGCAACATAGCTAAGACCTCAACTGTGGCAACTACTGATGAAGGCTTAATGCCTATGGTAGAAAATCCTCTGAACCAAGAAAAAGATGTACATGAGACAACTGAGTTGGGCTCAGCTCATGATGTAACTGATACAGTCCTCATTGAGGATGTAATCAGGGATACAGATGATTCCATTAACTTGGATGATGTTTCACAACACAAAACTACTGAATTGACGGCTACAAGTGAAGGTCCTGCACCTGGTGTATCTATGCTCAAGAAGCTAGTCACACTAGATCAGGTTAAAGTCCACTTAATCCCTGATTCCCCTATAGTGGCATCTTCTGTACAAAAAGAAGATCAACCAAAAACACACCCCTCACTACAAATGCCTACCCAATTCCCTGGGCCATCCAGCATAGACATGAACCAGCTATGCAGCCCAGATGGTCCCTTCTATCACATGATGAACACCCTCATCAAAAATCACTTCCAAACCTACACAGCTAACTTGGAGCTGTCCATCAAGAACCAATTTGGAGTGATACAGACTAAGATGAACGATCTGTCCAACAAAATTGACTTCAACTCCAAACAGATTGCTTCTCTTACAGGTCATTTCTCTAAACCCTCAAAGACAGAGCTTGATGAATCCAAAAAGGGGGAGAAAACTAAGGAACCTAGGGAGTCACTTGAAGCCAGGAAAAAGGCAAGAGTGGCTATCCAAGAAAGAGATCAGAGAGACCAAGCCAGAAAAGAAAAACTGGCCCAACAGTTTGGTGTCTCTATTCAAGAAATAGAAGATTCTGAAAAGCCTGATGAATCCCAAGGGTACATTGAAGAAACTTCTGATGGTGAAAGTTCTGATGAAGACTCAGAAAATACTGAAGACAATCCTTCAGTAGTTGACAAACCTTCAGTAGTTGTCAACCCATCAGAAGTCAACACTTCCTACACTAAAACTACTGAACAGCCTTCCAGATCAACTGAACCTACTCAAGCAACTCCTATTCCAAAGCCTACTACAACTACAACAATGACTGTGCTGAACCCTTCTCCTCTATCAATGTCCAAAGAATTACTTGAGAAGAGTTTAGTTGCAGCTGAAAGAAAGGCTAAGGAAGATGAGATCTGGAATGCTCTGGAAACAAGGGATGACTTAAGCCTAAATGAAAAGCTATAGGCTTATGAAGCAGAACTTCAAAGGCAGGCTAACCTGTAAAGAATTGCTGAGGAAGACAAAAGACAACAACAGATGTCTTACATTACCAAGAACAGCAAGACCAAAGCCAATACATTAAAGGGACTCTCCATGGAAGAGCTGACAAGAAGAGCTCAACTTATTGCAGACAAACTTGCTACAAGTAAAGATGCAAAAGCCAAGAGAGCCCAGATGATTGAAGAACTAGTAGCAAATGGTTATGGTTCAAAAGACTCTGTGTCCAAATGGAAAGAAGAAAGAATAGTGGACACTTATAGAAAATACAAGGCTGCAAGGGCTGCAAATCCAGAGAAGTTTGAAACTGCTGAAGTGTCAACTTCAGTAGTTAGAACTTCTGGTGTTTCAAGAAAACCTGCTACAAGGAAAAAGTCAGAGGAGAATGTGAAGACTGATTTCAGGATGGTACTACTAGAAGGAAGTACAGTAGTCCATTCTGATTTCGACAATGAAGAGAAACCTCTGCTAACCCAATTCAGGGATCCTTCCACCTTTGCCTATCAAATTCAGAAGACCATTAAAGACAAACTGCACACTAAGGTGGTTACTGAGCATCACTTGCCAACCTTTCAACTACCTAATGTGATGCAACAAGAACAAGGAAGAGAATCCCACCTGAGAGTCACTGAAGTTGAAAACATCCAACACTCAGGAGCATCCCAGGGTACCACCATGGTTCCCTACACTTTAGACTTTGACAAGTCTAAAGTACCTATCATCAGATGGTCATTTACTGATAACAACTCAGTACAAGTGACAAGAAGAGACCAAACAAACAGAGCCTATAAGTCGATGAATGATCTGAAGAAGCTATCAACTCAAGACCTGCTTAGAATCCTGCATCTAGAACCACAAAAAGGATCTCTCACTGATGAACAGCTGAACCAGTTGAAGAATTCCATGTTAAAAGGAATATGGAAAATTGTGAATGACAGAAGAAAACAATAAGGAATTAGAAAGGTTTTGGCTTCATCAATCCAGGGGGAGATTGTTAGGACAAAAAGGATTGGTGAAACCACTTTTGCAAACCTAAGTCTAATTCACTTCTGTCAAATTATTCTAAGTATAGAACTACTGAAGAAAGAAGACCAAACAGCTGAAGAAGGATTCTACAAGTACTGAAGAAGAAATACATCAGAAGTTCTGAAGTCCAAACCAGACAGTTCACTGAAGAACTACTAAAGACAAACTACTCATCAGTAGTTTGTCATTCATCAGCACTTGTTCAAGAATCTTTTCCACCGCCTTATGTTTCAGTAGTTTATTAGTTTAGTATTACTTTTACTTTTTGGCAAGCTTCATGTATTTGTAAAAGTCTATAAATAGATGGGTTCATCCCTCTGTTTTAGACATTGATTTTAATACAGAAATCCTTCAAAGCTTATCATTGTTATTAGCATTTCATTTACTGAGAATCTGTTTAAGTGTTCATTCTCATTCATTGCTTAGATTCTCATTAAATACTTGTCTTTAGTTTTATCAAACATCGGATTTATCCATTCGCTAGGTTGACCACAGTTTACCTTAGTATTTCGGGTTCTTTCAAATCGCAATGCCAAGGTTGGCGAGGTACCCAATTCTCATGGTTAGCTCACATCTTTTAGTCATAAAAGTTAAATCATTAGCATTTATTCAAATTCACGATATGTATATTAGTTAAAAGATTAAGTACTACAACCGTCAACAGTATATACATATATTTTATTGTATCATACCTAGTCGTACCAAGTACATCTAGTTCAAAACCTTCACCATGGTTACACCAGTATGTCTAGTTCCAAACTTTTACTATTGTCATACGAGTGTCTCGCATATTCGTTCATGTCTCTAACATAGTCCGTTTTCTCACATACGTCTATGGTCATAATTGCAACCTCAACATGGTCCATTTTCCTCACCTAAGTTCATCGTCATCCTAGTTACCACTTAAAATCTCGGCGACTCTTCAGATTTCTTAGAACTTTTTCGTGCCTGTAAATTCACAATTACATGACGTCAAATGTAATCGTCAATTTACCTCACAAAATTATTCTAGTAATCTCCGTTGTAGTCATCATTCACATAAAACTCGTATACTCGTTACACTGGTTCTAAGACCATGTAAGCTTTCTCGTGTCATCTAATATCAAGTCATCTAATATTAACCAATCGTTCTCTCCTCATCCATGTTATTGGTTTCTCTATATTTCAAAGGCGTCAAAAGTCTAAGATCTCTATGTCTCATCAGTTCATGATCCATTTGGTTATATATCCATTATAACATATTTTATGTCTTTTGCCAATTAATATCCTCATAACTAAAGTCCCAAGTACCACAAGTAATTTCCCAGGTCACATACATTAGTCTATATCAATATATACTTCTATTATGTTTAGTTATATGTGTATATATATATATATATATATTTCACAAGCCGGTCTGGATTGGTTATGCGCGTCTATCCCACACGCGTATACTCACGAATAATAATAAATGTATTCAGATATCATACTTACAATAGTTCGGTTGTGCGGTTGTACCTCATGTTCGGGTCTGGTTCAAGTTGACCAGAACTGGATTAGTTGATCATGTTGTCTGGTATTAACCATCCTGCTAACCCGAGCTCTTGACCCATTTCCAAACTCGACCGATTATACCTCAGCTCCGTCACAACCCGTATTGCCTATTAACACCAACCACCGACGTCGTCATCACTCGCCGGAACCCACCTTCTACCGTCACCGACGTCTTCCTCTGCTTCACTGGTGTAACATCTATACCACCATCTCCTTTTAATATTCGATAACCATAATCATCGATCAGTCTCTAACTCCTCTCTTGTTGACGGATCTGATTAAACAGAACACGCACCTGTTCACGATGCCGCCGTTCGCGGTGGTCTGGAACCCACCGGTTCCTTCTCTCTCTCTCTTATACGGTTTCTCTCTCTCGCATCTCTTATCTGATTTGTGTGTGTATCCAATGGGGTTATACAGAGATATGAGGGGGAGGTGCTAAATCAAGATGGATGGTGAGGGGTGTGTGTTTATAATATGATGAGGATGAGGATTGTGTTGTCAAAATAAACAGGAGGCACGTATGCTCTCCTTATGACTAAACACACTATATGAGGGGACATGTGTCCCTCTAACGAGGTGACATGTGTCCCTGTTTTACGGGTGTGATTCGGGTTCGTTAAAATGGTATCGACCCAGTTTCGCGTTTATATATACGGGTTTGGGTTTTTGTTCCATGTATAATATTTTGTGTTTTGATTCGGCTTTGAGTTCGGTTTCCACTTATCATTGTTAATTATTGGTTCTATTAATCTTAAATGTGAAAAATTCCAAGCCCAAAAGTCGGGGTGTTACATTCTCCCCCCGTTATTAGAATTCCGTTCTCGGAATTATTTTCGGGTCATCTCTGGTTGTGCATCCAGTATATTCCATACCCGTATTCAGTGTTTGAGCCTACGTGCTCATGTGTACGTAATTTTTCCATAAAACATGTCGTTGTTATTGTGGTTCGCATCGTGTATTAATAATTTATATACAACGGTTCAGTTGTCAATTATATCCGAGTCTTAGTTCCATCACCCCATGGTCCAAATGCCATTCTTAACATACATCAGTTGCTAGAAGTTTCGCCTCCCAAGTCTTAATGTCTAAGTTCATATCTCAAGTGTTAATGTTCCATGAGCCCAAACTATTAAGTGTACAAAGCCTATACATACGTGTGTATCCGAAGAGTTATTATGTTTGATTGGTTTAATGTACTTCGTGTCTTAGTTTTTAACGTTCAAGGTGTTGAATCAAGAGTCTCCAAAATTCCATGTCTATGTATGATATCTCAAGCGTCCAAGTTGGCCTAACGTTTTCTGCATGCACCAGTCGCTAAAGGGTATATGTCTATCTTATATATTCCAAGTTCATGTCTAAGCATCGCTTCCATCACCTAGTTCCAATTTATATACATATGTGCTAATGAATTTATACAGATATCTTCTATTGTTAATTTTGGGTGTCGATGCATTTGCTACGATTTTCCAAAATCTCTCAAAATCCTAGAAGATGTTATGGATTCTAGCACCTGACTCAAGAATAGAGGTTGAAATCAAACATAACACTTAATGTTTAGGTTTGAAACGAATGGTTTAAACTATCAAAAATTAGGGTTTGTTTTCGTTTTAACTCCCAGTCTTGCTTATGATGCACCATTGATGTTTATATATAGGGTGTACCACAGCTAACCCACCACACCATTGGTGCCACGAAAATGTACTGGAAATTTCACCTTAAAACCCTGGTAGAATACGTACTTGAGGATGTATTTTGTCGATAAATCCTATGTGTTTTCTTTAAATCATTAGCTCTCAATCTCAGGGACTATGCTTGGGATAGGTTAAATACCAAAGTGGAAATCTTATATAACACCAAGTTCTTAGAGTAATATGTTATTCTCAAAAGTTTCTATTCTTAATTCTATGGTTAGATTCTATCTAACCTGTCAACAATTTTTTTTTATTTCTTAAACCTTCGTAATTTCAAGAAAAAGTAGTATAAAATATGGTGGCAAATTGTCATAAAACATGGAAAGGTTAGACATCCAAGCGCGTTATATCGCTCTTAAACATACTAAGGGCGCATCACCTTTCTTTGGTAACTTAAGCCTTAGCTTCTCATATGGTAAAATTGCTATCTTTAAAGATTTTTCCTACTAAACTTTGACTATATTTTCTTGTTCTTGTCAAACATTCCTTATAATTGTTATTACAATTGTATCCGCTCCCCCCGTTAGGGCTACATATATTTTAACAAGTTTCGTATGAGTAACTCATCACTATATAAAAAATTTTCAGAACTAATCCGAAGGTTTTGGCAATACTCTTAAGACAATCTGAGATATTAAAATGGCAGAACATACTCTAAATCTTGCGATTACCTCATATAGCGTTCAATTTTTTATTTTTTATTTTTTTGATCAGGAAGAGTTGGGTATTCATAGTGACCAATACATTCTTGAGCCTAGGTCACTACCTCTTCGGTTGATGTTCCATGATCAATTCTAGAACCTGTCATACGGTTATGAATCCAAAACTCCATTCTTGACTAAAATTCGTTGTATCCCATACTAATTTTAAATCCGAATGAAGAAACCTAGTAAGCATTGTTTAGTTTCTGGCCTAACTGGTAACGCAAAAGTTCAACCTATACATACGCACGAACCATATAATGATGAACCATACATTTGACAATAACCATTTGATTGGAAGACTAAACTTATCGGATTTATCCATTCGCTAGGTTGACCACAGTTTACCTTAGTATTTTGGGTTCTTTCAAATCGCAATGCCAAGGTTGGCGAGGACACCGATTCTCATGGTTAGCTCACATCTTTTAGTCATAAAAGTTAAATCATTAGCATTTATTCAAATTCACGATATGTATATTAGTTAAAAGATTAAGTACTACAACCGTCAACGGTATATACATATATTTTATTGTATCATACCTAGTCGTACCAAGTACATCTAGTTCAAAACCTTCACCATGGTTACACCAGTATGTCTAGTTCCAAACTTTTACTATTGTCATACGAGTGTCTCGCATATTCGTTCATGTCTCTAACATAGTCCGTTTTCTCACATACGTCTATGGTCATAATTGCAACCTCAACATGGTCCATTTTCCTCACCTAAGTTCATCGTCATCCTAGTTACCACTTAAAATCTCGGCGACTCTTCAGATTTCTTAGAACTTTTTCGTGCCTGTAAATTCACAATTACATGACGTCAAATGTAATCGTCAATTTACCTCACAAAATTATTCTAGTAATCTCCGTTGTAGTCATCATTCACAAAAAAACTCGTATACTCGTTACACTGGTTCTAAGACCATGTAAGCTTTCTCGTGTGTTCAGGTACTCTAGTTTCAACTTATTTTGCTCCTTACTCCCGTCGGATTCATGTAATTCCAAGGCACGTCCTAACTAGGTAATCTCATGAGGCTTAAACACTAAGTTTTCTAAGTTATCCTGGTGTAGCATAGGATATCTGGTGATATCCTGTTTTGTTACAACCGTTGCTCTAATACCAACTGTAACAACCCGACCTAGAGGGTGTCGGTTGGGATGCAGTTGATACCAAAATTGCACAACGGAAGCAACATGTACTCTATATTTATTGTTTAATACAAATTCTAATCCAAAAATATAAACACACAACATAAATAAATAGACTAATAACTATGCAGGAACGAATCGTGGCGGTCGTCGAAGCAGTTGTTGAGGTGTAATCCACTCGTCGATCCAATCTCTACTCTTACGTATCTCTAGATGCTCTAAACCGCAACGCTTGTAACAATAATCCTTTACCCGATATTCTCTAATCCGCTACTAGCAAGATATACCTCGCAGTTGCCATCCATTAGTTTGCAGTACCTGAACACATGCTTAAAAAGAGTTGGGTCAGCAATTACGCTGGTGAGTCCGTGTAAATAGTTAAGTAAATCCAAAACAGGTTTCTCGTCTCAAAAACAAGTTCACAAGTTTCCGCAACACAACACATGGTGATGTACAAGCGACACTTAACATAGAATCTATCTACTGCCATTATAGATTCCCCTGGCAAAATACATGTCACAACGGCCCCGTGGACCTCAGTGGAGGGTTTTCCGGGCTTCCGGATCCACTGTGTGTGGGGGTTTCCCCAAGTAGTACTACCCACATATTAAGTGGCCTAATTCCCTGGGTTAATGAGTGTCAGTATGGTTATCCTGGCAGCGAGTATCTTGTCACATCAAACAATTAAGTTACACACACAAGCATATGTTCACCCCAAAACATTTATAAAACACAAAATGGGGAATGGTACACGGAACTCACCTTAGCAGCATTTCACGTCACACAGTATTATCTAGCATTCCAAGTCAATCCCATCTATCAATTACTCGCAAGCTCCTATTCAAGTTCATAAATGTCAGCTCGTGTAACGAATATCGCGGTTACACTTGTGGGAGAGCTATGACTCCTTTTTGTTTCTGATATCGCTTTAAGTCTAGCATATATTATGTTTCGCTATCATGTTCCTATGTTCAAGTCGCCATCCATATCATATCAACAAAGTGTCATCATTTTACTATTCAATTGTTCCGGTGTCTAAACTATCATTGTCCCCGTATTTAATCTTCTAGAGTCCAAGTGTTGGACCAATATTATGTATGGTTATCTAATTCCAATAAGTTCCAAGCGTTCTAATATCAAGTCATCTAATATTAACCAATCGTTCTCTCCTCATCCATGTTATTGGTTTCTCTATATTTCAAAGGCGTCAAAAGTCTAAGATCTCTATGTTTCATCAGTTCATGATCCATTTGGTTATATATCCATTGTAACATATTTTATGTCTTTTGCCTATTAATATCCTCATAACTAAAATCCCAAGTACCACAAGTAATTTCCCAGGTCACATACAGTAACCAAATCCTTAGTCTATATCAATATATACTTCTATTATGTTTAGTTATATGTGTATATATATATTTCACAAGCCGGTCTGGATTGGTTATGCGCGTCTATCCCACACGCGTATACTCACGAATAATAATAAATGTATTCAGATATCATACTTACAATAGTTTGGTTGTGCAGTTGTACCTCATGTTCGGGTCTGGATCAAATTGCCCAGAACTGGATTAGTTGATCATGTTGTCTGGTATTAACCATCCTGCTAACCCGAGCTCTTAACCCATTTCCAAACTCGACCGATTATACCTCAGCTCCGTCACAACCCGTATTGCCTATTAACACCAACCACCGACGTCGTCATCACTCGCCGGAACCCACCTTCTACAGTCACCGACGTCTTCCTCTGCTTCACTGGTGTAACATCTATACCACCATCTCCTTTTAATATTCGATAACCATAATCATCGATCAGTCTCTAACTCCTCTCTTGTTGACGGATCTTATTAAACAGAACACGCACCTATTCACGATGCCGCCGTTCGCGGTGGTCTGGAACCCACCGGTTCCTTCTCTCTCTCTTATACGGTTTCTCTCTCTCGCATCTCTTATCTGATTTGTGTGTGTATCTAATGGGGTTATACAGAGAAATGAGGGGGAGGTGTTAAATCAAGATGGATGGTGAGGGGTGTGTGTTTATAATATGATGAGGATGAGGATTGTGTTGTCAAAATAAACAGGAGGCACGTATGCTCTCCTTATGACTAAACACACTATATGAGGGGACATGTGTCCCTCTAACGAGGTGACATGTGTCCCTGTTTTACGGGTGTGATTCGGGTTCGTTAAAATGGTATCGACCCAGTTTCGCGTTTATATATACGGGTTCGGGTTTTTGTTCCATGTATAATATTTTGTGTTTTGATTTGGCTTCGAGTTCGGTTTCCACTTATCATTGTTAATTATTGGTTCTATTAATCTTAAATGTGAAAAATTCCAAGCCCAAAAGTCGGGGTGTTACAGTTAACATGTTAGTTCTTGAATTCTTAAGAGTTCTCGTATTCAGTAATGGGTTTCGGAATCAGTAATGGTTCTCGAATTTAGTAAGAGTTCTCGGATTTAGGCTTAGGTTTTCGAAAACAGGAAACCGAGAACTGTTGGTTCATGAACCTGAATTCGTAAACCTGTTTGAGAACAACTTTTCAAAAAAAAATTGTTAACACGTGAACAATGAGTTCTAGAACAATATTATTCTCATTAGGCTAAAATTAAGGGATTTCTTAAAATCTGTTTCAATTAATTGAATATTTTTAGTATATCAAAGATATTCCATAAAGATTTCAAAATAATTAATTGATTAATTTTAAAAACTTGTTGATAAAGTAAACCCCAAAAATTAGGAAACAAAATTTTAACCCTAATTTATTACCAACTAATGTAATCTCTTCATCAAAATTAGGATGAAAATCATGAACAATTCTAAAACATTTAAGAATCGTTCATGACCAATTATCAAATTTTAAATAAATAAACAAAAAACGATTTATTGTGATAAATGATTCCACAATACTAAACTTAGTTGACAATGGATTTCTTAGGATAATGAAAATATATATATTAGTTTCAATCCTTTGATTCTGTCCATTCATAGTCAGTAAAAGAAATTTAATAATTAAAGTCACGAAATTATTAGAAGTGACAATTTTGGATTAGTATTGCCGCAAAGAAACAATACCAATATTTTACGGCAGTATTAAAGTTTCTTATGTTCAACAAACTTATGCCGTTTAATGTGAAGAAAACATCAATATCGGATTTCAGATAGGTACCTTATTAGCCAGTAATCACTGAGAGGGAATACTTCATGATCTACAGGATGATCGGGTTCCCGTTTAGGGTGTACAGTTAGGATGGCTTAAGGAGTTCAAAGATCTCAGTTTTAGAGAGGAGATGATGAATAAATTAGGGTTGTGGGTAATGGTGTTTCATTAGCCTTTAACCTCTCCTAATAATCTCTTTATGGGAAACCCTATTTAATGGTTCATTAAGGGTAATTACGTCCATCACATAAAGACCAATTAAACCAATATAGGTATTTAGGTCATTGACCATTTATTAGATAAATGATTATAAGTACCATTTAATTAGAATATATAAATATATTATTACAGTTTGCTCTTACGCTATATCCTAATTAGACTATGGGTTGGGTTATTCTACAAAGGCTACAAAAAATGAGAAGGGTGAGAAGGATACAAAAAACACAATAGATCATCAAATATGACACAATGAGCCACAAAATATAACACAATGCCAAAAAATATAACACAATGCTGAAGAAAAAAGACACAATGAATTGAAAAAATGACACAACGATGAAAATAAGAAAAAGACACAATGATACATAAAAGACATAATGATATAACGCATATTCTAAAAACTACAAGCTAAAACCCCAAAAAAACGAAGACCTAAAAACTAACGACGTAGGGTTCGATAAGGCGATTCAAATGCCGCTTGAATGAGTTCAATCGGAGTCCGTTTGATACCCTTTCTACGACTTCCTATTTTTCTTTCACTGTGTATTTGATCCTAACCCATTAGACTATATTAAAGAACCAAAGCATTTGAACAGTAAATGTGCACAAGGGTATTTAAGTCATTTGCAATATTGCAGATTTATCATACGTGTCTTCTTCTGATGTCTTCTTCTTTCTTCTGCAACACGTGTTTGCCTAAATAATAGAAACCCTTTTTTACACTCACTCTCACTCTCTCTCTTAATAAATCATCTGAATAACCTACACACATACAAATGAGAGAGAGGGGCTGAGGATGGCTTCCGGCCACCGGTTCCCCGGCGGCGTTACCCTTCCCGTCACCACCCTACCTACTGCCACACCCCCACACCTATGATTAATCGTAAGATAAGAAGGGAGAAAGAGACCGAGGAACAGATCTGTTAGAGAGAGAAAGTTAGAGAGAGGAGAGAGAGACGTAGATGAAGGCGGCAAGAGAAGCAGGTTGGGGTTTCGATTGAGATGTAACGGCAAGGGTTTGGGATTCGGTTACGGATTTGATGATGACGGGAGTTGGAGTCTCGGTGGAGATGGTGGCGGAAACGCCGGAAGATCTTGGATTCCGGCAGTGAAGGTAAAACTATAAACCATCTCCGCTTTGTTTCTAATTGTTAAACACTACAATCTCTTTGTTTCTAATTGTTGTTACACATAATTATAGATCGTGTGTGTGTTTGTGTTATGTGCTTTATTTGTTATAATGTGAATTGATGTTGATTTGTTCAATTGGAATATGAGGTTTGCTGAATTCCAGCTGAATTTAAAGCTCCTAGAATTTACTTTCTATGTTTTAGTATTGTTTAGAAATGGGAAAGCAAGGACCTTGCTGTCACTGTGGTGTTACAAGTGAGTTTATGATTTGAGGATATTGATTTACTTAATAAAAATGGGATCTTTTTGCTGTTTTCTTCAGTTGTGACCTCAAGGTTATGAGCCTTGCGAGCTACCAAACTGCTCTACCCCGCGCCGAAGAGAAGAAGAGTATGTGTATTTTGTTTGGTTGTTTCATTTTATTTTCATCCAAATCTACTTTGTGAATTTGGTATTTGCTTTCCATGTGTTTTTTTATTTTTTTATCATTAGTACTGGGTTCAGGGTTAACATTTATGTAGTTTTGCAGCGTGATGCAAGGGGTTCCTTTCTTTCCATTTGCAGGCATAATCGTGGTCCTTTCTCATACTCTGAGAAGAAGTAAGGCATCTCCAATCAAGGGAAAGCAAATGAACATCTATTTCTTCATTTGTTTACATATCTAATACAGTCATCGCGCCTATTTGCTTAAGCGCATAGGTATGTAGGCGAATCTATAAACACAGTTACTTATATGGGTCATGTATTTGTGTCACTGCAAAAAATATTTGTGACTGAAAAGTCACTCTATGATACATCCAAATCAGTACCTAATTGTGTTCATTTTAGAAATATTAATAACTGATTTTTAGTCTTTATTATGTTACCTATTCATTAAAGACTAAAAAGTAACTAATATAAGTCGATAAAGTTAAGTCCCCAATACTATATGTAACTGATAAAGCAATACTAGGTAAGTCCCCAATACTATATGTAACTGATAAAGCAATACTAGATACATGTTAGGCATTCGAAATTAACTGTTAGTTCTTAATACGTTCTATTACTAGAATTGTTAGCATTGAGTTTTAGTCCTTTAATATAATTCCTAACATGTCTCATAATGGTCCAGTAGCCATGTTTTCAGCCACAACGTACATGCCACATCCTTGTACATAGTCAATGTATGTGGGCCGGGTACCGTGTTTAAACTGATTTGGGTCAAAATACGTGTTTCACTAGGTCAAATAAAACCTGCTCAGGCGAATGGTCTGTCTAAACATTTAGCAACTTCTCTGTGAACAGCAACAAAATGTGTGCCAGCGATGTTGTCCGATGATAATAGTAACACATATAAATTTCATTCAGTCAACATTAATTCATTATCTACAACTAGCAGCACTGCAGGTTGCGCCCAGCTGCGTCGACTTTAATTCACTATCTGATCTCACTTTAGACTGATGCTTGGTTGATTGTCTTAGGCTCTTAGATTTCAATTTTTTTATTTCTACCTTACAAACATTCAGTCAGCGACTAACATATGCTGTATTGCTTTCAGTCCTGAATTTTATGTGTTTTATTTTTTTATAACAATTGTTTAACCTGTTGTGCTAGCTGCTGGCGCCTTTGTTCCGAAGGCCTAGCGAGTTAAGCGAGTTCCTTTTTTCTTTTTTCAAAGGCAGTCGAATCCGCTTAGTCTGTGGTTGAGGTTTCGACAAAAAAAGCGAATAGTTATGTCAGTAACGTGTGTCTTTTATAGGTTGTTTGTTTTAGAATTTAGAGAGCATATGGTGTTTCTGTTTAGTTTTTCTAGAAATGCGTTGGAGTTGTGTTAGAAATGGTCAATGTTGATAAAAAGAGCTTCTGAAGGTTTTTTATTTACTTTGATGAAGTGTTTTTATGTTGCTTGAATTGGTTGTTTGAACCCGTGGCCCAAAACTGCTTAGTTAAGTAAGAGCACAGCATCGAAATCTCAGGAAGTCGTCATATGGCACTGCTACCATCTGATTGGGCGACCGCCCATTATGCACTTAAGCGAATAGGCGCCTACGCGCTTAAGCGCATAGACGCCTAGGCGTCTAGGCGAATAGGCGTTTATGCGCCTAGACGTTTGGTTCGCCTACGCGCCTATTTTCATAGGCGAATATCAACTGCAGCCTGTCACAAACATCCACTTTGCCTATTCCAGAACCCGCCAACGCTCGTGAAAACCCGGGTCGGTCGGTCCTCCATTCATCCGACCGGAGGTGTGGATAACATAACGAGGCCACCCGGTACTGGCAGGGGCAATTACCATGTTATTAACCTATCGAAACTTACCTTTACTCAGCTTAAAGAACTGTGCCATAAATTCATAAGAACTGCTACGTCCGATTACCTGTTAGTGTTGCTCAGTTTCATACTTTCATCATTATTAATTCCTTTATTTATGTATGCTGATGGATTTGATTTAACAAGGCTTTTCAACCTTTTAGCTTTACTATGATAAATAATCACCGTATCAACTATTTGCTTCTTTATTTAAGCATTCTACCGGATATCTTTGTAAATGCATTGGTTTTGCATGTTAGAGTTCTTCATATGCTTGCCAAGGTTGTCGGCTCGAGTAAAATGTTATGCCCATTGCACAGTTGAGCTCTCAATTTTCTTTACTAATTTGTTTGATGCAGGTAGCATTTTAAAACCCCCATGCTATTTATTTAAGTATTGTGCTCTTATGTTATATTTGTTTTGAAACAACAACACATTTAACATTTGTTAAAACCATTTAAGTTGGGCAATATTTGTTTATATTTTCCTTTTTAAGCTTATTGATGATTAGTATGGTTCTTACCCGCCTTAACCTTTTCGTTTCCAAAAAATAAAAGTGATTTGGTACTTTGTTGTTGGTAGGTCCTGCAGGTAAATGGAAGAAGCATTATGAGCCGACATGGTAGGCTGTCTTGAAAAATATTGCTTTGCTTTATTTGTTGTGCTAACATTAAGGAACCCTGCAAACGGGTCAAATGGCATAATACTAGAAATGCATATGCAAGGTAGTTCATTTGGTAATAAATTAAAAGAATAAAGCTCGAGATTTGTAGCGGTAACTTATATATATATATATCCATTATTAGATTATAATTGACCAATTAGTAGGGGCAGCAATTATTGACACGATCCGAAAACCGACCCGAACCCGACACGAAAAAAACAGGTTTGGGTCAAGTAACATGACCCGTTTAAAAAAACGGGTCGGGTTCGGGTCGACCCGTATTAAAAATGGGTCGGGTTTGGGTTGACATATATATAAAATGGGTTGACCCGTTAACCCGTTTAAGTATTTAGAAAAAAAATCTATTATATTTTTATGTTTATTTTTTCATTTCTATTTACATGGTTAGTTATAATTGTGTTATTTTTGACACACTATATTATTTATTTGTCACATTTATATACTAACCATTAAACATTTTATTGATAACCCGCTTACAACCCAACAACCCGCTTATAACTTATGAACATGTATGACTTATTTAAAAATATGGGTTAAATGGGTCGTCTTCGGGTTGACCCGGATTTTATGTGGGTCGGGTTAGGGTTGAAATATTTGACACGAATAATAATATGGGTCGGGTTCGGGTTGCACATTTCAACCCATCAACCCGCCAACCCGCAACCCATAAACCCGCCAACCCATCAACCCGACACGATTGACACCCCTACCAATTAGTATAATAACAAGATATTATTTAAAGAGTTTATAATTTTGGGACTTGGATGAATTAACAAAGGATGACTGGTCAATAATTCGATACTTCTCTTTATTGGTGAGACGTAAGATATTGGCACCTACTGAATACTTTGTTTACACACATATAGGATGTCAAGCACTATCCTGAACACTCCTTGATACCGAGTGAAATGTTTTTCTAGCAAGTATGTTTTCTTTCACATTTTTAATTCTATAGGACTAATTACATAAAATCGTAATGAAGCTTAAAAAAATTATTTGGTGTAATTAAAGTTTTTGTTTGTAGATATAGGGTCTTACTTTTTATAATAAAGTATTACATCTCAAAATAGTTATGAACTTCAGATGTTTCACGTTTGATAGCTTCACCTGCTAAAATAGTAATACTTGTCTGTTTTGGATCATAGGTTGGTGCCAAAGTGGATATTATTGGGTCACTTATTCATCAAGCATGTTTAATGTTTATCTCAATTGACTGGTAAGTCATTTACTAGAAGATTGGAACTATGCATATTTAGGGGGTGTTTGGGATTGATTATTCAAAACAGATTATGCGTTTTGGAAAAGCAGGGGGAGCTGCTTATAGATTATTGCGTTATGGTAGCCTAAAAAACTGATTATCTGCGTTTTCAAAACGCAATCCAAACACTAAAAACTGATTATCTGCGTTTTTAAAACGCAATAATCTAAAAATCATATTCAAAACGCAAATCCCAAACACCCTCTTAGTTAGAAGGAATGCAGTGATATTACATGCTTCATATGCATTGTTTTAGAAAAAGAACAATGTTTATTCGTGAAAACAGTTTACTATTATTACACATATTTTGAAGCCATGTTTTTTTTGTTTATGTTTATTTTATAGATAAAGGACTTTCCCACTGCTAAAGCATATCTCTTTATTTTTTTTTTTGAAGGGCGAATTTCATTAAAAAACCAAAGACGGAATCTCCAAGGAAGAGATAACCGCCCGAGCTAAATACATATCTCTTAATTTGCAGGCTAAATACATATGGAAACGAAACCAAGTACAAATAGAACCAACAACTGTGGAGATACCTCAACTAATAACTTGAATTGAAAATCATTAAGCCATTTATTAGATTTTTTTTTTTTTTTTATAACCACGATTATGATCCATACGAGTATGTAGAATGGAAAATTGATTGCCGCCGCAACGCGCGGCGGCTAAATACCTAGTTCATATAATGTTGACATGTTGAATATATAATGCTAATGATGTTGTGTTGCATGCATATACATGGAAATTTTACTTATTGGATCGGTTCTAGGGTAGTGGTTGTCTAGCACACCACCAATTAGTTAATCAACAGGTAACTTTTATTGAGAACTAACGTTTTATATATATATATATATATATATATATATATATATATAGGGTAGGGTTCAAATAGGAACCAACCCTTAAGTAGGAACTATACGAACCAATCTGAGCCATCCATCTTCAATGGCATGATTGTAAATAAGTAAAACTTTAATTAATTGTTATTTTAATAAAGGGGTATTAATGTCTTTTGTTCAATATCATTTATTAGGTAATTAATAAGAAACTCATGTATATTTGGAAACAGCAAATTAGTGTTTATGGTATACCCAAACGTATTTATTGTATATACTATTAAAATTATATCTCGGTATATATACAACAGTGTACATTGGTGTATATTCGTTTTTTCATTCATCATCATCACCAACACAAGATATACATTGGTGTATATTCGTTTTTTTCATTCATCGTCATTCAACATCATCAACACAGATATACATTGGTGTATATTGGTTTTTTCATTCATCATCATCAACACAGATATACATTGGTGTATATTCGTTTTTTCATTCATCATCAACACAGATATACATTGGTGTATATTCGTTTTTGAAGTGTACATTGGGTATATCAGTTTTTTTTTTTTCATTTATCATCATCATCAAACACATATATACAACAGTTATATGATCTTCTATCACATGAGATTGTGATTCAATGTTTTCATGTATAGAATTATTATCCATAATTTGGAAATCTGAATCGTTGGCCGATTTTAGATTCTTTTAAATCAAAAGTTTTTTCAATTCAATCAATTTAAATCTTCTGAATTCGACTGGAAGTTATTTCGATTCAATGGAATTCAATCGAACGTGATTTTTTTTTTTTTTTTTGATTTGGGATTAGAGATGATAATAGGTTGAGAGATTTAAGAAAAGTCAAAAAAAACTTGCATATTAATTGCAGGAAGATAATTAACTGCCATATATAAAACTTTTAATTAAATTAAAATATAATATTTAATTGTCTAATTACATAACTACCCCCTAGATCAAGATCAAAGATGAATGGCTCAGATTGGTTCCTAAGTTCCTAACTAAGCTCTTGGTTCCTATTTGATCTTTTTCCTATATATATATATATATATATATATATATATTATATATAGGGTTTGGCTAAAATAAAAACCCTTATGAGTTGTGCAAACTCTAGAAACCTCATGGTGACCATTGATCAACCAACATCAATGGATGAGATTGATCAACGAATATTATATTATCAAAAGAGTTGTCCTTTTTATTTGTTTGAAGCAAAAGGGTATTTTTGGAAAATTGCATTTTGTCTATCTCTCTTCTCTCTCCTAAATCTCTCTTATCTTTCTTCTCTCTCTTTCTTCTCTCTCCTCTCTCCTCTCTTTTCCTTGCTTTTACATTTTTTCAATTTTCTAAACCTTTTAATAGGTAACAATAAGTCAGATTTGTTTGTAACAACTTATGTGTTACGTTGTTACATCGTTACATTTTGTGTATTTACATTGTCACGTGTGTCATTTGTATGTATTTACATTGTTACATTTTTAAACCGGTTACACTGTAAAAAGAACAATTTTACATATTTACATACATATCGTAGTTAATGGTGCTTATGTAACTATTTAAACCAGTAAAAGAGATTTGGAATTTCATTTCATAAACATGTAAAATTTCACAAAACACACCATACGTTACATTCATACCCAAAAAAAAATTCAAACTTTTGACATATATATACAAACAAATCCAACAATTTCAAACTTCAACAAAAATAAAAACTGAACATTCATACCCAAAAAAAAATTGATGCTATAGACTTGTAAGCTCGTCTCAAACTCTAGCTGCTACCTCCCTGTTTTGTTCTTCAAACGAACCACCTCAAATTAAGCATCATACCTTCACCGCCCCTGTTTTGTTCTTCAAACGAACCATCGACACCAAATCAGTGCAAGTCACCACATGGACAAACATGTCACCGATTTTCATCATAACCTACAGCCCCAAAACAGTCATTTCCTACTAACCCAACCCCCCCCCCCCCCCCCGCCCCCCTCCCCAAAAAAAAAAAACAACAACAAAACAAAACAAAAAAACAAAGAAAAGAAAAAAAAGATATAAAAATAGAAACTAGATAAATACGTAGAAGGCAGACTTGTCAAAATGGATCACTTTTGGTTCTATAAAGCCTAGAATCTTTTGGATTTGAAACACACCTGCAAATGCAATAAATATAAACCCACAAATTAATGAGTTAATTAATTATTTGATTTTTAAAACTAATGTTAGTTGAAAAGTTTTAAGAAGTTAATATAAATGAAATTGATTAAAAAATTGTAAAATATATCTATTTTTAATCATAAATTTTTTTAAACATAAATAAAACAAAGTTAAAAGAAATGATGTATGTTGGATCTGAAACATAATGCTCACCCATGATTTAGTGTCTCACCATACATAATATGCAATTAAAAAAACATGTTTTTCATCCACAAATTAGATTATTTTATTGTAAAATGAGTTAAGTTTCATGTTTGAAAAAAATACATGTATCAAAATCACTGTGACTTACATGGTGCTGATGCACGATCACGTAACAGCCGCTCCATCCTCAAACCTTTCTCCATCGTCAATTACTCCACCAAAATCTAGATCTGCTCCTACTGTCTCCACCGCAGCCACGAAACCACCACCATCTAGAACCCCCCAAAATAATAGCCGATCCAAGATCTCCATGTCCAGATCTGTATGAAATAATAACAATAATAATAATAATAACAATCGAGATCTGTATCAGATCTGTATCAATCGAGATCTGTAACAATAATAATAATAACAATCTCCATGTCGAGATCTGTATCAATTGAGATTTGTATCAGATCTTGTTTCGAGAGAGAGAGAGAGAAAGTAGTGTGTGTCTGAGAGAGAGAGAGAGAGAGAGAGAGAGAGAGAGAGAGAGAGAGAGAGAGGTGTGTGAGATAGACAAATGAGAGGTGGTAAATGAGATGTTTATTTAAAAAGGTGGTCAATAAATGAGATGGTGGAAGTTACCATCTTGCCCTCTTGCTAAATGATAAAACCCACTTGAGTTATGCAAACTCTAGAAACCCATCCAATGGTTGTAATGCTTCCACATCTCCCTTTTTATCATTTAGCAAGAGGGCAAGATGGCAACTTCCACCATCTCATTTGTTGACCACCTTTTTAAATAAACATCTCATTTACCACCTCTCATTTCTCTATCTCACACACTCCTCTCTCTCTCTCTCTCTCTCTCTCTCTCTCTCTCAGACACACACTACTTTCTCTCTCACACACACTCCTCTCTCTCTCTCTCTCACTCTCTCTCGAAACAAGATCTGATACAGATCTCAATTGATACAGATCTCGACATGGAGATTGTTATTATTATTATTGTTACAGATCTCGATTGATACAGATCTGATACAGATCTCGATTGTTATTATTATTATTATTGTTATTATTTCATACAGATCTGGACATGGAGATCTTGGATCGGCTATTATTTTGGGGGGTTCTAGATGGTGGTGGTTTCGTGGCTGCGGTGGAGACAGTAGGAGCAGATCTAGATTTTGGTGGAGTAATTGACGATGGAGAAAGGTTTGAGGATGGAGCGGCTGTTACGTGATCGTGCATCAGCACCATGTAAGTCACAGTGATTTTGATACAGGTATTTTTTTTCAAAACATGAAACTTAACTCATTTCACAATAAAATAATCTAATTTGTGGATGAAAAACATGTTTTTTTAATTGCATATTATGTATGGTGAGACACTAAATCATGGATGAGCATTATGTTTCAGATCCAACATACATCATTTCTTTTAACTTTGTTTTATTTATGTTTAAAAAACTTTATGATTAAAAATAGATATATTTTACAATTTTTTAATCAATTTCATTTATATTAACTTCTTAAAACTTTTTAACTAACATTAGTTTTAAAAATCAATAATTAATTAACTCATTAATTTGTGGGTTTATATTTATTGCATTTGCAGGTGTGTTTTAAATCCAAAAGATTCTAGGCTTTACAGAACCAAAAGTGATCCATTTTGACAAGTCTGCCTTCTACGTATTTATCTAGTTTCTATTTTTATATCTTTTTTTCTTTTCTTTTCTTTGTTTTTTTTTTGGGGGGGGGGTGGGGGGTTGGGTTAGTAGGAAATGACTGTTTTGGGGCTGTAGGTTATGTTGAAAATCGGTGACATGTTTGTCCATGTGGTGACTTGCACTTATTTGGTGTCGATGGTTCGTTTGAAGAACAAAACAGGGGCGGTGAAGGTTTGATGCTTAATTTGAGGTGGTTCGTTTGAAGAACAAAACAGGGGAGGTAGCAGGTAGAGTTTGAGACGAGCTTACAAGTCTATAGCATCAATTTTTTTTTTTTAGGTATGAATGTTCAGTTTCTATTTTTGTTGAAGTTTTAAATTGTTGGATTTGTTTGTATATATATGTCAAAAGTTTGAATTTTTTTTGGGTATGAATGTAACGTACGGTGTGTTTTGTGAAATTTTACATGTTTATGAAATGAAATTCCAAATCTCTTTTACTGGTTTAAATAGTTGCATAAGCACCATTAACTACGATACGTATGTAAATATGTAAAATTACCCTTTTTACAGTGTAACCGGTTTAAAAATGTAACAATGTAAATTCATACAAATGACACACGTAACAATGTAAATACACAAAATGTAACTATGTAACAACGTAACACATAAGTTGTTACAAACAAATCTGACTTATTGTTACCTATTAAAAGGTTTAGAAAATTGAAAAAAATGTAAAAGCAAGGAAAAGAGAGGAGAGAGGAGAGAGAGTCAGGAGAGAGAAGAAAGATGAGAGAGATTTAGGAGAGAGAAGAGAGATGGACAAAATGCAATTTTCCAAAAATACCCTTTTGCTTCAAACTAATAAAAAGGACAACTCTTTTGATAATATAATATTCGTTGATCAATCTCATCCATTGATGTTGGTTGATCAATGGTCACCAAGAGGTTTCTAGAGTTTGCACAACTCATAAGGGTTTTTTATTTTAGCCAAACCCTATATATATATATATATATATATATATATATATATATATATATATATACCTATATAGGAGGGTTAGGATCCATGGAAAACCCTCCTTATCTAGAAAACTCTGGAAACTCTGACTTCCCGAGCTTTTTAGGGCATGTAATATATATGATTTTAAGCATTTTGAGCCAAAAAAATCAAAAAAGCACCGAGCACTTTTTTTTTAAAAAAAAAAAAGTTTTCGGGTAACACATGTTAAGCGAAATTAACATGTGTTAACAATGTGTTACCTGAAAACTTATTTACTTTTTTTTTTAAAAAGTGCTCGGCGCTTTTTGGATTTTTTTGGCTCAAAATACTTAAAATCATGTATATTACATACCCTAAAATTTTCATTTAAAAAATGCTCGGGAAGTTAGAGTTTCTAGAGTTTTCACTATAACAAGGGTTTCCAATATATCCTTTATCTCTCTCTCTCTCTCTCTCTCTCTCTCTCTATATATATATATATATATATATATATATATATATATACATATATATATGGTTTGGCTAAAATAAAAACCCTTATGAGTTGTGCAAACTCTAGAAACCTCATGGTGACCATTGATCAACCAACATCAATGGATGAGATTGATCAACTAATATTATATTATTAAAAGAGTTGTCCTTTTTATTTGTTTGAAGCAAAAGGGTAATTTTGGAAAATTGCATTTTGTCCATCTCTCTTCTTTCTCCTAAATCTCTCTCATCTTTTACATTTGTTGATAACTCCAATCGGGACGAAACAGTACAGGTCAATATGGGACGGGTTAGGCTGAAACGGTCTAGGTTGTTACGGGCCCGGTCGGGTCGAAACGGTCCGGTTCGCTACGGGACGGGTCAGGTTGAAACGGTCTAGGTCGTTATCGGGCCCGGCCGCGTCGAAACGGTCCGATTTGCTACTGGGCCCGCCCGAGTCAAAATATTCCGGGTCGCTAAGGGACGGGTCAGGTTGAAACGGTCTGGGTCGTTACCACGCCCCGCCGGGTCGAAACGTTCCGGGTCGCTACCGGGCCAGGCCGAGTCGAAACAGTCCGGGTCGCTGCGGGACGGGTCAGGTTGAAACGGTCAAGGTCGTTACCGGGCCCGCCCGGGTCAAAACGTTCCGGGTCGCTACGGGACGGGTCAGGTTGAAACGGTCTGGGTCGTTACCGGGTCCGGTCGGGTCGAAACTGTCCGGGTCACTATTGGGCCCGACCGGGTTGAAACAGTCCGGGTCGCCACAGGACAGGTCGTTACCGGGCCAGGACGGGTCTAAACGTTCCGGGTCGCTATGTGACATCCGTCACTTTTCTTTTTATTTTATTTTTGTATATAATAATAATAATAATAATAATAATAATAATAATAATAATAATAATAATAATAAGTAATAATGTTATTCTAGTCCAACCACTCTTGAGCCCAAAACAATAACCAACCATCCTTTAATCTTTCCTTAAAAATCTGAGCCCATCCAGCAAGCCCAAACACTGCAGCCCAACAGAACCAACCCACTAAGCCTAGCCCACTGACCCTCCTCCTCTCAATCTAAAAAAAAAAAAAAAAAAAATGCTGCTGCCCGGACTCAAACCCGAGTCTGGAGCCGGGTCAGCAGCACAACACCCACACGGAACCAGCTGAGCTACGACTCGCTTCTGTTGTTAACCCAACTCGAATTATATAAAACACCAAACTCCACCCTCCTTTCCCTTGTCTGTTACGTGCAGCAGCGACGCACCACCATCAAATTTACCAACTTGGACGCGTATAAACCACAATTAAATCCGAAATTAGCTGGACTAAATCAAGTCTACCTTCCTATGATAGTTCTACGCGTGAATGATCCATGAATTTCACTTAATTGAATCAAAGTTTAAAACCCATCATTAAAACGCTTCTAATCAAGCCAATCAACATTCAATTCGCAGTTTATGCACAAAATTAAGAACAACTATATAAGCAGACCTCTATTTCGAATCAAACCCACCAAAAACCACTCTCTTTCACCTTCTAAATCTCTGGAAATCAAAGCTCTTGTGTTCGGCCCTTTTTGCACTCGTTTATACACCCTCTGGTACGTTAAAATCCAATTAACATTGGCTTTACAGTCGTTTTATAGTATAGATTAAAAGCCCTAACATTAATGTTATATTCGGCTTCGTTTTCTTGGTCGATTAACCAGATTAAGTTTCTAGGGTTTATAAGGAATGGGGAACCTGCAGACTTTGGGTTTTTAAATTATGTTTTCTGTTGTAAATACAAACAAGGGCGTAGCCCAGTGGTGGAAATCGTGATTGCTAATGTTTGAACCGAGTTTGCACCCAGGTTCGATTCCCACAGCCACCATTTTTTTTAGAATGTATATAAAAACCGGTTGTAACCCGGATTCGAACCCATGACCTCTTGCTTCCTAAGACTTATAATCACAGGCCCAGACCACTTGGTCTGGACCCTGAGAACATTAACAACCCAGATTGGATTATACTTAAACATTATTTAAAATCAAATAATATAATTCCTATAATTCATTTATTAATTAAAATCCGTTTATTTAACAAAACGATTTAAATAAATTGTACAAAAATTATTTTTATGTTATCCAAATGGTAAAGTTTATTATACAATTTTTAGTTTTTCAAAATCATTTATTTTATATATATTATAAATATTACATTTTTATTCAATTATAACTTTAAAATTCTATAAAAATATCTAAACGACTTTACAAAATTCCACAAAAATTATTCTAAACTTGTATACAATAGGCATTTCAGAAATAATTTTTATTTCAGAAAAATCATTCGTTTTATATTTTTTAATCGATTTTTATTACTTTAAACCATAAATAAATCATAATAAATTCATTTTTCAATGTTTTTGCACCAAAATTTTACATAAATTATTTCTATTCATTTGGAACAGAAATACAATTTTTAATTTAAAAAATTCTTTAATTTTAATATTTTTAAATATTAAAGTTATATTTTTGACAAATTGAAATAAATAGATTTAATATTCTATTTTTAAGAAAATAATTTTATAAAATTTATTTTCATACTTAAAACTTTATATTGTGACCATCTTTAATTTAATATTTACAAAAAGACTTTTATTTATTTATTTATCAAATTTCTCTTATTTATTAAACATTTTATTTATTAATCAAACGAATACTTATCCCTAATTTAAAACCCTAGAATATACTTGTAGACTAGATAGACTTAGACTTATTTGTTACTTTGTACATAGGGTAATACTTGGCAACATTGGATTACGCTTATTCAATTCCACAAGACTTACCACCTTGCTAAAGTGAGTATTACTTATCCCCTTTTTCGTTTTTACACTTTTTGGGGTGATTCATGCATAAGTATAAAAAACCTTCATATTCATTTACACATACATTTTTATTCATTTACAATTCATAAACGTGTCTTGTTTATCTTTGTGCTTATGTTTGAACATGAACGTAGCTTACATACAAAATCATACATCTAGACATAACTTATGTTATGGTGCTCTTTACATATAGACGTAACTTATGTTACGATGCTCATTTAGACATAACCTATGTTATGGTGCTCTTTTAGACTTGACACGTGTTAAGGTGCTCATAATCAATTTCATCTTACAAACTTTACATTTGATCTTTGTCTTGTTTGGTTACTTACGTGTTTACATAATGCCTTGGTAATGCTAGACACATGGATTGTACTACCTTTCAAAACTTATACTATATGTACAAAACTAGGTAGTACTCACCAACATCATATGTTGACAAAATTTATTTTCGTGCATGTTTCAGGATAAGCTGCTTGACCCTTCACATAGGACTTTGGACTTAGATTAAATCAATCAATTATCTCTATTTTTGTTGTCTTGTATTTATTATCACATGTTGTAAAACAATATTCAATAATCAAATATTTACATTTTAGTACCATGAGCTTTTGAACAATCATCACTACGTGGCACCTCGATGATTCCGCCATCGGTTGGGGTGTTACACGCTACCGGGCCCGGCGGGCCGAAACAGTCCGGGTCGCTACGGGACGGGTCAGGTTGAAACGGTCTGGGTCGTTACCGGGCCCGGTCGGGTCGAAACTGTCCGGGTCGCTACCGGGCCCGTCCGGTTCGAAACAGTCCGGGTCGCTCCAGGATGGGTCAGGTTGAAACGGTCTGGGACGTTACCGGGCCCGGCCGGGTTGAAACGTTCCGGGTCGCTACGGAACGGGTCAGGTTGAAACGGTCTGGGTCGTTACTGAGCCCGACCGTATCGAAACATTCCGGGTCGCTATCGGGCCATTTAGAATTTCCTCATAAAATCAATCGGAAATCACGCGAATCCAACTGATAATCGTGTCATCATACTCGGTTTGACCGAGCTTGACCAAAATTTCAAAACCTTCCATATTTGTAATCATAGTATAAATTGAGGCCTCCCGAACCACCTCCAAGCGCCGATAAACAAACCCCACTCCCAATTCTTTGTGTTCTTTGTGTTAATCGTGCAAATAAAGAGATTTTGACTTTCTGTTTGACCCGACAAATCTGTTCCAATTCGTATCAGTAAGTCGTGAATTATCCTATGTTTTTATTTCTCATCTTTGTCCGAATGATAGCCCTATGAAATATGGGGCTATCGTTTGTTAATTGTTTCAATTGGTAAATTAGGGTTCTTAGATAATTGGGGAAGAAGGTTCAAAACTATAAGGGTATAAAGATAATCGTTTATGTACTAAAACCGTTCTCAGGGTGTGGCTCAGTGGTGAGCCACACTTGTGATTAAGGCACTGAACCTGCCAGACTCGGGTTCGAGTCCTGCACCTGCACATATTTTTTTTGACCTTTTTCTTTATATAAATATATATTTCTCTTTTACTCTTTATATTTTAAAATAGTTTTAAAATACCAAAAGAGGATAATAAATTCTATAAAAATTATTTTATGTTATTCTAATGCTAAAGTTTATCATACAATTTTTAGTTTTTCAAAAATCATTTATTTATTATATATAATAAATATTACAAATTTATTCAATTATAATTATAAAATTCTATAAAAATATCAAAACGATTTTATAAAATTCCACAAAAATTATCCTAAACTTATAAAACAATAAACATTCCAGAAATGATTTTTATTTCTGAAAAATCATTTATTTAATATTTTTAATCAATTTTTGTTATTTTAATCATAAATAAATCATAATAAATTCATTTTTCATTATTTTTGCATCAAAATTTCACATAAATTATCATTAATCATTTAGATCAGAAATATAAATTTTTGATTTGAAATTTATAAATTTTAATATATTTTAATACTAAGTCTATATTTTGTCAAATAAGTAATAATATATATATATTCATTAATTAAGGAAATAATTTTATAAAAATTATTTTTCACAATTATTACATTCTAATTCAACTACTTTTAGTTAATATTGGTCAGAAATATTTTTATTAATTATTTCTTTATTTATTAAAGTTATTTAACAATTATTCAAATTTAATCATAAATCAATTATTAAACCCCCAAATTAGGAACCCTAGCACATTTTATACTAGAAAACTTAGACTTATTAAGTTTTCCCCAACACTTATTTATTACCTTGAAATATTGTGATATTTGGATACACACGAGCCACATTTACTTATATAACAAGAGTCTTCATACACTAAGGTGAGTTTACATAGCCCCTTTTTCTGTTTTACATTTTTGGGGTGAAACATGTTTAAACATTTTATACACTGTCATTTACTCATTCTTACATTGTTGAAAACTTGTGATTCAATTACACTATCATTTACTCATTCTATCATTTGACTGTAACAAAAAGACACAGTACAATCATTAACATTGATCAAGCCGCATGTTTAGATTATAGCGCTATAGGTCTGACAAACCCATCCCCCCGCATAAATTCAGGGATGATCGATAACAGTTACACTTTTACTAACTTGCGAGTTAGGTCTCAGTCGACACAAGGTTTGATTGTACAAAAGACGCATTGTTACATGTCGGACTCATATTCTATCAGTACTCATTATTATACTTCAATCATGATTGATATACAACGTATTGATTTCAATTAAATGCAAAACCTATGTATTCTCACCAACTATTTATAGTTGACCCCCCATCTTTCCAGCTTAACATGTTTCAGGTTTATTTGCTATTGGAAGTTGTACAAGTCTTGGAACACATAGGAGCTTTGGACCTAGTTTATAAAAATCCACTTTTGTAATCTTTATTTGTAAGATGAATTGTAAATTGTTTAATATTATTCAACTTTTATTTAGTACCATGAGCTATTGAACAATCATCACTACGTGACACCTCGATGTTTCCGCCATCGGTTGGGTGTTACAGATTGGTATCAGAGCCATGGTTATAGGGAATTAGGTTATTAGAAAAATAATCTAGTCTATAACCATAGGATTATAATCAGTACTTGCTCCTTTTACTTGCAACCCTACTTGTTTATAATCTCTATCTCCCTCCTACTTCTTATCCCTACTTTAATCCCTACAAGAAGATTGCTCTCCATCACTAGATCTACTCTTAGACTAATAGGACAAAATCCTCAGGTTTAGCCTGAACCACCTTGAGATCTCGTCGAAGTTCTAGATTTTAATAACGAACACGTGCAATCTGGAAAGGTGAACGCCTGTATTCTGAGTCTTCTGTCTAGGCTGGCATTGCGCATATATCCCAATCAGACGAGGGACCCGGATGCCTACCTGGGAATTCTCGGGATGAGTGTTCACTTATAGGCTAAAGCATGTCTTCACTATGTTATTAGAATCTAGAATCTTTGATAAGTCAACGTTTTCGTTTATTCGTTTTAATTAATGGATAAATGATTACATTCCTTTTATTACCTCATTCATTTCATTGTATCTCTTACAGATCATGCCTCCACGTCGCAGCACTCGCATTAACAGTGGTGAGAATCATGAGGAAGGGAGCAGCAACCACAACCATAACCACGACACTAACCACAACAATGGAGGTGATGCCCAACTGGCTGCGATCATTTCCCAACAAATGGCGCAACAGATCGCAACTCTGGTTCCTAACTTACTGGCTCAAGTCATCCAAATGAATGGAAATGGCAACGGAAATCACAATGGGAACGGGAATGGAAACGGGAATGGTCTCCCAGTCTGCACTCCCAAACACTTTAATACCTATAATCCTCCTAAGTTCAGTGGGGATGAAGGAGCTACTGGTCTCCTACAATGGTTTGAGGGTATTGAGAATACTTTCATTAACAGTGAGTGTCCCGATAACTTTAAGGTCCGTTATGCTATGAGTGTTCTTCACAAACGAGCACTCACTTGGTGGAATGAGGAAAAGCGCACCCGTGGAGCTGAAGTTGCACTTGCTATGACCTGGGATCAAGTCAAGGAGATAATGAAAGCTGAGTTTTGCCCACGTAACGAGGTCAAGAAATTACACTATCATTTACTCATTCTATCATTTGACTGTAACAAAAAGACACAGTACAATCATTAACATTGATCAAGCCGCCTGTTTAGATTATAGCTCTATAGGTCTGACAAACCCATCCCCCCGCATAAATTCAGGGATGATCGATAAAAGTTACACTTTTACTAACTTGCGAGTTAGGTCTCAGTCGACACAAGGTTTGATTGTACAAAAGACGCATTGTTACATGTCGAACTCATATTCTATCAGTACTCATTATTATACTTCAATCATGATTGATATACAACATATTGATGTCAATTAAATGCAAAACCTATGTATTCTCACCAACTATTTATAATCGACCCCCCATCTTTTCAACTTAACATGTTTCAGGTTTATTTGCTATTGGAAGTTGTACAAGTCTTGGAACACATAGGAGCTTTGGACCTAGTTTATAAAAATCCACTTTTGTAATCTTTATTTGTAAGATGAATTGTAAATTGTTTAATATTATTCAACTTTTATTTAGTACCATGAGCTATTGAACAATCATCACTCCGTGACACCTCGATGTTTCTGCCATCGGTTGGGGTGTTACAATGAGTCAGGTTTTAAACGGTCTGGGTCGTTACCGGGCCCGGCTGGGTTGAAACGTTTCAGGTCGCTACCGGGCCCGTTCGGGTCGCTACAGGACGGGTCGGGTTGAAACGGTCTTGGTCGTTACCGGGCTCGGTCGGGTCGAAACAGTCCGGGTCGCTACCGCCCGTCTGGTTCGAAACAGTCCATGTCGCTACGGGACGGGTCAGGTTGAAACGGTTTGGGTCGTTACCGGGCCCGCCCGGGTCGAAACATTCCGGGTTGCTACTGGGCCAGGCCGGGTCGAAACGGTCCGGGTTGATAACCAGCCCGATAGGGTCGAACCGGTCCGGTTCGAAATGAAATATTTTGGATCCCTTTTAATTTTATTTTTTAAGTTTATTTTTGTTTTTTTTAATTTTAAATTTGTTTTTTTTACTTTATTTTTAATTTTTTTATTTACTTTTAAAAATTTTTATTGTTATTTTAATTTTTTTTTATTTTAATCTATTTTGATTTGACCTATCCAAATCATACCGTTCAGACCTAAACCCATCCTAAACCATTTTTTTAATCTACCCATCTTGACCCATACTCATCCTAACCAAAACCATTCTGACCCAACAACCAAACCCACCCAACCTACCCATTTTGCTACCCAAAGTTAAGTGTCTCACACTAAACATTGTAAAAGCTTCATGTATCTCCAAACCATTTTATTGGGTTCTGGGGGAGATTTCTTGCAAGACTAAAGGACACCTCTTCCTACTTAGTGATTCAACTTTCATAAGGGACGAAAGGAAGAAGGGAAGACCTTCTTCTTTCGTATGCATGTTCTCTAAAGTGATGCTGAATCATTTAGGCCAAATCTCAGGCAAATCTCTTTACAACAGAGGGCTCTTCCCAACAGAACCATATGAAGCAGTGGATATCTGGTTGTACGATACATACTTTGATGGCATTTGAAGCATTTAGGGCCTTTTATTAGTTATGCAACAATGGTTGTACCTCAAGCATTATAAGTTGCAACCGCCTTAAATTTAAAAGTTTTCGAGAATTGACATTTTATTAGATAAAAGCGTCTAAAAAATAACAAGTTCTTAACAAACCTATTTCATTAAGACTCCACAATCACATGTGATTATGAATTTAGAATGTTTATAGATGCAGTTTTTTTAAACGGCTAATTTTTTCCTCCATTTTTTACACCCTTACACCATTTTTTACACCCCTTATTTCATCCCCTTTTCAATACTCGTTTTTCTTTTTTTTCTTTTTTTTTTTTTTTTTTTTTGCCTCTTATGAGGCTTGAACTTTCAAGCTTCCATTTGAAACCCTGAACCTTTACCACCACACTACAAGGGATAGGGCTTTATAGATGTAGTTATTTGTTCATCACTACACCAAATTTCCACACCTTAAAACTGTCAGATTCTTTATGTTTAGTGCTAATTGGTTTCAGACCAGTTTTGAGTCAAGCCCATTTAGTTGTTGATCATGGTGGTACATGAATGCACCTAGTTAGGTGTCAGCCACCTTGTTGCTTTTCGTAACTTTACACACAAAAAAAAACTACATAAAATATGGCAAGGAATAGATTTAAGCTAGCAAAGTAAAAAACACAAAGCTATAACCGCTGGAACCAAGTCCTACTTTTTAAATGGGTTCACCTGATACTTATCTATGGGTTCATCTAATTTTTTTTGTATATTCTTTATTAAAAAAGCGAAAGTAAGCGAGTTCATGTGAACCCGTCGCTTAGTCAATAGGTCCGCCCTTGCAGCCATTAACTTAGATGTTGCTACATTTATTCTTCTTTTTGCCTCAAGTTGCAACCTTTTTGAATTTAAACAAGCATCATATACTCCTTCAAGGCACATCAACGATGGCTCTACTTCTTTTTCCTTTTTTTTTTTTAAATCATCTTCTTGTGTTTAAGCTGATAAAATAGATTAGCGAGCATGCTTCTTTCTGCAAAACATGTATTTCATTAACATTTCATCATATGAAACAGTCAACTCACTATTAAGTTGTCCAATAGAACAAATTAGCATCTCATCTCAACAACCTCACTTTTTTTTTTTTTTTAGAAATTATGATAAAAAAAAGTTCACCACTCAACCGAACATAACATGCGTGAACCATATTTAAAAAAGGCAAACTCAACCCATATCTTTAGCACTATTCGGAACCGGACAGGTTAGGGTCTACACAAAAAAAATGATGACGTCAGGGCATCAACTAAAAGTATCAACTTCCATAACTTACTTGAATATTTAACAATAAAATCACCTGCAGATAAGTGTGGCCTTTAGAAACCAGCTTCCCCCAGGATTGTTGCTGCTTCTATGTTGTCAAGTAACCATTGGCCAAGAAACCTAAAGGTAAGCATGTTCACATTTCTTATCATCCTGCATAAGGACTAAAAGAAGAGTAAACCTTTAGCCCTTGGTAGCCATAAAAATAAACTCTTAACATAAAATATATAAGCTTTTGATCACTTCCTCGAGATTCATATCTCATGCTCAATTTAATGAAACTACACCACTTCCATCTGTCAACAATTTAGTGTTTAATGTTTATAGAGATTGACATACCTTTCCTTCCATCATATAAACAATTTATTGTTTAATGTTTAATCACAAGCCTCCATTCATCTCTTCGTAACTCACTGTGATAAACCAGTGACATACAAACTCAACATAAACCATAAATACTAAAAGTAATAAAGGAACTCTTACCAACTCTTAGATCTCGATCTAGATCTGGACCTTGATATTGAGCTGTTGTATCGTTTTTGTGGTGGCGAAGGAGGTCAGTACCTAATGACCAAATCGAGCCATTTTATGAGTTTAAAATATCCCTAAGAACCAATACATAAGTGACCCAGACACATACACATACCTTGTCTTCCTCGAGTATGACATCCGGAAGAACCAAGAGGAAAAAAAAAACAAACACAATAAAAGCCCAAGGTTGAGAAAGAGGAGATTCGAAGTGGCTTTTCAGTATTTAGGCCTTACATATACAATGATTTAATATCTAGACCTGAATCCTCAAACTTACTAATTGAAACATAGACCATAACATAGGTTAGATTTACAATGGCTTACTTTGAGAAGGTCTAGAAGGTTGGTGAAGGCACTCAAATTGCTTGTAGGTGAAGAACGTTAGAACCGTCACTACTGCAAATAGAAAATGGGCGGTAGAACGAAGGTTTGTGGAGCTAAAAACCTATTTCAAAATTCAAACAAGAATACAATGGAGCCAAAAGTCTGACTTTGTGTGTGTGGAGTGGTATGGGGGGCCAGGTTACAAGATATGTTAGGTTTGATGACTTGTACCTTGTGCATATAAAAGTTGTAAAATTCACAATTTTAAGAGGCTCCGTCTATTCCCACCCCCCACCTTCTATTTCCACCCCCTCAAAGCGCCTCGCTTAGGCCTAAGCGAGGCGCTTTGAATTCATTCAGAGGAGGTCAGTACGAGGGGGCAGAAAAAGCTGATTTTTAATTCGAAGCGCCTCGCTTAGGCCTAAGCGAGGCTCTTCGGATCAAAAAAAATTTTTTTTGATCTTTTGAGTTAGTTTTTTGTTTTTTTTAATATAATTATTATAAAAAAAAATGTTCTTTTGACAAACGTCTGGCTAACCTGAATTTCCTTTGGATCAAAATGTCAACTTTTTCCTGCCACCCTCGTATGGTTTGGCTAACCTGTCCAGTTATCAATCTCACTGTCCAACAACTGAATTTTACTTGCTTGCATGAAAAGTAATGATCTGAATTTTACTTGCTTGCATGAAAAGTAATGATCAGGAACATTCCAAATAACCGTCCAATTTCAACTTTTGTTTAACTCATGATATATCCACCAAATCATTTCTTCAAGTTCATTTCACCAAAAAAGGCATAACTGTAATGATCAGAAACATTCCAAATAACTGTTCAATTTCAGCTTTTGTTTAACTATTGTAGCAACTTCCATAGAGAAGTTATCAATCTCACTGAGATGATATCTTCTCTTTAGGTTTTGGAATTAATGAGACAACTTTTCAGTTGTTATCCGAGATATAGCGGTCAACGATGAAGACAACCTGAAAACAACCGGATACCATGGATCAGAGAGATTCAAGCTAATTAAACTCTATATCTCAAGTTGGTGCAAGTTATGTTGTAGCTCATATGTTATTATCTCTTCTCTTATTCTCTCTTTCTCAAGTTCTCGATGGATTATTGCTCTCATATCATGGATCAGAGAGATTTAAGCTAATTAAAGTCATATCTCACTGTAATGATCAAGAATATTCCAAATAACTGTATAATTTAAGCTTTTGTTTAACTAATTTAGCAACAGTCCAAATAACTGTAATGATCGCTACGGTTAGTGGATACCATGGATCAGAGAGATTCAAGCTAATCAAACTCCGGGCAACCCTTGTTTGATTATACTCGTGTACAACCTTTATCTCTTTATGTATGAATAGTGACCATCTGACAATGATCAGAAACATTCCAAATAACTGTAATGATCGCTACTGTTGATTGGTATATAGAGAGCAAACCGACGATCATTCAAAATTTAAAGTTACCGCTAACCTCTGCGCCATCATCGTTGACAGATATCTCTCTGAGATGATAGCTTCTCTTCAGATTCTGATTGCACCGGTGAAATTGGAATTGGAATTAATGAGACAACTTTTCAGTTGTTATCCGAGAGATAGCGGTCAACGATGAAGACAACCTGAAAACAACCGGATACCATGGATCAGAGAGATTCAAGCTAATTAAACTCATATCTCAAGGTGGACTTAAGCACCTGAACGGGAAGTTGAAATTTTGAATGATGTTCGTCAACTGCACCGAACACACTACAATTATTCACTATTTTATACATACAACACAACTTCATCGTTGAACGTACTGTCTTCTTTGATCTTGATCTTCACACTTGCTTTTGACAAATCCATTGTTGTTTCCATAGACATTCAAGCAAACAAACAAACAAAAAGATGTTCGACCGGTCTTTGGCAATCCCTTAACTAGTACTACCTAAATTCAAAAGGAGGCAAATCGTTTGAAATGGTGAATACATCTTCTTTTGACAGAATTGGGATCATAGGTTGACCAACTTGTCATAGAGTTTTGACTTCCCATATATGCTTGTTTTGTATCTGGTTCCATGTTGTTTGGATGATTTGCATGGAGGGTTAGAGAAGGGGAAGAGGGAAAGTTAAGGAATATTATATAGGAATTGGAGAAGTATTTAATATATAATGTGAAAGTATTTAATGCTTATTTAAAGGGTGGGAAATGTGCCTAGGGAGTTACGTGCATTATCTAGTATTGAAACTTGTGATTAAATAATATATTAATACATCAATGGACTACACTCACGGTATGTGCATCACGTATTTTCATTCTTTCCTTGATCTGCAATATCTGAAAATTATCATTTCTTGACATGCTTGGTAACACCTTGATCTGCAATATTTGAAAATTATCATTTCTTGACATGCTTGGTAACACCTTGATTTGTAATATCTGAAAATTATCATTTCTCGAAAAGTAATTAAAAACACTAAAAATGAATTAAAAACAATTGTTGCGAGTTAGGTTTAGTCGGAGGACCACGTACAATGATTCATCAAAGTTGTACAAAGCTGGATGTTTTTACTGGAAAACTAAAACGAGCAATTAACGAAACGAAACGGAGAGATATAATTTTCTTGGCTTGGAAACAACTTAAAAGAACCAAAAATGAATTAAAATTATTTTTTGGTGATTAACAGATAATTTTAAAGAATTAAAAGAAATTCAAATTTTTTAAAAAAAGGCTAAAGCACCTCGCTTTGGTCAAAGCGAGGAGCTTTAGTGCCTCGCTTTGACCAAAGCGAGGTGCTTTAGTGGTTTGATTAGACCATAGGCGCCTCGCTTTGACCAAAGCGAGGTGCTTTGGCCTTTTTTTTAAAAAATTTGAATTTCTTTTAATTCTTTAAAATTATCTGTTAATCACCAAAAAAATATTTTAATTCATTTTTGGTTCTTTTAAGTTGTTTCCAAGCCAAGAAAATTATAACTCTCCGTTTCGCTTCGTTAATTGCTCGTTTTGGTTTTCCATTAAAAACATCCAGCTTTGTACAACTTTGATGAATCATTGTACGTGGTCCTCCGACTAAACCTAACTCGCAACAATTGTTTTTAATTCATTTTTAAGTGTTTTTAATTACTTTTCGAGAAATGATAATTTTCAGATATTACAGATCAAGGTGTTACCAAGCATGTCAAGAAATGATAATTTTCAAATATTGCAGATCAAACATTTAAAGATATATTAACAAACATTTAAAAATAACTTTTCATGCAAAGCAGGTAAAATTCATTGTACAAACTGACGATCATTCAAAATTTAAAGTTACCGCTAACCTCTGTGCCATCATCGACTACAGCAAACCGACGATCTTCCTCCACGGCACTCCTAATGGGCCTCTCTTTATTTCACGGTACGATTTGTGTTTTTGTTGCTTTATAAATAATAAGTTTTGTGTTTATCAAACCCTAACGTCTGAGCAATGATTTATTAAATCGTTTTACTAATTTCCGATTCTTGATACTTTCATAAATCGTTTTACTAATTTCCGATTCTTGATAATAACAAATTATTATAATAATAAAACAAAGGAACTAAATTACAAATATAATAAAAAATAATAATAATAATGTAATATAGTCATTGTTAATGCTCAAAAAAGTCAACCTTTGTTGACTCATAGGAGTCTTGAAGACGAAATGAATTTTACAAGATACTTGAAACAAGGTATGGATATGGAGAATAAATATTTGACTATACGTGGTTGATGATGTCAAGTTTAAGTCGTTGATTCATTTAGAAATCGAAAACGCCTATCGTTGTAGCTCATATGTTATTATCTCTTCTCTTATTCTCTGTTTCTCTAGTTCTCGATGGATTATTGCTCTCATATCGACTCTCACAATTATTCACAATTTTATACATACAACACACCTTCATCGTTGATCGTAATGATCAGGAACATTCCAAATAACTGTATAATTTCGTACAAGATTCCTATGCAAGCAAGTCAAATTCAGTTGTTAGACCAACTTGAGATATGAGTTTGATTAGCTTGAATCTCTTTGATCCATGGTATCCAGTCTTCTTGATCTTGATCTTCACACTTGCTTTTGACAAACGTCTGGCTGACCTGAAGTTCCTTTGCAACCAGGTAAAAAGGAACTACGTTGCAAATATAAAAATCCATCACATCACGATTATACTCTTTATGTATGAATAGTGACCCTCTGGCAAACCTACCTCTGTTTTGAATTTGTTACCTCCATAGAGAAGTTATCAATCTCACTGTAATAATCAATAATATTCCAAATAACTGTATAATTTAAGCTTTTGTTTAATTAATTTAGCAACTGTCCAAATAACTGTAATGATCGCTACTGTTGATTGGTATATAGAGAGCAAACCGACGATCATTCAAAATTTAAAGTTACCGCTAACCTCTGCGCCATCATCGTTGACAGATATCTCTCTGAGATGATAGCTTCTCTTCAGATTCCGATTGCACCGGTGGAATTGGAATTGGAATTAATGAGACAACTTTTCAGTTGTTATCCGAGAGATAGCGGTCAACGATGAAGACAACCTGAAAACAACCGGATACCATGGATCAGAGAGATTCAAGCTAATTAAACTCATATCTCAAGCCGGTTCAAGTTATGTTGTAGCATCTTTGATCATCTTCTTTGTAATTACTTTTTATTGTTTCGGGTTCCCTTCCATCGTTGACAGATATCTCTCTGAGATGATAAAGGTAGATCATGGAAAGTTGAACTCAAGAAAACAAAGATGAAACCGATTGTTAAAAGTATCAAGACTATGAAATTAGTAAAACAACTGAATTTTACTTGCTTGCATGAAAAGTTCAATTTCAGTTCAAACTTTTCAAACACCTGCAACATCTCAAGAGTCGAGGTCCTCTGAAAAAGACATCGTACAATGATTTGGACTTGCAAATATTTGGACTTGACAGATATCTCTCTGAGATGATAGCTTCTCTTCAGATTCTGAAAGTGGATACCATGGATCAGAGAGATTCAAGCTAATTAAACTCATAGGTAAGAACATTGTGGATGAGGATTGTTTATCTTCCATTGATTTCAACTATGTTGCCAAATAACTGTTCAATTTCAGCTTTTGTTTAACTATTTTAGCAACTTCCATAGAGAAGTTATCAATCTCACTTCTCACTGTCCATGTTTACCTTCAACGTCCAACGGTAATGAGTAACCTATACACCTCTACAATGATGTGATTTGTTTTTAGATAAGGAGGTATATGTACAATGAACATTTTACGCTAAATAAAACCGATTAATGGCAGGTTTGCCAGAGGGTCACTATTCATACACACAACTTTTGCTCTAGTAGTGTGCTCTACCTTTTTGACAAACACCTGGCTAACCTGTCCAGTTATCAATCTCACTGGCAATCATCCGCTGCATGCTTTTCGCAGCCTTCACTGAAAAGAACCCTAGTAGTGGTTTTCATCTCTTTACCTGTAAACTCAAATCTCAAGTCGGTCTAACAACTGAATTTGACTTGCTTGCATAGGAATCTTGTACGAAATCATTCTCACATGAATATCCTTTGATGAATGTATTAGGGGTTGGAAACTCTGAAGACCAATGACCCTCTAGCAAACCTCCGTTAAGGTCTTCAGAGTTTCCATGGGAAGGTAAACATATATAACATTCTCTTCTTCTTCCCTTACAAATCACTTTGCCATTAATACAAATCACATTGTGCATGACATTACATTCTGCATGTGTCATTTCATAACTTGCACCGGCTTAAGATATGAGTTTAATTAGCTTAAATCTCTCTGATCCATTGTATCCACTTTCAACTAAATCTTTCTCTGATATACTCTATATCAACCGAAATTGAGTATCATCAATCTGGTATTAGTGGTTGGAAACTGTGATGAAAAAGCTAGTGTGTGTTGAACAAGAAGATGATCAAGGATGCTACAACATAACTTGCACCGGCTTGAGATATGAGTTTAATTAGCTTGAATCTCTCTGATCCATGATATGAGAGCAATAATCCATCGAGAACTAGAGAAACAGAGAATAAGAGAAGAGATAATAACATATGAGCAACAACGGGGCCGATTGGTTTTGGAAGCTACAACATAACTTGCACCGGCTACTTTTTAGTTGTTATCAGACGAGGACTTGCCTGTGTTGCCGCATTTAATGAAATTTAACGCGCATACCGCATTCATTGACTTTACGTGGTTGATGATGTCAAGTTTAAGTCAATGACAATGTTGAGGGTTATTACTTTGTTTTTTAATTTTTTTAACTTTTTATAATTATTAAATTAAAAAAAAAACAACTCAAAACATCAAAACACTACCAAAATAAATTACCCCCTCCAAGCGCCTCGCTTAGGCCTAAGCGAGGCGCTTGGAGAGGGTTTAAATAGAAGGTAGGGGTTTAAATATAACCACCCTTTTAAGAGATTTGGTGAAAAGACTTTTTTGCCTTCCTAATATACATTATAAGATAGTATAGATATATATATATATATATATATATATATCATTTTACATGAATAATTTAATTTGTATTCATACAAGCAGCCTATGTATTAATTGGTTGATATGTATTCGTTGTAGTAACTTGTCTCGTGTTTTAACATAATTTTTGAAGCCGAGTGATTTTGAGTTGCCCATTTTTTTCAATTGAAGTTAAAGTTATCGTGTTGTGTCTAACTTAATCTATATTCATAGGTGGCTCCATCATGGTGAACTTCACTCGGGTGCCTAATTTACGTGAGACATGTATGAAGAAAATGTATGCAATCGTGTTAGTCACTACAACGTCATGCAATTAAAAGAGTTTGGTAGGTCAATTTATTTTTGTGGTTTAAGTCATAATATTATTGAAGTCATGATTTTTATTGATTTAAATTATTGTATTGATAATTAGTTTATAATATTGTGCTTTGAATGTTTGATGTCAATTATGTGTATAAATCGATGAAATGCATTATGTGTTTTACTTTTTGTTTACTTTGTGCACAAACAAAAGTTGAATATCATGTGATATTTTGCTTTATGTAATATTTTAAAGTATAAATTAAATCTGATAAGATTATTTCATTTTATAATACATAGAATTTTTTTTTCTGTTTTTATCAATTAGTTTATAATGTTCAAATGTTCTGTGTATATTGATAACGTTAAGCATATGACAATCTGCTAATGGTTTTTAATTTGTTTTTCCCTCATATTTTTATTCTTGAATTCTTTGACAAATTAGAGCTAGATATTTAGTAATACACTTCATGGGTGGTTGTACTAAAACATTACAGTGTGAGAATAATTTTTATAAAATTATTTTCATAATTAAAGTGTATATAATATAATATAACTTATTAATCAAAACATGTTAAAAATATTAAAAAAATATTAAATTTCATAAATTTTAGGTTATAAAATTATATTCCAGATCTAGATTATATGTGAAATTTTGGTGCAAAAATGATGGAAAACAAATTTATTATGAATTTATTATGATTAAAATAAGAATAAATTGATTAAAAATAATTAATAAATCTTTTTCTGAAAATAAAATTTAGTTTTATAAAGTTTATTAGTTTATAAGTCTAAAATAATTTTTGTGGAATTTAATAAAATTGTTTAGTTATATTTCTAGAATTTTTAATTTATTTATAAATAAACTTGTAATATATAATACATATTAAATAAATGATTTTTCTAAAAATAAAAACTGTATAATAAAGTTGAGAATTCATTTTAGGATCGTAAACACGAAACGTGATCTCATGAATACCAACCTTAGGGTGCGGAATCCCCTTGGTTGTGCAAAATGATTCAGAAATAATTAGTAACGATCATGATGAAAACAGACTGCGAATCACAGAGCAATTTCCATAACTTTACTCGTGTATTAGATCAAATCAAGAATATTACAGATGAAAAACCTAGACCTAATATAGAGAATCTCACAATCTGGGGAAAAGGTCAAATGATCAACTACTATTCAAAATAACTAATTTTCCCCCTTATATACACATTCCATTCGACCCATGAAGAGGTCGAATGGGTTCATTCGACCCTTTCAGGGTTCGAATGAATCCTTCTTCTGTACATTCAGTCTTTATTCGACCCATGATAAACTCTATTCGACCTCTCGACTGGTCGAATAGGTCTTCAAGCTATCAACATTCATCAAAGTCTTGGTCGTTTTCTGATTATCTAAACCTTCAACATTCAGTATCGGATCACTAGCCGGGGACATACATGAATAATGCACTAACAAAAGTTTATCATATATATATATATCATCAAATAAATTTTGTAGAATTTATAAATCATATTTGCTATTTTAAAAGTTTAATAACTAATATTATATGAAAATATAAGGAAAAAGGTAGATAACATAAAAAAAAAATATATGGTGGTTATGAGGTTCGAACCCGGGTCTACAACTGGGTTGGATTTTATCACAAGTATGGCCACCACTAGGCCACACCTTGAGAACGAGTTTTAAACATAATCATATATTTATGTAATGTGTTAGAATGATGATATGATTCCATTTATAATAAGAAAAGAAAAAAACATTAGTGCCCTGAATCGAACCCACGACCCAAAGCTCCAACAATAGTCACACAACCATCTGATCTAGATCAGATATCAATTTTAATGTGTTTCTGAAATGTTTTTGAAGATACGTGAATTGGTATCATCTTCCCCAAATGTAACTATGAACCCTAGTTTACCAATTGATCCAATTAACAAACAATAACCCTAGAAATCATGGCGTTATTATTCAGCCTATATCAAGGAACAAAAACACAAGTTTAATTGAAACTTACAAAAGCCGAAGCTATCCCAATGACCAAGTCAACAGAAAGTCAAACGAGCAAAAAAATGCTTGATTTCTTGTTCTCTAGAGTTCGAAAGGAAGAATTGGTTGAGAGCTTTTGATTTTTGGCCGGTTTAGCTCAGAAGTAAGGGTTCAATTTATAATGTGCTTGTCGTTTTGGAATGTTTTAAATTCTTTGACCACCATAGGGTCAAAACGCGTCATAATGTGGCTAAAATGGAAAGAGTTGAGCGATTAATGCGAGCTTAATGGACGTGCCATGATCTGTCAGTCACATAATCACCATCAATAGTGATTTGGTTTCCAAATCTAGGCTCAATTACGCGGTTAGAAGTGTGTTGACTAGGTCTTTGGATTCGGCTATGCCTTTGTATATTACTTAAGCCTTCCTATTACAAAGCACAAAGTCTCAAGTGTACTTGTGGTTGGTGTGTTTGTGTGATATCCTCTTGGTCTTGGTTTCGAGCCCAACAGGCCACACTTTTTTCTAAAACAATTTTTAAAGTAGTTTTCTTATAAAACTAAATTGGTTTTGTTATTAATCCATTATTTTAAAAAAATTATAAGGACATGCTAAAAGAAACTACAAAATCCGAAATTGATAGATAAAGGGGAAAGTTTATAGATTTCAAAGAAAAAAAATCTCCTGGTGTTACAGTCTCCCCTACTTTTAGAAACTTCGTCCCGAAGTTAGAAGAAAACATAGAGTTGAGGGTAGTTGGCTCATGTTTGCAAGAGATGAATATAAGGGATAGAGGTTTTAAAAAAACATCAGGTTATGTCTCATTAATCGGAGTTAAAGTGTTATGAATATATGTGTAAGAGAATTCGTAATGAATTAATAATCAAACTAGGTTAAATTGTGTAATGAATCCTAAGACCCCTGATGGAGCCTAGGTTCGAGGTAAACATAGATCACTAAGTTGTTATTGTAATTGAATGTAGGTCACAATGCATCTTGTTGAACTAACACATTACTAGTTAGGACTAATGCTTGGCTCGATTCCCAGTCGCATTCTCTACACACCTTTAGTGCTTATATAAAGGTGTACTGCAGCTAACCCACCACACCTTCGGTGTTTCGAGAATGTACTGCTTGTCTACCCAAGCACCTGGTTCGATCCCCAGTTTCACCTTCGCATCACCATTAGTGTTTATATATAGGGTGTACCGCAGCTAACCCACCACACCTTTGGCACCTTGAAAGTGTACTGAACATCTTCACAACGTCCTAATAGAAATACATCCCACCTTAATGTACCTGTAAATTTAGGATTACGTTCCGGACCGCAACCGCCAATTTACCTTACATTAAGGTGTTATGTCTCTCTAAACAAAACAACACGTTGAGTCACATGGTTGGTATAATAATGGACAAGTTCCCTTTGTCTCGTGTATCAAATTTTCTAGTTTATATATCAAAAGTCACATCCAATCGACTTTCAAGCATCTAAACAATTAAGTTTCTTAGCACAAATAGGTCTATACGCATCGAGTTCCTAGTAACATCTCGTAGGGTTGTAAACAAAACATGATATTCAAAATTTCAAGCATCATGGTAGTTAAATTCCACCAAGTCATATATATCAATTGAAACATGTAAAGCTAAGGTTTGAATAAAGGTAGTCATAATTCACTTTAAAACTGATTTGCAACATAAAATAAAACAACAATTTGAATTCAAATTGAATGGTCTTGACATCAGAAGATCCTTCGCTTGAGTGGTTCCAATAGACTCGTCCTTAACTAGGAGGATTTTGGTTCTAAATTAGATTAGGGCATTGATTCCGAAAGTGGTTTGGATCGCCGCATTCAAAGCATTGACCATAGTTGTATCTTCCAGGTTGTCTAGCATCAGGAGCTTGGTCAGGAGCAACAGGTTGGGCTGGAGCAATCAATTGGTTGGCATTGAGGGTTTGAGCTGACCAACATATGTTTACCAAATGTCCAAACTTACCATAATTGGTGCACAAGCGACATAGAAAATGGTTAGGATGGTGATATTTACATATGTTGCATAGGGGTAGTTGTCCTCCAGAGGGTTTCTTGGCAGGTGCTACTTGGGTCAAAGGGGTAGCATTGGTGATTATAGCAAGGTGTTCGGCTTTACGTTTAGAAGAAGGCTCATCTTGGGTGTCATTGTCCGCGTCTTTCCTTGTACCCTTACGAAACAAGGTACCATTCTTCACATGATTGTTAGTTAGAACGACGGCCAAACGCTTAGCTTCTTCAAGAGTAGTTGGGTTTCTTCCCCACACAGTGTCCTGGATCTGCATAGGTTACCCACCGATGCACTTCTTGATGGCTATAGATAGGGGAGTGACTTTATGGGGTAGCAATAAACTGAGTTCATGGAAACGAGTATTATAGGCAAGGTTTTCCTCACTATCCTGAATAAGGTTAAAGAACTCATCTTCTAACTTCTTAATCTCGTTACACGGACAAAATTCTGCCTTCATTATCTCTTTAGCTTGATTCCATGGTAGAGCTAGTGCCACTTCCGCTCCACGGGTACGTTTCTCTTCATTCCACCATGTAAGTGCCCGCTTTTGTAGGACACTCATCGCGTAGCGAACTTTAAGGTTATTGGGACATTCACTATTGATGAAGGTATTCTCTATGCCTTCGAACCACTGCAAGAGACCATTGGCTCCTTCATCACCACTGAACTTGGGAGGGTTACAGGAGTTAAAGTGTTTGAGGGTGCAGACAGGGTGAGCATTTCCATTACCATTGCCATTCCCGTTGTGGTTACCATTTCCGTTGACATTACCATTTGCTACTTGAGCAATTTGGGCAACCAAATTGGGGAGTACTGCCGCCATTTGTTGGGTGATGATCGCGGCGAGTTAAGCATTGCCAGGGTTACCGTTGTCCTGGTTGTTGTTGTTATTGTTGTTGTTGGTGTTGTCGTTGTTGTCATTGTTGTTGTTGTTGCGAGTGCTACGACGAGGAGGCATTTTCTGAAAGGAATACAATGAAGATTTCAATGAGACATAGAATGGACAAGGGTAATGAGATATAATAAGGAGTGTAATCATTTATTCATTAATTAAAACGAATAAACGATAACGTTGATTTATCAAAGTTTCTAGATTCTAATAACATAGTGAAGACATGCTTTGGCCTATTAGTGAACACTTATCCCGAGAATTCCCAGGTAGGCATCCGGGTCCCTCGTCTGATTGGGATATATGCGCAATGCCAGTCCTAGATAGAAAACTTAGAATACAGGCGTTCACCCTTCTAGATTGCACATGTTCGTTATTAAAATCTAGAACTTCGACGAGATCATCAAGGTGGTTCAGGCTATACCTGAGGATTTTGCCTGGGTAGATCAGGATTGCAGCAGACGAATAAGAGTAGACAACTCGTAGGACTAGGGTAGTATAGGGTGTGGGATAGGGATAAGGATAAGGAAGCAAATAGGATTGCAAGTAAGAGGAGCAAGTACTGGTTAAAGTCTCCAAGGTAATAGACTAGATTATTTTTCTAATAACCTAATTCAATATAATCAAAGCTCTGATACCAATATGTAACACCCCAACCGATGGTGGAAACATCGAGGTGTCACGTATTGACGATTGTATAGCAGCACGTAGTACAAAAGATTCCGCATATTTTATTTATTTTAAGATTTCGTACATACAATGACAACTTGGGTAAGATACAACAATCTCTAATTACTTCCTAAGAGTTCATGCATCCTATGTAATCCAAAAGCTTGTAAATCCTCCGTGCGATAATAAACCCTGAAACATGTTAGTTTTAAAAGATGGAGGGGTCAACTATAAATAGTTGGTGAGAATACATATGTTTGATGTCACACCCTCAAATTTCCACTGCGGGGTTTATACCCCGAGGCGCATGACAAACCAGGATCCCATAGCCATAAGTCACATGAACGACTCTAAATGCCCAACCATTTAGTTCGTTATTGTAAAAACCAAGTTTAAAGTTTTAACCAAACCAATAATTGTATAGCGGAAGCGAATGGAAAATAATTAAATAACGTCTGCGCAAAACACCGCCCAAAACCAAATAAATAGTAAATGTTAAAAATAGTTTAGTGTTTGAGACCCATGATATGATGCATGTCCTAACTGTGCTCCGTTCCTAGTTACCTGCAAAAGCATGCTATCGTGTGTCAACATAAAGCTGGTGAGTTCACAAAGTAAAGCAAACATGTATAAAAATGTGTTGGTTTCCAAAACCACGTAACCAATTAATAACGTAGGTCCTCCAGACCCAAAAATGTTCAAGAGTTATCAGTTTAAGTGTGTCAGGGGTAGCTAGCCCACTCAATGTAACTAAACAGGATTATTGGGACACCTTTAGTAAATAGTAATTTGCCTCGATAACTGGTGTCTATCAACACCAGTTCTCAAATGTGGTCAGAAGTTCATGCCCGTGCCTCAAGCACCTCAGACATGAGGTTGCTGCACAACCTAATAGCGCTATCAACTAATACCCCGCTCGCCTCCAGCGATTAACCCAATAATATGCAAGGACTTTCCAATGATAGAGTGCTTAGTTTACAAAGGACCAATAAGTTTTAAGCTGATCAAAAACCCGATCCACACAAGGAATCGTAAAACCGACCCACACAAGGAGTCAATACCTGAGTAGTCCCAAACTGGACTAGAAAACGTTTACCAAAGTTGTCTCTAACCCGAGACGCATGCTTTTGAGAAAAAGAGTAGTGAAACTCACCTTAGCGTGCAAGCAAAAGAGATCTGACCCGCAAGTAAAGTATGCTACCGACACCCTAATACAAATGTCACTAGGTGAGTATATGTGCATAACCAACACACCATATAACTCGTTTATCCGAGACTTTTAAATGTTCAAAACCGTGTAGTGACACCTAATGACTCTACATGCTCAAGTATGTCCTACGTATCCCGTTGGTGATCATAGTGATTATTATCAGTTTAATACATCAAATACATCTCATACAAGTTTTCACACAAGTACATGTCAATTACATACCACATACAACTCCAAATAGTCACATAAAGACCCTGTACACAATCTGCGTTTTTAGGACAGATTGTGCGCTGTGAAAAACGAATTATTTAAAATACTTAACGAATGAATTAAAGTCCCAAATGTTTACTGAGTATTCATTGGGATTCAGTTGCAAACCCATATTTTTGTTTTGTCTTAAAACCAAACACAAAATTATGAAAATTCGTTCAATACAGCTATGTCCAGAAAATTTCCTCAACAGGTCAGTTTAGTAGAAAAATTCTCAAAAATTGTGTATTCATCCAAACGGGATGAATCCACTTAGAAAAGCTCAATGTTTCCAATATTGTCCTACTGTAAAAATTTCATAACTTAATTCCTTGTAAATCTCAAGTTATGACCATTTAAAGTTAACCCAATTCACAAATCCGAAAATCTGATATGACCCCTAATCAATTAAAATTCCAAAAACGACTCAAACGATGTCCAAATCTGATGGTTTTGCCCATTATGAAAAGCTAAGACCTTGTACATTACAATCATGCAAAGAAATCATCAAAACAATCAATTTACCAACCCGTTACCGCCCCTACAAAACGTTCAAACGAATCTGCCAGAATTTTAAACTTGCATTCCAAGTAATCTACAAACCCTAATTTTCCATGAACATCCCTAATACATGTATAACACATACAATACTGATTAAACACCATATTAACATAGCAAAACACATATATTATCATGTGAAAACCCTAATCATGGCTACTAACAACAATCATCATCATCAAATCATCAAGAACATTCAAGAACTCCTATACATACATTCATGCGATTATATATATGTTGTTTTTAGAGTTTTTAAAGTTTTTCAAGTATCATAATTCATCAAAGAGCATATAGATGCATACCTTTCAATGCTAAAACTCCCTAGAGCCTTGAGATTAAACCCGAACTAGCTTGATTAAGTGAAAGATTGATTGATTGTTTGAAAACTAAGAGAGAAGGGGGGGTTCCTCACGGCGCAAAGAGGAATGGGGGTTAGGGTTTTAATTTTTTTTATCTATAATTATAAGGAGGTTTAGCTTGTTGCCCTAGTAATTGGGTATTAGGGCCCTTCTAGTCCATTAACTTGACCCGTTAATCATGTTCTAGCCCAATACCGGACCCGATATTATTAATCACCCTAAATTGCATAAAAACCATTGTTTTTATTATTACATGAGATATTAATCATCAAGTATACGTAATTTGCATGGTTTACGTATTAACCTTCAGTCAAGTGATAATTCACATAATTCACATAATTCACATAAGCAGGCACTTCACGTCTATCATGATTCAATTGCACATATTATTATTATACATGCCATATAATTCACCAACGTTCGGGACACAGGACTCGTGTGTGTGTTCAACAATGATTTTCCTATTTAACGCATATGTTAATATCATCTAACATATGTTAGGCCTACTTAACTAAACCTAGTTAAGTATCTAACCATGTACGAAATGTAAGTTAACTAGAGTATATCATGTAAGTTAACTAGAGTTCAGTAAAAGTATTAACCTGAAAATGCGGGGTGTCAGATCATCCCCAAGTTGAAAAGAATTTCGTCCCGAAATTCAGCAAGTAAACAATAAAGCCAGCTATAAAAATGTGTGCTTGGTTCCCGGATGTCACATCAAATGTAACAAAAGTTATATTATGTTTAGCAATTAACAAGTCAATGCAGTATCTAGGGCAGTTTGTGTAACATTACGCATTAACACTTGTACGTTACCATCATTTTGAATAAAAACGTCAAGTTTCTCATCATTATTTCCCTTTAATTATTTTTGTGGCGTATTTGGAACCCTAATACTATATTAATTATATATAATATACATATATATAATAAAATGTCAAAAAAAATATTATGCTTGGGCCGGGAATCGAACCCGCGCCCAAGCCGGGTCACAAACACACACAAACCCAACCATCTGGTCTACCAACAGTTCTTGTTTTAATTCCAACTTACAATTATTATATTACGAGCCTTAGATATTCACAGTTGACTTGGAAAGTCAACTGTGACAGCGAGTTACCAAAATCATCTCAATCAAACGCGTTTTTAATCTTAATTTGCTATAATTGCATGATTAGTTGACTGAGACGCGTCATATACACGGTCAATTATCATCAATCGTTTCCAAATCAGCCTCAATCAGTCGCACCTTCATCAATACACGGTCAAACCTTCCATCGTGCAATCCAAACCCCCTCCCTATAAATTGGACATCACAAATCATTCACAACTCGCCGAACACCCTCTCTCAACCTCCAATTTCTGTTATTGAATCATCATTTGAAGCATTCGAGCTCGTGTTGACTTTTCTGTTGACTGGGCAATCCTTACGAAATCGTGTTTGTAAGTGATGTTTTTCATATGGGTTTTAATCTTCGGCAATCACACAACAATAACCCTATGATTAATTGGGTTATTGTTGTGTGAACCTGTCAATTGTAAAAACTAGGGTTCGAAATCGTGAATTTGGGGAAGAACACATTCTGTGCTTATGTTTTATATTTAATTAAACTAGAATCAAACACAACCCCTGAGCTAGATCAGGTGGTTGTGTCTGATGGTTGTTTGTCCACACACACGGGTTCGAGTCACGTGTAAAACCGTTTTATTCTTTTCATTTTAATTGGATATAAATCAGAATTTTATTATATTATATAATTAATATAATCCAAGATTAAACGTTCTCAGGGTCCAGACCAGTTGGTCTGTGCTTGTGATTTAAAACCAACGAACCGGCCTAGGGCCCGGGTTCGAACCACGGCATCAACAAACATTCTTTTTAGTTAAACACATATATATATATATATATATATTCCTTTATATTTTTAAAAATTCATTTTAAAATACTAAAACTCTTTTATAAATTCTACAAAAATTATATTATGTTAAACTAGTGAAAAAGTTAAATATACAATTTTTGGTTTTCAAAAATTTATTTATTTAATATATATAATAAATAATTCAAGTTTATTCTATTTTATTTATAAAATTCTATAAACATATCAAAACAATTTTATAAATTTCCACAAAAATTATTCTGAGTTTTTATAACAATAAACTTTTCTGAAATGATTTTTATTTCTGAAAAATCATTTATTTAATATTTTTAATCAATTTTTGTTAGTTTTAATCATAAATAAATCATAATAAATTCATTTTTCAATACTATTGCACCAAAATTTTATATAAATTATTTCTATTTATTTGGAACAGAAATACAATTTTTAATTTAATAATTCTTTAACTTTTGTATTTTTAAATATTAAAGTTATAACAATTTGTAATAAATAGATTTAATATTCTATTTTTAAGGAAATAATTTTATAAAAATTATTTTCATACTTAAAACCTATTATTGTGACCATCTTTAATTTAAATTTTATAAAAAGACTTTTGTTTATTTATTTATCGAATTTCTCTCAATTATCAAACATTTTAAATATTAATCAAACGAGCACTTATCCCCAATTCGAAGCCCTAGAATATATTTGTAGACTAGAAAGACTTAGACATATTTATTACCTTAATTATAGAGTAATACTTGGCATTTTTGGGCAACACAATATTCTATTTTTCACAAGACATAACATTTTGCTAAGGTGAGTTTTATATAGCCCCTTTTCTATTTATCACCATTTTTTGGGTGAAACATGTTACAACATTCTATATGCAATTCAATCATAAAGTGTCTATGTGTTTTTCTATGTTGCATTATGTCTTAAACATGACTAGGGTAAGCACAATTCTAGCATAATCATTAACATTGATCAGCCGACGGTATACAATGATAGATCTATTGGACTGACAATCCCACCCGGATACGTGCCTCCTACAAAGGTAGCGTGGGTGATTGTTATCGCATAACATAATCGAGTGAACCATGAGCGTATGGGATGTACCACAATATAACAGTCACAAGGGTTGATTATGCACTCGATTTACTTCTAGTATGTTTTCACATATGGACTAGACTTGCCATGACACTTGAATTGTACAAGCATTATTCAATTATCAAAACCTATGTAATTCTCACCAACTTTTGTTGACCCAAAAATATTTTCAAAATTAACATGTTTCAGGTAACAATAAAGCTGAGGCTTGAGTATGCATGAGGATTTATCATGAAGTTTTTGTTTGAAGTTATTTGAAGTTGTTGCTTATTTGATATCATGTATTTAAATTTCTAAACATCACTTTATTTTGGATATTTATGTTTTGAATAAATTATTTACAATTCAATTTATACCATGTGCTACTAAAACAATCATCAATACGTGACATCCCGATGTTTCCGCCATCGGTTGGGGTGTTACAGATTGGTATCAGAGCCATGGTTATAGGGAATTAGGTTATTAGAAAAATAATCTAGTCTATAACCATAGGATTATAACCAGTATTTGCTCCTTTTACTTGCTATTCTCAATCTCCCTCCTACTTCTTATCCCTACTTTAGTCCCTACAAGAAGATTGTTCTCCATCACTGATCTACTCTTAGACTAATAGGACAAAATCCTCAGGTTTAGCCTGAACCACCTTGAGATCTCGTCGAAGTTCTAGATTTTAATAACGAACACGTGCAATCTGGAAGGGTGAACGCCTGTATTCTGAGTCTTCTGTCTAGGCTGGCATTGCGCATATATCCCAATCAGACGAGGGACCCGGATGCCTACCTGGGAATTCTCGGGATGAGTGTTCACTTATAGGCTAAAGCATGTCTTCATTATGTTATTAGAATCTAGAATCTTTGATAAGTCAACGTTTTTGTTTATTCATTTTAATTAATTTATAAATGATTACATTCCTTATATAACCTCATTCATTTCATTGTGTCTCTTACAGATCATGTCTCCACGTCGCAGCACTCGCCTTAACAGTGGTGACAATCAAGATGAAGTGAACAGCAACAACCACGACGCTAACCACAAAAACAACAATAACAACAACAACAATGGTGTTGATGCCCAACTGGTTGCGATCATTTCTCATCAAATGGCGCAGGAAATCGCGACTCTGGTTCCTAACTTACTGGCTCAAGTCATCCAGATGAACAGAAACGGCAATGGAAACGGTCATGGAAACGGGAACGGTAATGGAAACCACAATAGAAACGGGAATGGTCTCCCAGCTTCCACTCTTAAGCACTTTAATTCCTGTAATCCCCCTAAGTTCAGTGGAGAAGAAGGAGCTACGGGACTTCTACAATGGTTCGAGGGCATTGAGAATACCTTCATAAAGAGTGAGCGTCCCGATAACTTAAAGGTCCGTTATGCCATAAGTGTTCTTCACAAACGAACACTCACTTGGTGGAATGAGGAAAAGCGCACCCGCGGAGCTGAAGCTGCACTGGCCTTAACTTGGGATCAAGCTAAAGACATTATGAAGGTAGAGTTCTGCCCTCGTAATGAAATCAAGAAGCTGGAAGATGAGTTTCATGATCTTGCTCAAGATAGTGGAGAAAACCTTGCCTACAACACTCGTTTTCACGAACTTAGTCTACTGCTACCACACAAGGTCACCCCCTTGCCTATTGCGATCGAAAAATACATTGGTGGATTACCGATGCAGATTCAAGACACGGTGTGGGGAAGGAAACCTGCTACTCTGGAGGAAGCAAAGCGTTTGGCGGCCACCCTAACAGATAACCATGTGAAGGCAGGAACCCTGACCCGGAAAGGGGAAAAGAAAACTGTTGCAAAGGATACTCCCCAACCTGCCATTGAAATTAAAACTGAGGCCTCAACCAATGGGAGGCGCAAGGTCAGGAATTTTGCAATAGACGCCACTGTCCCACCCAACAAGAAACAATATAATGGGAACCAACCTAAATGTGACACCTGCCTGTATCACCACCTGACCCAAGTGCCCTGCCGTCAGTGTACCAATTGTCAAAGGTATGGACATCTTGCGGATTCTTGTCGAATTCCTGCTACAAATGCCCTTGCTGCCCCAAATAATCCCGCTAGGGACCCTCTAGCTACTTAACAGCAAGCCCCACCATTTGAATGATGTCTGCTTTTTAATTCTATGTATTGATTCAAGTAATAAATTCTAGTATTATCATAACATCTGGATGCATGCTTGTTTGAATGTGAACTAATTGCTATATCAATATCTAAACCATACTCGTTATACTTGCTTACTTGTACAACAGTTAGGGGCTACCAAACAACCTACTCAACGATTGGTGGAGGTCATCATGTCTTTCCAACAGTCGGGAGAGGCCCTACAACCTGCTCAACGACTGGTGGAGGCTATCGAACCTGCTCAACAATCGGTAGAGTCATAGAAGGACACAAAACCCTAATGTAAGGTAAATTGGTGATTGCGGTCCGGAACGTAATCATGAATTTACAGGTACGTTAAGGTAGTGTGAAATTTTATCAAGGTTTTCGGTAGTTGACCAATTGTAAACCTGGTAGTTCATTTAGTCCTTCTATAGTCCATCAACTCATTTCTTTTAGGACTCCTAAAACTTAATGCTTTGCTAGATTCTTACTCTCCTTGCGATGTCAGACGAACCTAATTCAACTCTTAAAGCTCACACCTACCCGACCCAAAACCACTATCCTATTACCAATAAAAGAACTTCCAAATCACAGTTGCCCCAAATTCTACCCAATCACCCTCAACCTTGTGTTTTTCTTTTAACTTCGGGACGAAGTTCCAAAAAGTAGGGGAGACTGTAACATTACGCATTAACACTTGTACGTTACCATCATTTTGAATAAAAACGTCAAGTTTCTCATCATTATTTGCCTTTAATTATTTTTGTGGCGTATTTGGAACCCTAATACTATATTAATTATATATAATATACATATATATATATAATAAAATGTCAAAAAAAATATTATGCTTGGGCCGGGAATCGAACCCGCGCCCAAGCCGGGTCACAAACACACACAAACCCAACCATCTGGTCTACCCACAGTTCTTGTTTTAATTCCAACTTACAATTATTATATTACGAGCCTTAGATATTCACAGTTGACTTGGAAAGTCAACTGTGACAGCGAGTTACCAAAATCATCTCAATCAAACGCGTTTTTAATCTTAATTTGCTATAATTGCATGATTAGTTGACTGAGACGCGTCATATACACGGTCAATTATCATCAATCGTTTCCAAATCAGCCTCAATCAGTCGCACCTTCATCAATACACGGTCAAACCTTCCATCGTGCAATCCAAACCCCCTCCCTATAAATTGGACATCACAAATCATTCACAACTCGCCGAACACGCGGGTACGAGTCCCGTGTAAAACCGTTTTATTCTTTTCATTTTAATTGGATATAAATCAGAATTTTATTATATTTTATAATTAATATAATCCAAGATTAAACGTTCTCAGGGACCAGACCAGTTGGTCTGGGCTTGTGATTTAAAACCAACGAACCGGTCTAGGGCCCGGGTTCGAACCACGGCATCAACAAACATTCTTTTTAATTAAACATATATATATATATATATTCCTTTATATTTTTAAAAATTCATTTTAAAATACTAAAACTCTTTTATAAATTCTACAAAAATTATATTATGTTAAACTAGTGAAAAAGTTTAATATACAATTTTTGGTTTTCAAAAATTTATTTATTTAATATATATAATAAATAATTCAAGTTTATTCTATTTTATTTATAAAATTCTATAAAAATATCAAAACAATTTTATAAATTTCCACAAAAATTATTCCGAGTTTTTATAACAATAAAATTTTCTGAAATGATTTTTATTTCTGAAAAATCATTTATTTATTATTTTTAATCAATCTTTGTTAGTTTTAATCATAAATAAATCATAATAAATTCATTTTTCAATATTATTGCACCAAAATTTTATATAAATTATTTCTATTTATTTATAACAGAAATACAATTTTTAATTTAATAATTCTTTAACTTTTGTATTTTTAAATATTAAAGTTATAACAATTTGTAATAAATAGATTTAATATTCTATTTTTAAGGAAATAATTTTATAAAAATTATTTTCATACTTAAAACCTATTATTGTGACCATATTTAATTTAAATTTTATTAAAAGACTTTTGTTTATTTATTTATCAAATTTCTCTCAATTATCAAATATTTTAAATATTAATCAAACGAGCACTTATCTCCAATTCGAAGCCCTAGAATATATTTGTAGACCAGAAACACTTAGACATATTTATTGCCTTAATTATAGGGTAATACTTGGCATTTTTGGGCAACACAATATTCTATTTTTCACAAGACATAACATTTTGCTAAGGTGAGTTTTACATAGCCCTTTTCTATTTATCACCATTTTTAGGGTGAAACATGTTACAACATTCTATATGCAATTCAATCATAAAGTGTCTATGTGTTTTTCTATGTTGCATTATGTCTTAAACATGACTAGGGTAAGCACAATTCTAGCATAATCATTAACATTGATCAGCCGACGGTATACAATGATAGATCTATTGGACTGACAATCCCACCCGGATACGTGCCTCCTACAAAGGTAGCGTGGGTGATTGTTATCGCATAACATAATCGAGTGAACCATGAGCGTATGGGATGTACCACAATATAACAGTCACAAGGGTTGATTATGCACTCGATTTACTTCTAGTATGTTTTCACATATGGACTAGACTTGCCATGACACTTGAATTGTACAAGCATTATTCAATTATCAAAACCTATGTAATTCTCACCAACTTTTGTTGACCCAAAAATATTTTCAAAATTAACATGTTTCAGGTAACAATAAAGCTGAGGCTTGAGTATGCATGAGGATTTATCATGAAGTTTTTGTTTGAAGTTATTTGAAGTTGTTGCTTATTTGATATCATGTATTTAAATTTCTAGACATCACTTTATTTTGGATATTTATGTTTTGAATAAATTATTTAAAATTCAATTTATACCATGTGCTACTGAAACAATCATCAATACGTGACATCCCGATGTTTCCGCCATCGGTTGGGGTGTTACAGTTTGTGAGAACAAAACCTACTGGGAATTAAGTATGGATACCAACCATGTGACTAAAATGAATAAATGAATCTTTGTATCAATGAATCTTTGAATCTTTGTATCAATGAATCTCATGTATCAATGAATCTCAAATAGCATGTTCACCACAGTTAAGTTCAAGACAAGTATACAAAGATAACACACAAAGACTTCATGTAATTGCTTATTGAATCAAGAAAATAATTTGAACATGTTCACCCCAAAATGTAAAATAGTTAAAAAGGGCTATGCAAACTCACCTGAACACGAGTGTTGAATTTTTCAAATGGTCTAAATGTGGCACAAAAGTTCCCAGGTATTACCCTAAGTTCAAAGCAATAAAATAAGTGTTGGGAACTAAAGAGTCTAAGTTTTCTACTCTATAGGTATTCTAGGGTTCCTAATTTGGGGATTTGACGATGGTTTATTAATTGATTTAAAATAATTGTTAGTTAAATAATAAGTAAAAACATTAGGAAAATAAATAAATAAAAAGGATTTTTGTAAGATCTTGATCAAGGGTGGTTTTACTAAAATATTATAGTGTGAGAATAATTTTTATAAAATTATTTCATAATTAAAGTGTATATAGTATAATATAACTTATTAATTAAAACATGTTAAAAATATTCAAAAATATTAAATTTCATAAACTTTAGGAAATAAAATTATATTCCGGATCTAGATTAATAAAAATAATTTATGTGAAATTTTGGTGCAAAAATGATGGAAATGAATTTATTATGATTAACATAGAAATAATTGATTAAAAATAATTAATAAATCTTTTTTCCTAAAATAAAATTTAGTTTTATAAAGTTTATTAGTTTATAAGTCTAAAATAATTTTTGTGGAATTTAATAAAATTGTTTAGTTATATTTCTAGAATTTTTAATCTATTTATAAATAAACCTGTAATATAATATATATATATATATATATATATATATATTAAATAAATGATTTTTCTAAAAATAAAAATGGTATAATAAAGTTTATCATATATATATATATATATATATATATATATATATATCATCAATAAATTTTGTAGAATTGATAAATCATATTTGCTATTTTAAAAGTTTAATAACTGATATTATATGAAAATATAAGGTAAAAGGTAGATAACATAAATAAAAAAAAAATATATGGTGGTTATGAGGTTCGAACCCAGGTCTACAACCGGGTTGGATTTTATCACAAGTGTGGCCACCACTAGGCCACACCTCGAGAACGAGTTTTAAACAGAATCATATATTTATATAATGTGTTAAAATGATGATATGATTCAATTTATAAAAAGAAAAGAAAAAACGTTGGTGCCCTGAATCGAACCCACGACCCAAAGCTCCAGCAACAGTCACTCACCCATCTGTTCTAGATCAGATATCTGTTTTAATGTGTTTCTGAAATGTTTTTAAAGATACGCGAATTGGTATCATCTTCCCCAAATGTAACTATGAACCCTAGTTTACTAATTGATCCAATTAACAAACAATAACCCTAGAAATCACGGGGTAATTATTCGGCCTATATCAAGGAACAAAAACATGAGTTTAATTGAGACTTACAAAACCCGAAGCTATCCCAATGACCGAGTTAATAGAAAGTCAAACGAGCTAAAAAAATGCTTGATTTCTTGTTCTCTGGAGTTCGAAAGGAAGAATTGGGTGAGGGCTTTTGATTTTCGGCTGGTTTAGCTCAGAAGTAAGGGTTAAATTTATATTGTGCTTGTCGTTTTGGAAGGTTTTAAATTCTTTGACCATTATAGGGTCAAAACGCGTCATAGTGTGGCTAAAATTGAAAGAGTTGAGCGATTAATGCGAGCTTAATGGACGCGCCATGATCTGTCAGTCACATAATCACCATCAATGGTGATTTGGTTTCCAAATCTAGGCTCAATTACACAGTTAGAAGTGTCGTTGACTGGTTTTTTGGATTCGGCTATGCCTTTGTATATTACTTAAGCCTTTCTAATACAACGCACAAAGTTGCAAGTGTACTAGTGGTTGGTGTGTTTGTGTGATATCCTCTTGGTCTTGGTTTCGAACCCAACAGGCCACACTTTTCTTTAAACAATTTTTAAATTAGTTTTCTTATAAAACTAAATTGGTTTTGTTATTAATCCATTATTTTAAAAAACAATTATAGGGACATGATAAATGATACTACAAAATCCGAAATTGACAGATAAACGAGGAAAGTTCATAGATTTCAACGAAAAAAAACTCGTGGTGTTACAGTCAACGTGAAGCATTTTCATCTAAACGACATGTGTGTATCATGCAAGAAAGGCAAACAACGCAAACATTCGCACAAACCCAAGAAAGTGAATTCAGTGAGTGTCCCGCTTGAACGTTTACATATGGACCTTTTTGGACATGTGGAGCGGAAAAGCATCAACGGTGATTTATATTTTCTTGTGGTAACTGATGATTATTCAAAATTTTTATGGGTGATGTGCATGCAACACAAGAGCAACACGTTTGATAATTTGAAGCTTCTGTTTACCCGTTTAGAGAACACATATGGTTTGAAAATCAAAAGAATTTGAAGTGACAACGGGACGGAGTTTTAGAATTCTTCAATGGATGCATTATGTGTAGAAAAAGGTATTCATCATGAATACAGTGCACCATACACTCCACAACAGAACGGTGTTGCAGAAAGGAAGAACAAGACTCTAATTGAAACGGCTTGGACAATGCTTGCTGATTCAAATCTTCCGGTATTTTTTGGGGTGAAGCGATTCATGCAGCTTGTTACACTTTGAATCGAGTGCTAACGGTGAAGAAGTTTGGAAAGACATCATATGAGCTTCTCAACTGCAGAAAGCCGAATTTAGAGTTTCTAGAGCCATTCTATAAAGCTTGATTGAAGAAGTTGTTTTACGCTTATATTATGAGTATGAAAACGTTGTCAGTTTACCACTGGTGCGTCCAATCACTGTAACTCCTCCTGCCACAGCTTCTAATGATGCAATGCTCCTGCTACAACTTCTACTGAAGAATAAGTGTTTCAAGATGTTTCTGATACTTTGGATTCTTTGGAGTCAGAAGATGATGAAGAAATTACTAGTGAAGCAGTCTTGGACCAGATATCGTATCACCACCAGTGAACCCAAATCCGTCTGTTTCTACAGTTGTACCTTCTACTTCGAATGTGGGTAATGATAAGGATTCAGCAGAAAATATCAATGTTCAAACAGTGATTCCTATTCCAGCACATCCGGAATCTCGGATCAATAGTTATCATCCATTGGAACAAGTTATTGGTGATCCTGGTAGCAGTGTAATGAGTCGTGGTCAATTAAGGCGAACGTCATCTAATGATAATATTGGAGCCCTTGCCCTTTATCAAAAATCAGGTGAACAAAATGATTGGTCATTTGCTTGTTATGTTTCGCAGGTGGAACGTGTATGTTGGGAAACCTCCGGGTTTTGAGGATCCTATCCACCGGGATAAGGTCTATAAACTGAACAAAGCGTTGTACGGTTTACATCAAGCACCTCTTCAGCCGTACGAAATGCTCAGCACATATTTGCATTTACATGTGGCACGCCCGTGCTCATCTAGAAAACTAACTGTCTTGTTAGTCTTGGTCGGGTTTTTCCTTGGAGAACCCACTGGAGTATAGCACGACCGTGCTACAACACTGTGCACGCTTGTGCACCTTCTGAAACTCTGAAATTGACCTCCTTTGACTTGGAAATGTTGACTTGCTGACCTGGGAGGGTTGCGCGTCCGGGTGAACGGCCGTGCCATGTCTGGCAGATCTACAAAGTCTTCAAATCTTCGTCCTTTTTGTGCCGTTTTGTGCGGGTTCACTTCTTTTCGTCACCAGACCTCCAAACCTGTGATATCGACAAAGAAAGATAAATCCTGATAAAACAAAGATAAAAGCATGATTTAGAGTATAAAAACAGGTGACAATTATACGTGAAAACATATCAATTTCTCAGCACATCATAACACCTCACACTTAAGCGTTTGCTTGTCCTCAAGCAAACCGAACTTTAGGCAATTTTAGTGGGATAAAAATTGTAAGTTTAACTCGATGTGTCGAGCTTGACTTATCTCCTAAGATTCTAACTTAATAAACTTTTGGGATTTCGGGCATGGCTTTTGGTGAGACTAATTACAACAATTCCTAAAGTGACCCCTTTTTCCTCATTCCTCTATTCACTCGGGTTTCATTTTTGGGATGATCACTCAAATTCTACCCAACGGATGACTCGAATCATAGGCTTGGGTGCAAATCGCAACTCCACCACTTTTATTGAGGTGGAATGTGTGAATCACTAGGGCTTTTTGAGGGTTATTTTAGTGGGATGGTGAAAAATAGGGTAGGAATGGAGTCTACCACCATGACTGATTTCAGGTTCGGTGCTTGAGTTGTTTGTTGGAATCTCGATGATCTTCTTAAGTTGGCTTTGCAAATCTTCTCCTTGGACTTTGTAGCTCGACTTTGGCCTTCTCTTGTGAATCGTTCGGCGCAAGGGCTGCTTAATAGCCTCTACTAGGTTGGGTCGATTACTTGGTCTCTTTAGACAATATTGCAAAACTCTTCTTTTTGAAGTTCCCTTGATTCTCTTTATTCACACACACTTTTTTTTCACACAACCCAAATTTCTCATGGTGCTTGCTCGGTGATGGCTAACACTTGGTACGCTCTTTTAATGGCTTTCTTTTGTAGCCTCTTCACGATCTCGATTCTTGATGTGCGGCTTTTGCTTCAAAGTCCCAAAATTGCCAAAGAGCTTCCTCAACACCTAAACACCTCCCTAATTTCGCCATGGCAGGGGCTAAATGAACGTAAGGATATGAAAAGGCTAAGGCTAAAAAATGGATGGTTAGGGGTGGGAAAAATATATGAAAGGCTAATGATAACGGAATGGGTAAGTCCTAGGTGCCTAGATCACTTTCACATACTCTCCTTTGATGCGGTCTCGCAGCGCATAAGTCACACAAGTTCTAATCACGCTATGCCAATCGGGGAATATCTCTCAGAACAAATGAACGAGCATGTGTAGAATATATATATATATGTATGTATAAAATAGTGTGCTTGATAAGGCTCAATAATGCTCTCATGAAAAAGGGTAGGGTTATTTAAGGACCCGGGAACACCTTAAGTTGTTCTTTGGACTACCAAAAACCTCCCTAATCTCCCGTAAAATCGTTGGGCCGACTCAAAGGGTTTGAAAATGTTTTTGTTGCCAAAAACTTCTTTTAAAAACATTGTCTTTTTAGTTATAGTTTGCTAGACTGCTTTGAGGTATTTTAAATTTTACAAAAATCTTAAACACCTCACACTTAATTCTATTACACAATTTTAAATTAATGATAGTAGTATATGTGTGTGCAAAGAAAAGTGGGCAAGTCAGAAGGAACAAGTATCTCCCCTTTTCGTCTTCCAACGGTCTGCGTGCGGTCGATCCCCGCAGCTGCCTTGTCTGCTTTCTTGAGAGAAACCACTTGGCATAAACTTCAATAGGTTATTAGTATGAGAATAAAGATAAAAATAAAAATAAAAACAAGGTACTGGTCCTAATGCCGAGAAGGCATACCTGAATGATAGAAAGTATCAAGAGTGAATGACCATACCTTATGGTTCTTGACGGACTCATCTACCGTATGCACCAACCTCTCAACTTATTAATCTTAAGCTACTGATCAGGGCTGCCTCCACGGTAGCGCCGCTCTAAAATATCTTTCAGGTTCTTCAAGAGGAGGTGTAAGAATAGGCGAAGGACGCAAGTTCATACACTACTCGAGAACCTTTGAGGTAAAACTTTTAACAAAAACACTAAGGAAAAGATAAAGTAAGTAATTTTAAGAAAACATTTCTCTAAAATAGTCGTATCCCCAGCAACGGCACCAAAAACTTGATGTGTGGGTGGTGTTATAAAAAAACTTAAACTTCTTTTCAAAAATGGCAAAGTCCCGAAGGAGGTTCCAAAAACTTGGTGAAAAGGTAATTAAGTTGAAAAATAGTAAGACATTTACAAGTTTTAAATTTATAAATTAAAACGATAGTTGCTTAACGTTCTATTCCCAACACAACAGGCAAGCGTACCTATCGTGTATAGTATAGAAATGTGCAAGTACCGAGTATCGAATCCGTGGACATGATTTTTACTACTCAGCTTTCTTAAAAATTACTTAAAAGACTTTTTTAAAATGCGGGAAGAAAAGTAAAAAGAGAGAAGTAAACTTTTAAGAGAAATCAATGACAAAACAATAGTGTTGCTTCGGGATCAGATGGAACCTGGTATGATGATACTTATCTTTTATTATAGTGGTGTGTTTAAGTTGCGCACTTGTGCTTTAACTTAGAGTTGCCTAACTGCATTCTCTAGAGGTGACGGTTTTTGCATAATTGTATAAACACTCGTGTTCTTAATGTTTTTATGAGGGTCTCCCAAACCGGGTATCTCACCTCTCAACAATGGAAAGAAAATGACCCAAGACTGTGTCGACTCAACCCCGAATTACCTACCTCCCAGTGTTGCGATATAGACATCTAACTACTCTAGACTTTTATGAATAACTTGTCGGTGGCCGGAGCATGACCGAACAAGTTACCACTTAATCTCATAGAGGAGTCATCACTAACCAGAACACGTGCATCCCCTACTTGATTTAATTAATTTATCAAAAAGTGAGTGGTCTATTATTAACAGTGCGGCAGTATAATAATGAAAGAAAATAAAGACCGTTTTCTTTCAACACGGGTTAATCAATCCTTAACTCGCGCCAAAGCTTTCACATAGACAATGAAGCTAAGTCACAGAATTAGGTCTTAACTTATCACCAGGACTGAGTATAAAGACCGTACTAACCCTAAGTGAGATCTTGATAGTAGAGGATTAAGCCACTAAGTTTATGTATTTCTACCCACAAATAGGCTAATCACTACTCGCGGGATTAGGTTAGCTCACAAGTGCATGGGTTGTTACACACCATGGGTACACTCATCAGTCCTCCAACTTCCTATCAAGACACCCACAAGACCAAAAACTAAGTGATTTATTAATTAACTCATTACAAAGTTTAGAATATAAAGAATTATTAAGAACACAAAACACCACTTTTAAATAAAAGATAAACTATATTAATTCATACCAAGTTTCCATCATCACCCTAGCAACACCAATAGAAATCTAGCCTAGCATGGTTGATACAACAAGCTCACAAGGTTGGGTTTGTGTACAAGACATGGTGGAAGGTTGTATGGAGATTCTAAGGGTTTTGGGTGATTTCGGGTTGTTTCTCTCTTGATTGTGGTGTTTATGGAGTGATCCCAGGCTCCAAAGGACACCTACAATCCTCAAGGAAGGCAGAAACTTCATGGAGAAGTGTTGGTTTTTCGAGTGAGAAGGGATAGAAAGGGATGCCTCAAAATGTGGGGTGGAGGCCTCTATTTGTAGGCAAATCAGCTCAAGCACGCCCGTGCTCATACCCTGGCACGCCCATGCTCGATAGCAGGTACTGTTGCAGAGTCCTTTTTGCAGAGATGCTGGTCCGTAGGTCAAGCACGCCCGTACCATACTCTCTGGCACGCCCGTGCTCCTCAGTAGGTGTAACCGTCTGTCAGTTTTGGCCGGTTTAAGCCTTGGAGAACACGTCTGAGTAAAGTACGCCCGTGCACACCTTTAAATACTGATTTTGACCTCTGTTGACTTGGAAATGTTGACTTGTTGACTCGGAACAGTTGCACGGCCGTAAGCATGGCCGTGCCACATCTGACAGAGCTTTAAAGTCTTCAATTCTTCGTCCGTTTAGTGCCGTTTTGTGCGGGTTTCCACTTCTTTTCACCTCCTGACCTCTGATCATGCAATTATCAACAAAGAAAGATAAATCATGATAAAACAGAGATAAAAACACGATTTTGAGTATAAGATAGGTGATAATTATGTGTGGAAAACATATCAATTTCTCGGCACATCAATATGTTTCTAAATCCACTTTATGATGGGTCGTTAAGTATAGAAAGAAAGTTGTTTTGTTATGATTTGTGTTATAAAACACACAAAGAAAAACTTACGACTACCAAATATTAGCAAGCCTAAAACAAAATAACCAAAGTACCAGTCCTCCTAACCCGGTCCATAACAATGCCTATAACCATATGCTTATACAGGAAATGAAAATAACAATTTTTGATACTTAAAAATCTCTAGCTGCAGTTTAGGGATGAGATCGGTACGGTACCCGTACCTATACGTCTACCCGTACCGAAAATACCCGTACCGAATTTGAACAAAAGTGGGTACCGAGTACCGTACCGAATATATAGGTACAGTACGGGTATCGGTATCGGTATTTCGGTATGGTACCCGTTTGGTACCATTTTGTTATTTTTTTCTTTTTTGAGCACTCGTATGGGTACCAAGTAGGTAAACAATTATGAGTATCAATACTATACGGGTACCAAATTGAAAATTTTGGTATGGGTACCAATATGGTACATGTACCAAATAGGTAAAATTGATACGAATACCATAAATATCATAATACGAAGTAAAACATATAATCAAATTCAATAGTATATAGAATTCGGTACCCGTACCGATACCGAAAGTACCGAATACTGAAATCAGTAAAAGTGGGTACCGATACCTATACTGAGTACTCAAAATCGATACGGGTACCGATACAGGTACGATATGAGTACATGTATAGGTACTCGGGAAAAAATGCTCATCCCTAGTGCAGTTATAAGATAACACATGACTTAGAGTGAGTACAACAAACAATTATATATTATGAGGAGTAGCAGTAACTTAACCAGTGCACATGCATGTCACAAACGTTGGGAAACCAGTACATTGCATTAGGTTTTCTCAGACCAAACTTTGCAGGCATGCTTACCTTCTTCACTAACCAATTTAATCTATAGTAACTAGTAAATTAGCAATTACAATCAAAACAAAGTTTCACACATGGTTGAAGCTAATAACTACACTTAACAGAACCATGCATACACGTAGATACGGTTTTGTTCCCCGCCACATCGTGCGGTCACCCTTCTAGTGTAGTTAGTTTGGTAAGAATCTAGTTTTTATGTATTTGATTAGTGTTGTTAGGAACATTGATAACAAAAGTTGCTAAACCGGTTAGATGTAGACTATGATTCTTAGACACCAATTAAATCTCACATGATAAATGATAATTAATCATCCAGCAATGCACATCTTTTAAATCGTTTTTAATGTATGTACTTTGAAATTGATAGACATACGGTGATTATTGAAATAGATGCTTAAATTATGTATGAGTATATAAAATAGTCTGGAGACATGAAAAGTTACAATCTTACAATTCTTTAGTTGATAGCAGTTAGATCATTTTTATTTGTCTTCAGAATGGATCTTCATTGCTTACCTATTGATTCTTTTATCCGGTGTCATCCAAAGTGATCGATTGTACCCCTTAGGTGTTCCTAGAAGCTTTGCTTCTACCATTGGGCCACCAACCCCAAGTAGTAGAAATTTGCCGTTCAAAATAAAAAAAAAAGTATGTCATTCATTTAAATATGCTCATTTTACACATCAGAATCGCCTATCATCATCATAACATATAGTTTGATAATAATTTGATTGTTATTTTCTCAGTTTTACATCACAACTTTAAAGTGTCTCGAGCAAGATATGCACATGAAAAATTAGAAGTAAGTTTTATTAGTTTTCAAGTATTGATACTTAACAAATATGTTTTTTTTCTTTTGAAAGAAATAGCCTATTCATCTATTAATATATATAAAAGAATTGATATATGTTGACGTCGCGTGCAATGGAGGCCTCAACCTTCTCTTGAGAGTGCCATGTAGCTTAATAATTGAGAGTTTTTGATGTTTTTGAGTATTTTCGTATTTTAAGTAAAAAAAAGGAAGAATATAAAACCCTATTGTTCCTCTCTCTTCATCTTTCTTTCATTCATACCTAAACCCTAGGCCCTCCCCTCTCTCTCACCGCTCATCCTCTCCTCACCAAACCCCAAAGACCAAAGTTCTCCGGTTATGGCTCCATCATGCTCCATTGTGTTGCTATCAATCCCATCGACTACCAATCGTGTAGATAATCTTCATCTCCACCGTTGCAACCGTTATCCCAACCTTCGTCACTGTCGTTTTCCCCAGCCAAACAATCCCAGTTTTCGGTGCGGTTCGTCAGCGTTGTTTGCCCCAACCAACGAGTCCCTGCATCCGGTGCTGTCTACCGCAACCGTTAGTTGCGATCTCCGCCGTCTTTGACTTCGCGCTTGGTTTGAAGTTAAGGTTCGAGCCTTAATCAAACATTACTACTTATGTTTGACGGTGGAATTTTTTTCTTCTTTGCTTCTGATTGTTGATGTTTTTTGTTTTTTCAGACGTCATGAACAACATGCGGCCGTTATCGGGGAAAACCGAAACTGATGCTTATCACTTCGTCTGATGAAACAGAAGGTAATCGGAACCATGCTGATTTGATTTATTCCGTGTTGTCTTGGATACTTTCCTGCATGCTTCCCGTTTCTTTTGCTATCACTTATAATGAACACTGAAGAACAAGTGATTTTGGAATGCATATACACTTTTGCCTAATTTTCAACAGAAAACTGAAGTTCTACACTTAAAAGAAGTTCTACACTTAAAAGGAGTGGATCAGTTAATTATAGTTTCACATTTTTTCGTTTATCATTTTTATCATACAACTACGTCTAAGTATAATAAATTTTATGATTATTACATTGTATGAATAATTTACTCCTAACATAAGTTATTTTCTCATAAATTCATAGGAATAACAAAAGAAATGCTATATGAAATCACTATATTGTTATAGTGTATTATCAAATATAGGAATGAGTGATTTTGGTTATATGACGATGATATTTAGAGAATTGAGATGTTAAATTGGGGCAAATTTAGTGATAGGAAGTGAAATTATTAAATTTTTAGCTATATGTATAACACTTTGAAGCACAAAAACACCACATGTACGAAAAACGCGCTTTTCTACGCTTTTTTTTTTGCCAAAAAAGCGAGTTTTTCTTGCGCTTTTTGTACACTGCGCGCCTTGAGTGGCATAAGGCGCATGGATCTGCGCCTCAGGTCGCCTCGCGCTTAAGCACTAAAAGGTTTTATTGCATTTTGTTCATAATAAAAGCAAGTTATTGTTCATGTTATTCTTATTGTTCCATGTATGTATGCTTTTGATGTAATCATAGGATTTATATGACTGTAGAAAACTTGCATATTTAATTATAGTCATGGCTTCATATCCATCTTTTTGTTCTATTTTAACAGATCATATACTTATCATCCATACTTACCCATAAGTTGCATCTTTTATTGGTTTTCTTTTCTTATCAGTTAGTTGTGATATATATATATATATATATATATATATATATATATTTGTGTTTTCTTAGGCTTCAAACCATCTCAGCATCAAAAGCTTACTTTATTTGACCTGTCCAACGATGATCAATGGCAAGATACCCGAATATATTTGCAATACGTTCAACATCAAGAGTGGTTTCATTCTTGAAGAGGAAGTCCAACAGGAAAAAGCACGGACATTGGAGTAAATATTCCTGACCCGAAATTTTCAAATATTAAAAAATTGGGGCTATAAAGCTAGAATTCTTTTATATATAAATTAGTTTAAATTAATTGGTTTTTCGGTTTAGTTTTATTTGTTAAGCGTTTCGTGGTTGGTTTAGTATTTTATTATAAATAGAGTTTATGTAAAGGTTCATGTAGGGTCAAATTTTGAGAGTTTAATAAAGAGTTCGAACCTAATGGCTTAGTTCATAATTTTGTGATCCTAATATCCAACAAGAATGTTTATTGTGATAGACAAGATTTAAAATTTTGAGAGTTTAATAAAGACTTTCTAGAACTTACTTAGATGGTAGAACTGTTATCATAAATGGATGATCAAACCAGTCATCTCATATGTATGGTAATTAATTTGTGCATCATCGTGTATCTTTTATGACTAGAAAAAGAGCAATATTTACCGCTCCAATCGACACCTACATACCGATCAATAATTTAACTTCACCATTTTTGAAGAACTTGCAGGTTGAAGAAAGCTGTCCAAACTACTTACAGGTATAAACAAACATGCCTTCAATATGTGTAAAATTACATATAATTCGTGAATAGGTGTTACGTTGAAGATGATAGATCAACGGACACTTGATTGCAGATGATACCATATCACTATGAATTGAAATACATGTACATGATGAACCTAAACCATTTAGACTTTGGTTATTCAAATCTGTTCTTAATTGTGTTGTTTTTTAGTTGCTATGAAAGTTTTTCTTATCTCACTTTTTAAATTAAAAAAAATCAAGTCATCATGCTGCACAAAGTGGCCTAGGGCAGATGGTTGATCTACTGCTTTCAAATGGTGCTGGGTGCTTTTAGGTAGATGTTCTCGGTTTGTGAACCAATGTTCTTCTTTATTCTTCTTTATTAAGGAGCATGGAATTGATCTATATCGTTCTTCTTCATTCACACACCCAATAACCAAATAAACATTTGATTCAATCCTATTATGTACCTCAGATCTCTTCCATTGATACGAATAAAGGTTTCAATCGGTAAAACCAGAACGCGGCAGAGGAATATTAATCTCAGGTGACCCGAAAATCAATCAAACAATCTCTGTTCGTTAACGGCGGTGTGTTATCCGATTGTTCTCCGATTACCGATTCCCCTTCTTCTAAAGGTAAATAAATTCATCCGCTTTATTATTATTATTATTATTATTATTATTATTATTTTTTGTGATTGTAATTAGATTGAATCTGTATAGGGAAGCGTAATAATGGTAAGAAAAATGGAAGTAATTCGAAGAACAAATAAAAAGCTTCAACATCTTTCAATTCAAAAATTATGGAGAAGCGTAACATGAATGTTGTTGGTTACAGTTATCCTCAAGTAATGGTTTCTTTCTGTTTAAAAGCTTTGAGATTTGTATCTGTTTTTGTTTGGATGAAACTGATTTTGATTATGAATGGAGGAGCAGCCGAAAGGACAAGAGGAAGGCGTTAAAGAAGGAGAAGAGGAAGCAAATAAGGAAGGAGCTAGCCGAGAAGGCTCGCGCCGAGGAGGCTCGGCTTAACGATCTAGAACTGCAGCGCAGAAAATAGTTTGAGTACAGAGAGAGGGCTTTTCTACAACAGTTAGAGAGAGAATAAAGAAGAAGAAGAGCGGATTTATAGAGAATCAAAGCTTCAGCTGGTACGTGTTTTTTTACACTCTCTGATGTTAATATGGCTAATTTAACTGTGCTTCATTTATTATTTACATTGGTACGTGTTTTGCTTAGGAAAACGTTTTGGGCTATCCCAGGTTGTTTACATTCTCTACCAAGTTCCTGCTTTGGAGTGTGATATGCTCAAGAGGATAAAGGAGCAGGGGCTAGATATTGTTCCTTGCATTCTCATTATAAGAATCACACACACACACACTCCCTAAATATATGTTTGTATGTATGTATGTATGTATGTATGTATGTATGTATGTATGTATGTATGTATGTATGTATGTATGTATGTATGTATGTATGTATGTATGTATGTATATATGTATGTATGTATGTATGTATGTATGTATGTATGTATGTATGTATGTATGTATGTATGTATGTCACACCCTCAAATTTTCCACATGCAGGGTTTTACCGCGAGGCGCGTGACACACCAGGATCCAAGTCAACGGTCACAATAAACGACATCTATATGATAAGAAAACAACGTAAACTACCATTGAGTTTCAAAAACCGTTCTAACACAGTGGAAGCAAAATGTATTGTTACAACTTAAAAGTAAAACTCAAAGTCTGAAATGTTTAACAAAACATGCATATGATCCCTAGACGCCGTGGGACTCCGTGCGCCTATACTCAATGCTGCTACCTTAGCGACCTAAGAAAACATGACAAAAAGATGTCAACATATAATGCTGGTGAGTTCACGGGTTTTAAGTTCGTAAACGTTTTCATGTGTAAAGCAATTCCTCATAAAGTGCCAAGTGTGCAAAAGTTCCAAGTAAATAACAAACGTTCCCTTACTACTACGACTATGTTGCTAAAACCATTACTGACAAACGTTGCTCAAGTTGCTGCCCATGTGCCAAGTGTCAAGTGTCAAGTAGAGACAATATGCACCTGCCCGGCTCCCAGCCGTCAGGTGGGGTTCGTCACGCCCGATAGATCTATCCACATTTCCCCCGTTGTGCCCCGCACATTCATGGTTTCAATAGGGACTTAGGTTTCGTCGTATAGTAAATAAGTGCCAAGCGCCAAGTGCCAAATGCCAAGTGTCGATGTTTAAAAGTGTCAAGTGCTAATGTTTAAATATGCCAAATGCCAATGTTTAAAAGTGTCAAATGCCAATGTTAAATATGCCAAATGCCAATGTTTAAAAGTGTCAAATGCCAAAATATGCCAAGTGCCAAACGTGTCACGTTTCTTAAAAGAGTCACATTCCCAAAAGGCGTCATGTTTCTAAAAGCGTTGCGTTTCAAAAGAGTTGCATTTCAAAACATAAACGTTGTATTTGTTAAAACGTGTGGCATGCTTCTCCCCCGAGAAAAAGTGTATAAAAGATGGGCCGTGAAACTCACCTTAGAGTGCGTCTTCTGATAATTAGAATTCCAACACGTGTATGATAATCCCAACTAATGACAACCTATCAATGAGGTTACATAAGTGTGATGACTATTAACCCGAAGGCTAACTAGTCCCCGATTGTCCAGATCTTGACTACGTGTGTTAAAAAGTGTGTTTAAACGTTAACCGGACATCCCAGACCAACCCGACATCCCGTTGGTGACCCATTACATCGATTAGTCATGCACATAAGTTTAACACATAAGTTTCAAGCATAAAACACTTAGTTTGCATCAAAAATCTCATTCCGGACATCAGATGGTCGAATGTGGTTTTTCCCATTTCCACGTTCGCCCGTTTGAGCCACGTTCGCCCGTTTTTCCCACATTTTGTTCCACGTTCGCCCGTTTGAGCCACGTTCGCCCGTTTTTTCCGACGTTCGCCCGTTTTTCCACGTTCGCCCGTTTTTCCACGTTCGCCCGTTTTTCCCATGTTTTGTTCCACATTCGCCCATTCGAACCAATTTTATTCCACGTTCGCCCGTTTTCATCAGCATTTTATAAAACGCACCAAAACGCATCTAAACGGTCCGAAAACATCACGAAACATTACCAATCACAGCAGTCAACTATCATTAACATATTCCTACATAACCCTACCAATTTTATCCCGAAATCCGTCCGTTTTACAAGTTACCCGAAATAGCAAATTATGGAGATATCACATCAAACGCATGCAATCTTTACCCAATTAGGAAACTTTATGAAATCAATCAATAATCAACTTAATATACTCAGATTATCATGAACAAGAAACCCCCAATCATATCCTTATCACTATTATCATGAACAAGCCCTAGATCTAACCCAAAATCCCTAAAATGAACATAACATCATCAATAATCAATTGTAACCTATCTCAATCATAAATCATCATCAATAACAGTCCTAGATCATTGTTATAACATCTATACAACAATCAATCATCAAACAATACATAACATCACATAAAACACCATTAACACATGTTAATTTGTATGAAAACTCATTGTTTATGAATAGGTTTTGTTTAGAAAGATATTAGGAAGGTTTTTATCCATGAAAACATGTTTGAATCAGATCTGGACTCTTGGGGTTAAATGAAAACGAATTGAAATGCTTTAAAAATGATTTAGAATGAAGAACACACCTTAGATCTTTGTGTAGAAGAAGTTTGTAGGTTAGATTATAGAAAACAAGGGCAAAACTCCTTCCCCAATGTTTAAAGTTGCTAGAGAGTGTTTTGAGACGGTTAGGGTTTGTGAAATGGTGAAAAATGACAAAGTGTGGTATTTATACTATGTCAACATTCGCCCCTTTTACCTGGGCGAATGTACCCTCCTTCGACCCTTTCACAGGGTCGAACGTACCCTGACTTGGTCGAATGAAATTCTTTAAATTCCATATCCCAGGTTCGCCCCTTTTACAAGGGTCGAACCAGGAGTATTGTCCAGGTTCGCCCATTCAATTGGTCGAACCAGGACTCACGTTTTTCTAGTTTTCCAATTTGTCGTGTTTAACGCATTTTAACGCACCCTAACATACGAGCATGCAACCTTAGTCTATGTTTAACATATTTAAGCATGGATGATTATCTACACATCATTTAAACACATCTAAGCATATAATCCACCATACGACAATTAGTCTACACATACACTAAATTAGTTTATGTAATTCACCAACAACGGGACTCGTATCGTGTGTGTGTGTGTGTATGACTAACCCAATGATCTCCCGAATCATTGAACCCTGGACAATACGGACTATGTTCCGACTCTACTGACCCCGTCAAGTATGTTTAATAAATGTTTTTCGCTAAGGTAGACTTATGTGTTAATAAAATGTTGACCCAAACATGCCGGGTGTCACATCATCCCCCTGTTGAAAGAATTTTCGTCCCGAAAATTTCCCGAAGTCAAAGAGAACGAAGCGATAAAAAGAAAAAATTTTCCCGGTCGTCACATCATCCCCCTGTTGAAAGGAATCTCGCCCCGAGATTCACTCTTCGACAGTAATGAGTGTCGAGCTAACCCAAGTAACGTCTCCCAAAACGCAAACGAAGTGATAACCATGAACGAAAGATGATATCAACAGATACCCTATGCCGGGGAACCGCCCTCCCCCAAAGTGAATACAAAAGAATGAATCCTCCTGATCGAAGGCCTACTAGAGACTACTGTGATCGGTATAAATGATACACCGGTACCGTCCAAGTAACATCTCCAAAGGACCCACATCAGACCCAAGAATGCAAAACGATGACCAAATACCAAACTGAATGCACATAATGAATACGAATCGCCAAACAATGTGAACGAGAATGAATACGAGCATAACGAGGATCAAGAAAAGAACACTCACCAGTAACAGTATCAGGATCCTCCTGGTTCTCCCTAGCGCCAATGACGTAAACATGACCACGAGTAGTTCGACCGCCACCTTCGTTCCCAGCACCACCTGCAGTCCCTTGGTTCAGCTTAGGACAATCCCGCTTGAAGTGCCCAGTCTCCCCACAGTTAAAACACCCATGGTTTCCCCGAGGAGCAGGAGCGGGGACAACCGCTTGAGTCTGTTTCGGCTGCAGATTGACCCAACAATCCTTAGCCAAGTGACCGACTCGCGGACAACGATTACAGCGAAACGCATCGCAACCCCCAACATGGTGATTCCCACACGTGTTACACTTCGGAATCTTACCAACGTAACCCCCAGTCTTCTGCTCAGACGACGCTCCCACAACGTCCTGCCTCTTAACCTGCTGTTGAGACGACCCAATGTTCTTCCCAGCACTCTCCCACTTCCTCTTGTTGTCCGCAGGAGCTTTCACAGCAGCACCCCTCGGAGGTAGAACGCCCTCAGCAACCTTCATGTTGGTCAGCTTGTGAGCTGCCCGAACAGTGGCCAACATAGTAGTGTGATCAGCAGCGGCAACAAGCCCAGCAATCTCCGGCACTAACCCATCAACGTAGTGCTCAATCCTTCGGTACTCCGGTGTAGCCAAACTGGGGCACATCACAGCCAACTCGTTGTGCCTAGCAGTAAACTCCTCGATCTCCGACCCAACCATCTTCAGATTCCAGAACTCATGCTCCAACTTCATAATCTCGTCCCTCGGGCAATACTCCGCTCGCAACATCTGAACGAACTCGGACCACGGCATAGCATTGGCCTCACCCAGGCCAAGATTCGCAGTGGTGGAGTTCCACCAGGTCAAAGCGTGTCCCTCTAGAGTAGCAGAAGCATACTTGACGCGATCAGCGTCAGGACAGTTACACATAGCAAACACCGACTCGATCTTCACTAACCACCGGAGCAGACCCACTGCCCCTTCAGTCCCATTGAAGAAATGGGGCTTACAGTCCATGAACTTCTTGTAGGTGCACCCAGACTGCACCTGATTAGTATTTCCCAGGGTCTGCTGAGCAGCCTGGAAAGTAGCTAACGCAACGTTCAACTGCTGCTGCAACATGTTCTCCAACTCCGCCTGAGTCATGGTGATGTTCCCACCACCTCGTCCACCGCCATTGCGACCCCCGCCGCCACCACGGCGTCCACCAGCATGTCCACCAGCGCGACCAGACATGTTCTGCCAAACATGAGACAAGATACTCAAAACCACCAACAGATCGAGCTACAAGTGACCAAACGAATTCAGAACGTGGTTCCAGCATGACCATTAGTCCGAACATGAAGTCCACCAAGATTTTCATGCATTTCGATTTATGATTTCGTGTGTACCCGAAATAACAAATCGCTCTACATGGTCCTCTAGGCGTGCTCCTAGCTAGAACTTCAAATCACCCGATACACACATTCCTAAAAGAAACTGTTATCGCACGAGGATCCCAAAGTGAACAGTCACTCAGGAGTGTACTATGACAAGTACTAGTGCATGATAGTGTGTGTATGTAGGCAAGTATGTGCATTAGAGCATAGAGGGGAGATATCCAAATCCCGGAAAAATCTCAAAAGTGTGCCGAAACCACCCCAATGTACACTACTGCCAAGTATAAGCGATAAGCCCCTTCATCTTCAAACCCGAAGAAGAAGATAGAACCAAGGTAGGAATAACAAAAGATAGATAATGTGATACTGTGTGATGAGGACACTGACACCCCGACAAGATTAGTATGTTTACCAAATGACACGACTCGTAACTATGTGTGACCGTCTAACGTGTGTGATACTCGGCTATAGACTAGACTCTACATGCAGTCCTAGTTCACTATAACCATTGGCTCTGATACCAATCTGTCACACCCTCAAATTTTCCACATGCGGGGTTTTACCGCGAGGCGCGTGACACACCAGGATCCAAGTCAACGGTCACAATAAACGACATCTATATGATAAGAAAACAACATAAACTACCATTGAGTTTCAAAAACCGTTCTAACACAGCGGAAGCAAAATGTATTGTTACAACTTAAAAGTAAAACTCAAAGTCTAAAATGTTTAACAAAACATGCATATGATCCCTAGACGCCGTGGGACTCCGTGCGCCTATACTCAATGCTGCTACCTTAGCGACCTAAGAAAACATGCCAAAAAGATGTCAACATATAATGCTGGTGAGTTCACAGGTTTTAAGTTCGTAAACGTTTTCATGTGTAAAGCAATTCCTCATAAAGTGCCAAGTGTGCAAAAGTTCCAAGTAAATAACAAACGTTCCCTTACTACTACGACTATGTTGCTAAAACCATTACTGACAAACGTTGCTCAAGTTGCTGCCCATGTGCCAAGTGTCAAGTGTCAAGTAGAGACAATATGCACCTGCCCGGCTCCCAGCCGTCAGGTGGGGTTCGTCACGCCCGATAGATCTATCCACATTTCCCCCGTTGTGCCCCGCACATTCATGGTTTCAATAGGGACTTAGGTTTCGTCGTATAGTAAATAAGTGCCAAGCGCCAAGTGCCAAATGCCAAGTGTCGATGTTTAAAAGTGTCAAGTGCTAATGTTTAAATATGCCAAATGCCAATGTTTAAAAGTGTCAAATGCCAATGTTAAATATGCCAAATGCCAATGTTTAAAAGTGTCAAATGCCAAAATATGCCAAGTGCCAAACGTGTCACGTTTCTTAAAAGAGTCACATTCCCAAAAGGCGTCATGTTTCTAAAAGCGTTGCGTTTCAAAAGCGTTGCATTTCAAAACATAAACGTTGTATTTGTTAAAACGTGTGGCATGCTTCTCCCCCGAGAAAAAGTGTATAAAAGAGGGGCCGCGAAACTCACCTTAGAGTGCGTCTTCTGATAATTAGAATTCCAACACGTGTATGATAATCCCAACTAATGACAACCTATCAATTAGCTTACATAAGTGTGATGACTATAAACCCGAAGGCTAACTAGTCCCCGATTGTCCAGATCTTGACTACGTGTGTTAAAAAGTGTGTTTAAACGTTAACCGGACATCCCAGACCGACCCGACATCCGTTGGTGACCCATTACATCGATTAGTCATGCACATAAGTTTAACACATAAGTTTCAAGCATAAAACACTTAGTTTGCATCAAAAATCTCATTCTGGACATCAGATGGTCGAATGTTGTTTTTCCCATTTCCACGTTCGCCCGTTTGAGCCACATTCGCCCAATTTTCCGACATTTTGTTCCACGTTCGCCCGTTTGAGCCACGTTCGCCCGTTTTTCCCATGTTTTGTTCCACGTTCGCCCATTCGAACCAATTTTATTCCACGTTCGCCCGTTTTCATCAGCATTTTATAAAACGCACCAAAACGCATCTAAACGGTCCGAAAACATCACGAAATATTACCAATCACAGCAGTCAACTATCATTAACATATTCCTACATAACCCTACCAATTTTATCCCGAAATCCGTCCGTTTTACAAGTTACCCGAAATAGCAAATTATGGAGATGTCACATCAAACGCATGCAATCTTTACCCAATTAGGAAACTTTATGAAATCAATCAATAATCTACTTAATATACTCAGATTATCATGAACAAGAAACCCCCAATCATATCCTTATCACTATCATCATGAACAAGCCCTAGATCTAACCCAAAATCCTTAAAATGAACATAACATCATCAATAATCAATTGTAACCTATCTCAATCATAAATCATCATCAATAACAGTCCTAGATCATTGTTATAACATCTATACAACAATCAATCATCAAACAATACATAACATCACATAAAACACCATTAACACATGTTAATTTGTATGAAAACTCATTGTTTATGAATAGGTTTTGTTTAGAAAGATATTAGGAAGGTTTTTATCCATGAAAACATGTTTGAATCAGATCTGGACTCTTGGGGTTAAATGAAAACGAATTGAAATGCTTTAAAAATGATTTAGAATGAAGAACACACCTTAGATCTTTGTGTAGAAGATGTTTGTAGGTTAGATTATAGAAAACAAGGGCAAAAACTCCTTCCCCAATGTTTAAAGTTGCTAGAGAGTGTTTTGAGACGGTTAGGGTTTGTGAAATGGTGAAAAATGACAAAGTGTGGTATTTAAACTATGTCCACATTCGCCCCTTTTACCTGGGCGAATGTACCCTCCTTCGACCCTTTCACAGGGTCGAACGTACCCTGACTTGGTCAAATGAAATTCTTCAAATTCCATATCCCAGGTTCGCCCCTTTTACAAGGGTCGAACCAGGAGTATTGTCCAGGTTCGCCCATTCGATTGGTCGAACCAGGACTCACGTTTTTCTAGTTTTCCAATTTGTCGTGTTTAACGCATTTTAACGCACCCTAACATACGAGCATGCAACCTTAGTCTATGTTTAACATATTTAAGCATGGATGATTATCTACACATCATTTAAACACATCTAAGCATATAATCCACCATACGACAATTAGTCTACACATACACTTAATTAGTTTATGTAATTCACCAACAACGGGACTCGTATCGTGTGTGTGTGTGTGTGTGACTAACCCAATGATCTCCCGAATCATTGAACCCTGGACAATACGGACTGTGTTCCGACTCTACTGACCCTGTCAAGTATGTTTAATAAATGTTTTTCGCTAAGGTAGACTTATGTGTTAATAAAATGTTGACCCAAACATGTCGGGTGTCACAATGTATTTCAAGTTATGGATGGATAGTTGGATGATTTAACAACAGGTGACACGGCTCCTCCCTGATGTGGCTAGATATTGTTCCTTGCATTCTCATTATAAGAATCACACACACACTCCCTGAATATATGTTTGTATGTATGTATGTATGTATGTATGTATGTATGTATGTATGTATGTATGTATGTATTTCAAGTTATGGATGGATAGTTGGATGATTTAACAACAAGTGACACGGCTCCTCCCTGATGTGGCAGGAACCACATGCGGGCAGCGTCTTGAGAAAGTGTTTGGAGCAGAGCACTCTCATATTTTGTGAGTCCCCTTCAGACCAAAAAGGGAATTCTCCGTAAGTGGATCTCTCGCCTTCAGGTGTGGCCCTACATTGAGACCTTCACCGAGGTAAGCTACCGGAATTCAATGTCTTTTTTTTTTCTAAATAATCATTCAATTTGATAAATGGCTTCTATAGGATGTCGTTAAAGAAGTTATTGCAGAGCTAAAGGCAAAGCCAGATTTGATCATCGGTAACTACAGCTAGGGCAACCTGGTTGCCTCTTTGCTGGCTCACAAGTTGGGTGTCACTCAGGTAACGGAATGAACTAACTAGATTTTGTTGCTTGGTGTGATAGGTCATAACTAATCCCTTGTCTGCAGTCTACCATTGCTCATGCCCTAGAGAAAACTAAGTACCCTGACTCTGATATCTACCGGAAGAACTTCGAGGACAAGTATCACTTATATCATCTAATATATGTCGCACCCAGTTTATACAATTCAACCTGTGAATTCATTTTTTATTTGTATTGTATTCATTTAAAATGTCTAGGAAGTTCCAATTAATACACGTAATGACTTAGTCATGTGAATATAAGTAACGAATTATTTATGGAGATTAGCTATCAACAAACCAAAATATCAACCCACAAACGGTATATTGATTGATAAGATATGTGGATAGTAATAAAATACATATTCAACTTGATTGCTCATGTAGTTAGGTACTCTTCTTTTATCATTTTTTATTAAGTCATATTAGATTTTTCAACCCCGGGACCTTCCCGGGATGATCAGCTAGTTTTATTATATTAGATTTGTCATCTATAAAGAGTGTAGGGTATAACTAATACATGGTAGTCTCGTAGTAATTATTTTTTCTTGTTGTGACGTCCCTTAGGGGGACGGGGCATCACCAGATTTGGTCACGGGTACCCCACTACTAGCATGGTACCATTCCCGCCGGTAGTGCTGGTAGGGGTCCTGTGGACCTTTTGCTGGTTTAATCTAACGGGATCCTTCACGGCGGAGAGAGAGGAGAGAGAGTGTCAAACCCATTTATTAGGGGTGTTCAAAATCGGATAATCCGAATTTCGGATATCCGAATTTCGGATAATCCGAAATTTCGGATAGTCAATATTGAGATCCGAATCCGAATCCGAAATTTCGGATATACGAATTTCGGATATCCGAAATTTCGGATTCGGATTCGGATCATCCAACGGATAATCCGAAACTTAAAAAAAATTAAAAAAATAATAAAAAAAACTATAAAAAAACTATAAAAAAACGTTCTCCTTTATGCCTAAAACGTGAACCTATTAAAAAAAACAAAAATCGAAGTTAGATAAACGAAATTTGAACAACAAATTTATAAAAAAAAAACTTATTATTTTGATGGAAGGGGGCTGTGGAGGTCGGATACGAGGTGGACGGGGGCTGTTATAGAGGAGAGAAGAGGGAGCAACAGCTATGGATTAGAGGAGTATGGACTTAGAGTTAGAAGGATTAAGGATTTAGGATTGTGTATTGTGTTATGTAGTGTATATAATATTATATATTTATATATATTTTTTTAATATTCGGATTCGGATAATCCGATTATCCGAAAATTTTCAAAATCAGGATCCGAATCCGAAATTTCGGATAATCCGATTTTCGGATATCCGAAAATCGGATTATCCAAAATTTCGGATAATTCGGATTCGGATTTTCGGATTTTTCGGATTCGAATTTTGGATTATCCGATTTTGAACAGCCCTACCATTTATTATTGAGAGAGAGAGAGGAGAGAAGGTGGGAAAAGGGTAATATATTATTGTTATTATTATGTGTGCAAATAATTAATTGTTGGTAAATAATTAATGAAGTGCTGCCTCCAAAAACTGTGTTTTAGTGAAGTAAATAATGGAAAAAAAAAATTCACCCTCTTCCTTTACAGTGTGTTCCCGAGTTTCATTAAAGGATGGAAGAGAAATGATCTCCCTCCTCTTCCCTTCTCTCCAATTCCTTCCAAAATGGAAAGATTGAAAATCACACTAAAATCATCTTTATTATCCCTCTCATTCCCTCCCTTTCCCTCCTATAAAAAACTCTGGAACACATTTTTTTCCCACTTCCTTCCCAATCATTTCTCTTTCATCCTTTAATGAAACTCTGGAACAGATGGTTTGTGAATTAACGTGTAGATCCCTTATCCGAGTGGTCCGTCATTACAACATGTGGCTGATGGTTATGTGAAATTATTGACAATTGATGACTTTGATTTCCCTCTCAAGCTCCATTTAAGCGGCCAGGTTACGAGTGATTCTATGTTTTTGTAATTTCTCTTTTGCTATATTAGTTCTTTGATAATTTCAACTATATTAATTTCTTGTTGTTCCGCTTAATTAGGTAATCTTTGTAGTAAGATGTCTTTCATGAAAGATTTTGATCACCTTAAAATTGACATGAAAGATGTAGCGTCGGCCACAAACAACTTAGATCCCACCAAGCTGATTGGATGTGGTGGATTTGGGAGAGTGTACAAGGGATAACTCTCTTCCTCGGAGGGACCAATCGTCCTCGCTTTTAAGCAACCAGATCGTAGGCTAGGCCAAGGGAAGATCGAGTTTTGGAAGGAGGTCATGATGCTTTCCCAATACAAACATGAAAATCTAATCAACCTTATGCACTTTTGCATTGAGGGTGATGAGATGATTCTCGTGTATGAGTATGCTTGTCGTGGGAGCCTTGATTGATATCTAACTAATGCTGGTACTCTCACTTGGATCCAACGCTTGAAGATATATGGCGGGGCTGCACGTGGGTTACATTTCTTACATGATCCTAAGGAGACACAACGAAGAGTTCTCCATCGAGACATCAAAAGCGCAAACATTCTTTAGGATGAGAATTGGACCGCCAAAGTTTCTGATTTTGGACTGTCAAAATTTGGCCCTGCTAATCAAGCGCACACGTATCTTGTCTCTCATGGTGTTGGCACACTTGGGTATTGTGATCCGTTGTATTGGGAGTTGGGTTATCTATCAAAAGAGTCTGATGTGTATTCGTTTGGAGTGGTGTTGTTTGAAATTTTGTGTGGGAGATTATGCATTGAGTATCATAATGGCGTGACCAAGATTTTAGTGCCCGAGTGGAGACGATGCTATGAGGAGAAGAGGTTAGATGAGATTATTCTTCCCGCTCTTAAAGAACAAATAGATCCGGGTTCTTTGAAATTATTTTCAGCCATTGCCTATCAGTGTGTGAAGAAAGCTCGTGAAGAGCGGCCGACGATGTATGAGGTTGTTAAACGACTTGAGTTGTCACTCAAGCAACAAGTAAATCTTAATTTCTCTCTTTTCTTTTCTTTCTTTCTTTCTTTCTTTCTTGTTTTTAAAGTATCCCATTACTGAATAGTTATCAAATGAAATAAAGATAAAAGGATTTTTACAGGTTATTCTTGAAAACCGTAGAAAGAGAGTGACTTTACTAGAACATTTTAATGATGATTTGGGTTCAGATTGGGAGTAGTGCCCCAAACAAGGCATCAGATGTTTTGTTCAGGGTCAGTTTTAAAAACTGGCAGAAGGGTGATTTTCTTGGACGTGGATCGTTTTGCACTGTTTACAAAGGTTATAATGAGTAAGTGAGGTTTTTTATATAACTGCAACTGCATGGCTATGTGTTTTGATATCTTATACAGTCGAGATGCTGCTTTTCCTTTCTGTACTTGCCAATATGTGACCTTGTATTCGTCTTTTGCTGACACTGCACGTCAACAACTGGATACTTGTCAATATGATACACTATATTACCAAATGTATCATTTTCAAGATTTAAAATCTCTTATCATCATTTTCTTATAATCGGTCCGTTATCCCTCTTATACGATCTATGCTTTTGTTTGCAGATCTGGGTTCTTTTTTGCTGTGAAGGAGGTTTCTTTGCTTGCCACAGGAAGATCGAGAAACCAGATGATTCTTCAACTTGAACAGGTGATTTATAAACGCTCAGAATTTCTTTCGTTATATGAATAGGCTTATATCCATCAGATCCTGGTTTTCTGTATGCTAAGCCCATTTTTGTGTGATTATTTCAGGAAATATCATTATTAAGTCAACTAGATCACGAGAACATAGTTCGATATCTTGGAACAGATAAGGTATGCATTTTCTCTGAAGGTATTTCTTTGACACAAATGTTTGGGGTTTAATACTTTGATTTTAATTATAAACAAAGAGGATATATGTTTATGTTTTTTTATTAATATAAAGGTTCTGATTCCCGCAACCAGTTCCTCGTTCCAGTTTTAGATCCAGTTCCAAGTTCATGTAGAAGTCCTTGACTCCTTGTTCTCACTTCCCACAGCCTGCTCTGTTATTTCGGGTTTCCTGCCCGTGATTCTGTTCCGAATTCTTGCTTACTCCTGACCTGGTTTCCTACTCCTGTCTAGGTTTCTGGTTCGAGTTTCCTGCTGGTGTCCATGTTCAAAGTTTTAGATTTCAGCCCTAGTTCTTGTTCGGAATTTTGGCACTAGTTCTTGTTCAAGATTGCAGTCGAATCTCATTCATTTTCCTAGTTACTTTTAGGATGTAGATGAAGGTATAAATTGTTATGCCAAATTTCTACTAAAAAATTAGTAGACCAGCTTCATTTTTTACACAGGTAGTAAATTAAAGGCGTTTCATCACCGCTGTCAACTGCAGCAAAGAAGTGACTGCTAACCCAAAATCAGTTTTTTAAATAAATGATTTATGAGCTTTTATGCATTAGAAATAAACTTTAAGTCACTTTCAACCCGTTATACTCATATTGGCCCTTTTCCCTTTAAGATTTCTTTAAGTCAGAGATAAAACATAATCCAAACTAATGCATTTTTAAGTGAGTCAAAACGGCCAACTCTAGTGTTGACTACATACATTATCACCAACTTTATTCTTTATCAGACTATAATGTTACTTGGGGGCCATATTCCTTATTAATCAAGGAGTATGCTCAAAATACAGCCTTGACTTCTTCAGTTATTATAGACTTCCTAATCCAACCTGAACATATATCATCTTTTCACCTTAAGGGTGCATGTTAACTTGAAATGATGTTGCAGGATGATGACAAGGTATATATCTTTCTTGAGCTCCTAACTAAAGGTTCACTAGAAAAGCTATACCAAAAGTATCGATTGCGGGATTCTCAAGTCTCGACATATACCACTCAGATTTTGAGAGGATTGAATTACTTGCATGAACGAAAGGTGATTCATAGGTAAACCTTCTTTCCTTTTGGTGCATTTTTAGGTCTTCTATATATTTTTAATAACATTTACTTGTTCTAGGGATATCAAATGTGCTAATATATTGGTTGATGCAAGTGGGTCTATGAAGCTTACTGATTTTGGATTGGCAATGGTTTTTTTCATCCATGATTTCTTTTTTCTTTTTTTTTTTCATCTGATTACTTTTGAACGAATGGTTACATAAACATTAATTAACTCTATAGGCAACCACTAGGAATGTTACTGAAACTTTTAAAGGGAGTCCATATTGGATGGCACCAGAGGTACTTCTATTCTCTAAATGAGTTTTTTTTTTTGGTTGTATGAATATGTATCTAGTCGTCGCAATTTCGACCAGTTTACTTATTGGTCGATTCCGGTTGTGTTTCATCTCAAACTGGTCAATTTAAAAAAAAAAGGTTGGAAGGTGAATGGGTCAAATTGGACAGAAGGGTTGAAAGTTGCCCTAGTTTATTTTCATAGGATTCAACTTTTTAAACCATTTGATTGAAAATTTAAGAATATTGCAGCAATATTGTGGGGGTAATTCTAACTTCAACATTGGTTGAATATTGGAAGTCCCAAAAAATGGACAAATCATAAAGCAATTGATATAAATTAGTGAATATTATATCATGCAACAAAAAAAACCATTTTTGAATATCACTCGTCCTTCAATTTTCAATCCATTTTTGGAAAAAAAAAAAAAAAAAAACAATTCATTACCATATTCTTGATCCAAATATAATTAATGTTCAAGCCCAAAAGCCTAAACTGTCTACTGTCTAGCATTAATATGTTTTGGGTAAACGTACTGTAGTTTTGGGTAATCGGGTCAGAAATCACCTAAACCCATACATGGTCCATGTCTGCAAAATATATGTTTTCCAATCCCATACCCGTCGGATATCGGGTATACCCCTCTGATTGGCCCAATGTCCCTTTCAGATGGTCCTTTCTGTCTCCTCGTACTTGGCTCAACCTAGGTGGTGCGCAGGATCCACAGAAGCTTCTTAGGGCTGACATGTTCTGTTGTGTGCCCGCACGCGCCTTTAGGTAGATATCTCTTTAGGGTATATCCGTCAGGCTTGGGTTTTTTCATCCCTAATTCAGTTAGATGGTGGGTGCTTTATATGTACTTATTATTTATATCTCACAACTTCTATGTCAACTGACAACATGGTAGAATTGATCCTAGAATTATTGAATGCTTTGTGTTGTATAATTTATAGTAACATGTAATAATTCATGCATTCTCATTACCATTATGAAAATTATTAGATATATGGACTTGCAGCAGATATATGGAGTGTTGGTTGCACTGTGTTGGAGATGTTGACAGGAAAACCTCCGTACTCCCCCTTGGAAGTGGTATGCATCTCATTACCATTATGAAAATTATTAGAATTGTCACTTGAACATGCATAAGGTGCCCTCGAATAAGTCATGGTGTACTATAAGGCGCATAATTACTAACATATGCATTGTGCAAGATACTTGAAGACCATATTGTGCAATTGTTGTCGGGTAGCAAGCCGAAATGGGTTTGGGTCAAATCTGTCTTGTAAAAGACGTATACATTTGACCAGGATCAATCTGATTTCTGAGTTCTGACCAAATTGGGTTTCGGTGAAATGGGTCGATTTAGGAAAAAGTAAAAAAGCATTTTTTTTTCTAACTAATGGTGACACGTGGTGGTGGCGGGCCCAAATGAACAGACCCATTTTTACAAGAGTTGCCCAATTTAACCCATTGTATAATTTGAGTAGACCAAAATAAATTCATAAGCAACTTTCTATTATCCAAATCAACTTAATTATATTTTTGTAGGGGTCAAAAAACACATATACATCCAAACACTATCTCTGCAACCCGCTTCTGAATTTTGATTACTTAATATCACATGATTACTTCCAAAATATACATCATATATATCATCTTTTGAAAGTAAATTGTTTGTAATATTAATATTACTGTACCAAAAACGTTTTTTGATTTCTAGGTGCAAGCATTGTTTAAAATTGGCTGGGGTGAACTTCCTCCAATTCCAAACACATTGTCTACTGAAGCCCAGGATTTCATAGTTAAATGCTTGCAAGTGAATCCAAATGACCGGCCTAGTGCCGCCCAGCTCCTGGAACACCCATTTTTTAAGAGACCAACCTCATAAACTCAGCTATACTATAATGGGACACAGTTGTAGCCAACATTGATAACCTCCCATAGTAACAAGGGAAAGCTCTCGTCTCTAAATTTCATTTTAACCTGTTAGAAATGACAACCTAATGAATATCCTAAAAATAGTGGTTCGATATGAATCATGATAAGTATTTTAAGTTTCTTCACCTATAGTCAAGATGATCAATTTGAAGGGTTATGTAGGATAACCGTTTACAAAACAAAAGAAATACATGCTTCCATTAAAACAAATTTCGGGCCACTTAGGTGAACCTATCTATTTCCCAGGGTACAATAGACTAAGCAGGATATATTTCCGGGGTGAACCTAGCACCTGAAAGACTACCTGAAACAAGAGCATGAAGGGCAGATAGTTAGGAAATTCATCATTAAATTGTGTGACAGTTTGCGAACATGAAAAGTTTTTTCTCTGTATGTTAAACGAGCTAGTGAAGCTTGGTATACATAACAAAAGTGAATAAATGATTAAAAAGAATTCATAACTGACAATAAATGAATATGCAATTCATTATTTATTGAATTCGAAATTCAATAAACTTAAGTCGAATTCATTCGCACTTAATCAGACTTCACACTTATGAATTTGAAAGCTCTTGACCACATCAGTTAATCGAGTCTAGCCACTTGCTCGAGCCATACCAGTCCAAGCTCACTCAAAAATATAAAGGCGGCCCTCAAGCGACTCGTGGCGATGCAAGCGTGCAAAGTGCGCTATCAAAACGTCACATTACGCCCATCGCCTTTGTCATAGTCCCGGACCCAATCCTGTGCCCGTGCCCATGCCAAAAAAAAAAAAAAAAAATTCAATCCTTTGCCTTTTGCTTCTTCTTGACTCAACCTCTTCGGCTGCTGATTGTTCACGAGTTTTATCTTGAACAACCTTATTAACCGTTATTGATGAACACGCATGAGTTTGTTCTAACATTAAAAACTCCTCCAAAAACAAGTTGCATTTCCTGGCTTTGTTTCTATTATTGAGTTCTTATGTACATCAGGATTCTTGGACTCATGTACAAGAAACCGATTTAAATTTCCATTGTGGGCATATCCAATAAATATGCAATCAACAGTTTAAGGCCCAATTCTAAGAGTCTTTGGAGGTGTAACAATTACCTTTGCTAGACACCCCCTGTCACACCCTGCCTAGGCGGAAACACGGGATGTAACTTCGAAATGTTTTCAAGCACAAGAGTCACACAAAGCATCAAATTCAACAAATTTAAAGATATCAAAAGGACAATAATGTGTTACATTTCCAATGATAAAATTGTCTCAAAAACCATAGTTTTCAAATGATAGTGTTCAGAATTAATCAACTAAAAAGAATGGTTTAAAAATATCGCATGATGCTAGCGCACAACCCCCAAGTTCCATGATACTTACTTAGTTACATGAAAAACATGCAAGTAAAAGATTGTCAACATAAACTTGTTGAGTTCATAGGTTTTAATGAATGAACATGTAATCCATGGTAGACTGAGCCATTGCCTAGCTAAGACAATGATCAATATGTGACTGACATGAGCCCGTAACCAAACCTTGACATGTTGTGCCTTACCCATTGTACACTAAAGACAATGAATAAATGTGAAATATAAGCACTCTTTTGATTACTGCAATTCGGTTAGAGTGACTAGCCAAGATTGGGGGTGTCAACCCAATAGATCTATTCCGGTGTTCCAGGGCTAAGTCCATAGCCAATGGTTACAATATGATATATGACATGAGGACTTTATGAGTTCTCTGAACCTTATTGTCTCATGTTCCCATAATAGTCAAAATATAACTGAAAACTTGTACGCATGTTTTCCCCCAGGAAAATGTAAAACAATGAAAAGGGGCTGTGAAAACTCACCTTGTGTCTGAATGCAAATGATGTACTGAGCTTGATGTGCTATGGTGCCCGACCTATCGTCCTTTGTAAAGAGGGCATTTTCGATCTATGTTACTTGTATAATGTACAAGTTGTTCACCTTATATGCATGTCCACCTTATAAGCGGGGTGAACCGAGTACTTGGACTTGTGGGCCTCCTCAAGAACCAATTCTCGTAATCCTTCAAAATGTGGTACCCAAATCCGATTCGCGAAATACAGCGTTCTGTTAGACCTTGGCTCCAAGAGCACGACCATTTTGAACAAAGATTCATCCTTCAAGTGCTCGCTCTTAAGTGCTTCTTGTTAAGCTTCGCGAATGCGAGTTGTGAGATTGGTGTGCATCGTTAAACCTAATGCGTGAACACACATAGTTTTGACACGTTCCTTCTGTCTTAAGGGGTCTGCCACAACGTTGGCCTTATACGGATGGTATTTGATCTCACAATCGTAATCGTTCAGCAGTTCCACCCATCTGTGTTGCCTCATGTTCAAATCCTTCTGATTGAAGATGTGCTACACACTCTTGTGATTCGTAAAGATGGTGCACTTAGTACCGTACAAATAATGCCTCCAGATCTTGAGTGCAAAAATTACCGCACCTAGTTCCAAGTCATGTGTCGTATAGTTCTTCTCGTAGACCTTGAGGTGACGAGAAGCGTAGGTGATAACCTTATTCCTCTGCATGAGCACACATCCAAGTCCTTGGTGTGAAGCGTCACAGTAAACCACAAAATCATCTATACCCACTAGAAGTGAAAGAATCAGTGCACTACACAGCTAGTGCTTCAAAACCTGAAACGCCTCCTCTTGTTTGATTCCCCAATCAAACTTCTTATCCTTCTGTGTCAAAATGTAAGTGGTTGGATGTAACATCCCGAAAATCCATTCCGCTTAATTACGCCATTAGGCGTGAATAAGAAATGACAAAAACGGATTAAATAGTAGAATGAGCCTTTTATGGATAATAAAACGGGATGATACAAATGTGGGTTATGTTCTAATATGAAAGTTTACCTAGTGAAAGTAATTATCTTTATAATGGGGAGATAACACTAGAAAGAAACTTGCATAGTTAAGGTTTTGATAATAAATGGCTTTGGGGTAAACTTGAGGGACTTGTGGTGTAAATATGCCACAAACAAAATGCCCAAACACACCCCATTTGGGGGAAAATGAGTTCAGCCCCAAAGAGGGCATTCTTGAGCCATAAACCAAACCCTAAGTCCCTAAGTTGAAGAATTAATGCAAGATGTTGATGTAAGAGATGAAGGGTGTATTCTAGAGGGTAAATCTTTAAGGATTGAGCTTTGGTAAGAACCCTAATCCCTAAATTCGTGTAGGGTTCAAACCCTACATGTGGGTTTTGAGCAAAACATGTTAAATTTGTATTATTGTTTGATTGTAAGTGATATTGATCATCTCTAATGGTTTAGAGATGAGCTAATCACTAGAAGTTGCTTATTTGCATAGATGATGATATTGGGTTTTTTCATTTGAGCTTTGATATTGCTTTAGTATGGGTAAATCCATGTAATAGTAAGAATAATGTGTAGTTGATGATATGCATGTGGAAATTGATGATGATTGAAAGTGGTATATGTGTTAATTGTATAGAAATTGAATGAATTGAAGGATATGTGTAGAGTTGAAAGTAGATGTTGCTATTAGTGTAACCCATGGTCATTTTTAGTTAAATGGGTGAATAGATTAGAAAGAAAGTGAGGTATTGTTATGTTTAATATTTATGGAATGAAGGGTAATTGATGTGGGTATGAAATGTGATGATTGATGTTATGAGCTATGAAAGCATGCATGAAATGCTTGTACATTGTGTTTTAAATGTTGTACGCACACCATGTGTTTGATGAACTGTTTAGATGAACTTGCGTGCAAGTAATTGATGAGAATGAATGGAATATGATGATTGTAGGAAATTAATATAAAGGATGTGTTTTGATGGAAACCATGTGTGAATTATAATGGATTGTATGTAGGTATGTATGTATGCACATAAGTGATCTTATGGTTGTATGTGTGTTCTATAATGTGTGAATTTGTATGCAAGACTCGACAAGTATGAAAGTAATGTGATAGTTGGTGCAAGTGATAGTAGGTTAACATGGGGATTTCGTCTTAGGGAGAGATCATGTGGGAATTAGTTGATTGTATGAATTGGTAAGAAGTATGCATTAGTAGTATGTACACTATGCTTAAATATTATGATGTACACGATGTGTTGATTAATTGGGGTGACGAATGATCTTGTATCTTAAATGAGATGTGAATATGATGTCTATGGTGAATCTTATATGATCTAGTACATCAATATGGACATATGTTTCTAAGTAGGATGTTGGTATAGTTGGAAGTTGACTTTCTGGAAAGTCAACAATGTAGAATAACATGGTTAAGCTCCCAAACTTGATTGTGTGATTAGAACACTATGCGACGCATAATATGTTAGAACTATGAGACATATATGATAGTAAGTGGTATTACATGATGTGAGAATAAATGTGGTTGTGAATGTATGTTTTAGACATGATAGAAGTTGACTAATGAAAGTCAATGTGATATTTGGTTGAGGAGAGTTGTTAGTGTGATATGATCATGTATGCTAACAATGATGTGAACATGATGATATGAAAGGATAGGAAGGATGGACTCAACCATGGGAAGCTAATGGGTCAAGAGAAGAAAAATAAACAAGCATGAACTTGGAGGACTTGAGGTAAGTGATTCCTGAACTTAACTCGCATCTATGATATTGAATTATGTTCACATAGAATGGGAATCTTGAAGGAGTACATGGTTTTGGTTATGGTTCAAGGATCCACATGGTAGTTAACTTGGACATTGTCTTTTGGTAAATGTAACTCGTGTAGACAAGGTTTGAGCGAATCAAGTATATTAGGCACTTGAACTCAAACCGGAAGCTCGTAGGGGCGCGCATTCGATCAAGGTATGTGTGGAATGAGGGGTGGGAGAGTTGGTAAATGAGTTGCTAGAATGTCAGAAATTATGGGTAAGAATGGCATGAAAGATATTGCGTTGAAAAAGGAAAACATTGCGTGAGACCTGCTGTTGGCGTACCCTACGCCAGTTTTGGCGTAGGATACGCCAAGCCTGGGTTGCCTACGCCACTTCTTGCTGCCCTACGCCACTCTGTCACCCCTTGCCTACGCAAGTGGCGTAGGATACGCCACTTTTGGCGTACCCTACGCCAAATCCCCCTTCGGCCTTGGATATTGATTTTTCAGCTTGTTTATGCTTCCGTACCATGCTCGAGCAACTCCAAACCTATTTATAGTACATATGTGTACTCATGCTCGGGTTGAGAGAGAGCTTCATGTATGTAAGGGTTGGTAGTTATATGTAGATTGAGTAGAGGATTGGAAATGTCACATTTGACTTAGAGATTGGCGAAGAAAGAGTAACATGACGGGTAAAGTAGTTTATATGAGAAAATTGTATGCTTGTATGTAAAGTAGGTTATATGAGGGAATTGTATGCTTATATGTAAAGTAGGTTATATGAGGGAAATTGTATGCTTGTAGGTAAAGTAGGTCATATGAGAGAATTGTATGCTTGTATGTATTGTGGGGTATTGAGGGAATTGTATATTTGTATGAATTGTGGGGTTAGTAACCTTGTTATGTGAATGGTAAGGAGGATGCAGGTATATAAGTGTGAATGCATGAGACTTGTAGGATCAGCTCGGGGTACTACACCCAAACTTCCAAAAAGGCGTTGGAACGAGATCATGGAGTACCTATGGATATTATCTCCGCATTTGGGTAGTGTGCATTAAGTCACTAAATGAACTAACGAAACGGTTATTTGGTGATCGCAGGTTTCCTTGTCTACCTAATAGAGTCAGGAAAGGATGGAGATCGAGCAAGGAGGCGGATTGTACAAGGGCACGACCCCATAACGTGATATAGATGGGTCACGTTTAATGTAGTATAACATATTTAAAAGATGTAATACCTAAAATGCTTAGTAGATTTGGGTTCTAAACATCCAAGGTTGTTTTAAAAGAAATAAATTTTTCGGTTGGTGTTTCCGCTGCACGTTTTTCTGTAAATTGGTTTAGGGTGTTACAAGTTGGTATCAGAGCCCTGGTTTGAGTGAAATCTTGTACAAGGAAGTAAGTACTTGAACTCAAACTTGTGTGCTCCTGAATGCAGTGACCGGTACAATCCAAGACTCGATCAAGGCCCAAAGGTAGAATTTAATATTAACTCACATGACATGTTAAAAGCTAATTGTGGTGCTCATGTCAAGGTGAGATTTTGTGGATAATGAAGAGGTCTCAAGGACACGATTCAAGATAGATCGCGGGAATTGTAGATGAGATGGAATTATCACAGATACGCGATCATTAACTATTGGTACCGGTGGGAGGAAAGTCCTCAGGGATGGTAAAACATAGAAGGGAAAAATAACCATGTTGTCTAGGAACGAAATTGAAATGTAGCACGAAGCTGAAAACCAGTCCCTAGGCATAAGGTAATGATTACACGAAGGCACGTGGATAGCATGTGGACTGTGCACCTGGCCAGTGCACAAGAAGCACACGATGCACGTGAGACCGTGAGAACCGTCACAGGTATGCCTGGTGAACTTGGAAAGTAAGTGGTCGTGTGGGTAAGTGGGCGGAATGAAACTTCTATAAAAATGTGAATGTGAAGGGGGATTCCCTCGGAAGGTATCCAACTAAACGTATGTATATTGTGCCTATAAATCAACTATGGCAATAAGTGTAAGGTTGGAATGAAAAGTTTGAGTCCGTAGATAATTACGGATCAAACCTATATGAATGAAAGCCTGAAATAAAAGGTTTGAGTCCGTAAGCAAGTACGGATCAAATCAAAAGTGTAGAAAACCCTTATGGGTCAAAATTGTAGAAAACCCTTATGGGTCAAAATTGTAGAAAACCCTTATGGGTCAAAAATTGTAGAAAACCCTTGTGGGTCAAAATGGTGGGAAAGATCCTTGTGGGTCAAAATGGTGGGAAAGATCCTTGTGGGTCAAAATGGTGGGAAAGATCCTTATGGGTCACAATGGTTGGAAGGACCTCAATGGGTCAAGAGGTTAGAAAGACCTTAACGGGTCATATGGTTGAAACCATGTAAAATAGGCTGGAAAGACCTTAGCGGGTCAAAAGGTTGGGAAGACCATAAAGGGGCAAAAGGGGTGAAATTATAGAAATTGTGAAAAAGACCTTGAACGGGTCAAATAGTTGAAATGTAAAAATATAGAATTACCCAAGTAATGGGTCAGATTTGTTGGAAAGTTGTAGAAATATAGAATAGTCTATGAAGTGAGTCATTTGGGTAGGAATGAAGGAGAGAATACGCCGTTCTCTCTAACCAAGATAAGCACAAGTTAGTAACTTGATTTAGATATGCATGTTATGTGGCATGTAAAATGCATATATATATATATATATATATAAATATATATATATATATATGTGTGTAGTAGAAAATGGTAAGGCATGGTATTAATGTGAAAATGAATGAACGGTTGATCTTTTGAAAGATCCATACCTCTATATGCAGAAAACGAATGATATTATGAATTACAAGAATGCAATGTAGAAATTATTATTAAAGTAGTAGGATATGACACATTTACCTTGAAAAGTCAAATTGTAGAAATTTTACAAGATAACGAATAAAACTTAAAGAGGTTGCGTAGGAAATGAAATAAGTAATGTAGTATAGCATGAGAATGGGAAATCAAGAAGGAAATGTATATAATTAGACAGTACAAGTGAGGGAATTCTTGAATGGACCATTGAAGGTCAATTTTCATGAATGTAGGGTATATGTCTAACCAATGATTTGTAGAGACGAATGGTCAAATTTTTGGATATGATGGAATCTATAAGATAGGTGATATGATGTTAACGAGTTGGAAATCATTGTCAATGAACTAAACCAAGCTAAGTATGGTGTGGACTTGTGAAGGAGCAAGTCAAGCCGACATATGGATGGTTGGTAAAAGTTGTGAAAGTGATAACCATGATTTAAGGTCCGGGATATACATATGCATATAGTCTAACTAGTTACATGATTGAAGGGATTTAGAAGGGATGCTAATAGTGGAGTATTGTAGCAATCCAGTTGTAACACCCCAAAACCATTCATTCGCCTAACTACGCCATTAGGCGTGATTAACAATATAATAACACGAGACTTAGAGGATAATAATATGGGTTATATTCTAACATGGAAATAACCTAGTTAATAATATTATGTTTATAAATTAATAAAAGGTGTTTCAAACTAGCTTATGAGTTAGTTTTTATACAAAAATGACAGTGGGATAACTTGAGGGACCATTGTTGCCAAATGACAAAGTGAGTTTTATTAATAATAGTAAAACAATAAAAACACACACTTGGTGTGTGTGTGTCGTGAGTTATGATCAGGAGATCACATCTCCTTCAAGACTCAAACCCTAAACACAAGAACATGCCTGAATCCAAGCCAAATCAAGGGGCTTTTCAGTGCATTAGCAAGATACGGGTTATCTAAGGCCTATAGAACATCAAGGTACCTTTTATTTGGTAGAAATTGATGTTATATTCGTTTTTTATTCTTATGAAAATTTAGGGTTTTGATAAAAACGTGGAATTGATGGTTAATATAGGTTACCCTAGTCTTGGGGAGCCTTAAACATGTATAATCCGGTTCCAAATCACACTAATATGTGTATTTGATTTTGATTATATGCTTATGTATATGTGTAGAATTTTGGGGTTTAACCTCTAGGTTGAATCAACTTATATCTAGTAATCTTTGTGACTCTTAGGAGTTGTTAATATGAGAAATTTAGGCAAAGTGGTTTAAATAATGTAATATGATGATGATTAGACAAATGGTTATGCTTTGGCTAACCTTGAGCTTTGAAACTAAACAAATTGGTGGGTGCACACCACGTGTTTGATTAAATGCCAATTTGGTGAACACTAGTGAAACTAAGAAGTTAGAATCATGTAAGAGCTATCAATCGTATATGATATTGGTTTGTAATAAGCCAAGTTAATTGCATATTCTATGTAAGAAAATGGCTATGGATTTAGCTATAATTGGGTAATGAATACATGATTTATGGATAGTGAACTAATTCCATGTTATGTATTCTAATAATCAAGTTTGACATGTTCCTATGTTAGGTACAAGAACTAGGGATGCAAACGGGTCAAACGAATGCAAGTCGGATACTTATGGAAACAAGAAACGGATGCTAGGTAAGTTTACTTACACTACTATACTATGAACATCGGTCAAGTGTTGTATACCTTGGTTTTAAATTTTGATATGGGAAGAAGGTATGACCCCCAAGGGGTGAAACCTATTAAATGGGCGATTTATGCGTATACATGTTAAAACAAGATTTATGGTAATAAACGAATCAAAGTGTGTTGATCAAATGATGGAAATCATCAATTGGGTCAATAGACAAAACTATGTGGTAATCAAGAATCTAAACTCAAGTTTTGATAAGGAAAACAATCGCGTGAATAAGGAAGATATGCAATATGGGTAAATGGGTCAAGTGGGGTTGCCACTTGCCTATAGTTAAAGTTGGATTATCACAGGATTATGAACCGCAAGACTTAATGTCAAATGGTGAATGATCACCATTGAGTCCCGAGAGACTAACGGGTCAATCTAGAATGTAATGCAGGAGATCAATAGGAAGATGGGCACTCGATGCCTAAGAAATCATAATGGGTGCAAGTCATGGGTCAATGCCACCCGGTAAGTCCGTAGTTAAATAAACGCCTTTGGGCGAAGCAATTTGGATGCTAAAGCAACCCACATAAAGTGTGAGTGCCAATTAGGTAAGTTATTTTCAAAACTATGTCTAATGCGCGCTAATGCGCTTAGAATTGATCAAATTGAGAACAATCATATGAAACAGTGAAAATCTAAGTCCGTAAGGACTTAGAAGTTTTTAAACAGGTCATTGAATAAAAAACAATGGATTTCAATCAAGAAGTGTCGCCACGAATGGCTAAATCGAAAGATTTGGCTAGGAGGGGCATTTTGGGAATTTATAAAGATTTACTAAAGGATAAATCTAATAATCGGAATCATAATGAACAAATCGGACAAACACTTTAGTTGATCAAGTGTATAATGACTTGACAACATAAACTAGATGCATTGCGCATGGTCAAATGGTGTTTTGGATAAGTTAAATGTCTAAATGGGTCAAATTGGGTAAAAGTCGCCATATACATTCAAAACTAAGAACCGGATCATGGCGACATAAACCGGACCATAATTTCAGTCAAACAAAGGTTTATTTAGTCGGCAAGTCATTACTTAGGCTTAGGGAATCATCAAATGCAATTGCGATATGATTCCCATGCTTAAAAATTACCAAACAAGCAATAGAAGCAATGACCGGCCGGTCGGGCTGAGTGACCGGCCACGCGGCCTTCACAGAGGGCTCAGAAATGTCAGCGTCGAAGCGACCGGCCGCTCGGTTTGAGCGACCGGCCGCGCGGATTGACAGCCTGACAACCTGATTTTCAAAATTTCATATAAAATCGTAGAAAAATCATTAGGAGACGTTCTTTATATGCCTGGAAAGCTCTCGGAGCGTAGAACAATTCTTATTTGAAAGTCGAAGTCGGATTTTGGGATTTAGAAGGGGTAAAAGCGATCCGAACAGCTGCTGCGCAAAAGTCGCAGCAGGTTGTTCCCATGAATAAGGGCCGTTCGGCCTGGTTCGTTCCGTGTAGACGTGTAACGTCTCTCATACTAGTTTAATTGCATTATTGACAACCCACTAACCATTCTTTGTGTGGTGGTGCTAGGTAAACATTTGGTGGACGTCCCAGAGCAAGGATCAAGTCACGAGAAGAACCGAACACGCCCGAACACTCATCAAGCTTCCGCAATAGAATTCAAGAGTCTCCCGTGAAATTGCGAAATCTCATCATATGTTGTAATAGTTAAAGTGTAGAAATCAGAAAGTATTTATCACGATAATTTAAGTTTTCTTAAATGTCTAAGTTTTAAATCGGGAGTGGTTTAAGTAAGGTCAAAACCCGTAAGATTAGACGTTAATCGCGTGATTACGGGTTTGGGTCTTACACCAGTGATGGACGCCTTGTGACTAATGTGGGAATGAATGGCTAAGTAGGATTTATGGGTTAAATATATAACCAATCGATTTATTAGGTTTAATAAATGCGACAGGCCTCTTATAATATAAGAGCATAAGAACAAAACATAGAAATATGTTTTGCCACGAGTAAAGTTGTTTTTATAATCTATATGTAGGCTTGCGATGTGGCATGAAACTTTGAATGAAGTGAATGAGTTAGTAAGTATGTAGAGAATTCCTGGTATGGTAGTGATGAAGGAGGTTTCGGGGACGAAACCCTCTTTAAGGGGGGTAGACTTGTAACATCCCGAAAATCCATTCCGCTTAATTACGCCATTAGGCGTGAATAAGAAATGACAAAAACGAATTAAATAGTAGAATGAGCCTTTTATGGATAATAAAACAGGATGATACAAATGTGGGTTATGTTCTAATATGAAAGTTTACCTAGTGAAAGTAATTATCTTTATAATGGGGAGCTAACACTAGAAAGAAACTTGCATAGTTAAGGTTTTGATAATAAATGGCTTTGGGGTAAACTTGAGGGACCTGTGGTGTAAATATGCCACAAACAAAATGCCCAAACACACCCCATTTTGGGGAAAACGAGTTCAGCCCCAAAGAGGGCATTCTTGAGCCTTAAAACCAAACCCTAAGTCCCCTAAGTTGAAGAATTACTGCAAGATGTTGATGTAAGAGATGAAGGGTGTATTCTAGAGGGTAAATCTTCAAGGATTGAGCTTTGGTAAGAACCCTAATCCCTAAATTCGTGTAGGGTTCGAACCCTACATGTGGGTTTTGAGCAAAACATGTTAAATTTGTATTATTGTTTGATTGTAAGTGATATTGATCATCTCTAATGGTTTAGAGATGAGCTAATCACTAGAAGTTGCTTATTTGCATAGATGATGATATTGGGTTTTTCATTTGAGCTTTGATATTGCTTTAGTATGGGTAAATCCATGTAATAGTAAGAATAATGTGTAGTTGATGATATGCATGTGGAAATTGATGATGATTGAAAGTGGTATATGTGTTAATTGTATAGAAATTGAATGAATTGAAGGATATGTGTAGAGTTGAAAGTAGATGTTGCTATTAGTGTAACCCATGGTCATTTTTAGTTAAATGGGTGAATAGATTAGAAAGAAAGTGAGGTATTGTTATGTTTAATATTTATGGAATGAAGGGTAATTGATGTGGGTATGAAATGTGATGATTGATGTTATGAGCTATGAAAGCATGCATGAAATGCTTGTACATTGTGTTTTAAATGTTGTACGCACACCATGTGTTTGATGAACTGTTTAGATGAACTTGCGTGCAAGTAATTGATGAGAATGAATGGAATATGATGATTGTAGGAAATTAATATAAAGGATGTGTTTTGATGGAAACCATGTGTGAATTATAATGGATTGTATGTAGGTATGTATGTATGCACATAAGTGATCTTATGGTTGTATGTGTGTTCTATAATGTGTGAATTTGTATGCAAGACTCGACAAGTATGAAAGTAATGTGATAGTTGGTGCAAGTGATAGTAGGTTAACATGGGGATTTCGTCTTAGGGAGAGATCATGTGGGAATTAGTTGATTGTATGAATTGGTAAGAAGTATGCATTAGTAGTATGTACACTATGCTTAAATATTATGATGTACACGATGTGTTGATTAATTGGGGTGACGAATGATCTTGTATCTTAAATGAGATGTGAATATGATGTCTATGGTGAATCTTATATGATCTAGTACATCAATATGGACATATGTTTCTAAGTAGGATGTTGGTATAGTTGGAAGTTGACTTTCTGGAAAGTCAACAATGTAGAATAACATGGTTAGGCTCCCAAACTTGATTGTGTGATTAGAACACTATGCGATGCATAATATGTTAGAACTATGAGACATATATGATAGTAAGTGGTATTACATGATGTGAGAATAAATGTGGTTGTGAATGTATGTTTTAGACATGATAGAAGTTGACTAATGAAAGTCAATGTGATATTTGGTTGAGGAGAGTTGTTAGTGTGATATGATCATGTATGCTAACAATGATGTGAACATGATGATATGAAAGGATAGGAAGGATGGACTCAACCATAGGAAGCTAATGGGTCAAGAGAAGACAAATAAACAAGCATGAACTTGGTGGACTTGAGGTAAGTGATTCCCGAACTTAACTCGCATCAATGATATTGAATTATGTTCACATAGAATGGGAATCTTGAAGGAGTACATGGTTTTAGTTATGGGTCAAGGATCCACATGGTATTTAACTTGGACATTGTCTTTTGGTAAATGTAACTAGTGTAGACAAGGTTTGAGCGAATCAAGTATATTAGGCACTTGAACTCAAACCGGAAGCTCGTAGGGGCGCGCATTCGATCAAGGTATGTGTGGAATGAGGGGTGGGAGAGTTGGTAAATGAGTTGCAAGAATGTCAGAAATTTTGGGTAAGAATGGCATGAAAGATATTGCGTTGAAAAAGGAAAACATTGCACGAGACCTGCTGTTGGCGTACCCTACGCCAGTTTTGGCATAGGATACGCCAAGCCTGGGTTGCCTACGCCACTTCCTGCTACCCTACGCCACTCTGTCACCCCTTGCCTACGCAAGTGGCGTAGGCTACGCCACTTTTGGCGTACCCTACGTCAAATCCCCCTTCGGCCCTGGATATTGATTTTTCAGCTTTTTATGCTTCCGTACCTTGCCCGAGCAACTCCAAACCTCATTTATAGTACATATGTGTACTCATGCTCGGGTTTGAGAGAGAGCTTCATGTATGTAAGGGTTGGTTGTTATATGTAGATTGAGTAGAGGATTGGAAACGTCACATTTGTCTTAGAGATTGGCGAAGAAAGAGTAACATGACGGGTAAAGTAGGTTATATGAGGAAATTGTATGCTTGTATGTAAAGTAGGTTATATGAGGGAATTGTATGCTTGTATGTAAAGTAGGTTATATGAGGGAAATTGTATGCTTGTAGGTAAAGTAGGTCATATGAGGGAATTGTATGCTTGTATATATTGTGGGGTATTGAGGGAATTGTATATTTGTATGAATTGTGGGGTTATTAACCTTGTTATGTGAATGGTAAGGAGGATGCAGGTATATAAGTGTGAATGCATGAGACTTGTAGGATCAGCTCGGGGTACTACACCCGAACTTCCAAAAGGGCGTTGGAACGAGATCATGGAGTACCTATGGATATTATCTCCGCATTTAGGTAGTGTGCATTAAGTCACTAAATGAACTAACGAAACGGTTTTTTGGTGATCGCAGGTTGCCTTGTCTACCTAATAGAGTCAGGAAAGGATGGAGATCGAGCAAGGAGGCGGATTGTACGAGGGCACGACCCCATAACGTGATATAGATGGGTCACGTTTAATGTAGTATAACATATTTAAAAGATGTAATACCTAAAATGCTTAGTAGATTTGGGTTCTAAACATCCAAGGTTGGTTTAAAAGAAATAAATTTTTCGGTTGGTGTTTCCGCTGCACGTTTTTCTGTAAATTGGTTTAGGGTGTTACATTGGGTGATCTTCGAGAAGCTCTCAATGAACCGACGGTAGTAACCAGCCAAACCCAAAAAATGTCGCTCTTCAGTTGGGGTTTTGGGCGCTTCCCTATCTTTAATCACCTCTAACTTGGTTGGGTCGACCTGTATGCCTTCTCGTATACAATGTGACCAAGGAAGTAAACCTCTCAAATCCAAAACTCGCATTCAGAGAACTTGGCAAACAACTTCTCATTCTTGAGCAATTCTAGTATCAACTTGAGATGATGTTTGTGCTCGTCCTACGTTCGCGAGTATATTAAGATGTCATCGATGAAGACGATCACATTTTTTTTCAAATAAGGCTTGCAGATGCGATTCATCATATCCATAAAAACGGCTGCTGCATTTGTCAAACCAAAAGGCATAACCAAAAACTCATGATATCCGTAACGAGTTCTGAATGCAGTCTTGGGTATATCCTCCTCTTGGATACGCAACTGATGGTACCCCAATCTCAGATCAATCTTCGAGTAGTAACTAGAACCGTGCAAATGATCAAATAGATCATCAATCCTTGGCAAAGGATACTTGTTCTTGATGGTCAGCTTGTTTAGTTCCCGATAGTCGATACACATCCAAAAACTACCGTCTTTCTTTTTCACAAACAGAATTGGGGCTCCCCGTGGGGAAATGCTCAGACGAATGAAACCCTTGTTTAACAATTCCTGCAGCTGGTTAGACAATTCTTGCATCTCTGAAGGTGCTAAAGATATGGAGTACAAGCTATTGCAGCAGCTCATGGGACTAAATTAATGCGAAACTTGACTTGTCTTGACGTCGGCAGCCCCAAGAAGTATTCAGGAAAGACTCCAGTATAGTCTCGCACCACTGGAATGTCCTCGAGTTTCTGATCTTTACCTTTCTTCTCGACAATGTGTGCCAAAAAACGCAACACACCCCTTCCTCAAACACTTCAACGCCTTCATGCATGAAATGATTCGAAGTGTAGATCCACCATGATCTCCTCTGACCGAAAGGGTTTTGCCATTGGAAAAGGAGACTCGAATCAACTTCTCGTTACAAAGGATCTCTGCACGGTTCTTGGAAAACTAATCCATACAAACAACGACATCGAAGCTACCTAGCTGAATATGCAGTAGATCTATACAAAACGCGTGATCGCCGAGACCCGAAACACAATCCTTAACAACTTCTTCAAACCAAATTGACTTACCATTGGCCAACTCTATGGTAGAGGGATTGCTTGAAATCGGTTGACACAAAACTTAAATCAGCACCAGTATCGTAAAGCACAGAAGCATAATGATTGTTAACAAGAAATGTACCGGTGACCACATTCGGTTCCTCGCGAGCCTTATCAACACCCATGACAAAAGCTCTCCCACGAGCTTGACCCTTAAGCTTCAGACAATCTTTCTTGTAGTGTTCAGCAGCACCGCATTCAAAACATCCCAGTTTCCCGCCGGGGTTGTCCACAACCTTTGCCCTGCATTGAGCAGTGTGATGACCCATCCTTTTGCACTTGTCGCACTTGATGCTATCGCAGGACCCCACGTGATGATACTTGAATTTGTCACAAAGGGGATGGGGTCCATTGTATGACTTACGAGCTTCAACTGTCATAGCAACAAATGCCTTTACTGTCTCTGGATTTTTGGCGGGCTGACTTCCTGAATTCTTCCTCTTCTTGAAACTTGACCACTTTCTCTTATCTCCAGAATCTCCACCTTTCTCTGGTTCCTTCCGTGATAATGCGCCCATGCGCATTGCATCATGTGTAAGACTATGTGCTGGGGTGACAACACTCTGAATCGATGTCGGTGCAGCAGCAGTTACAATGCCTCCGATCTTGGGTGAAAGTCCCCATATGTACCTCTCAACTCTTTTGTACTTAGGAGTAACCATGTGTGGAACCAATTGGGAAAGCTCATGGAAACGGGTGGTGTAAGTTGTAACTTCAAAAAACTTCATGGACAGATTCCAAAAGTCGGTCTCAAGCTTCTATAGCTCGCTGTAGGGACAACACTTTTCCAACAACAACACCTTCAGTTCCGCCCAGGGGAGATTGTAGGCAATGTCTCTCCCCAAGGTTTGCACTTGTAAGTTCCACCATGTCAAAGCCTCATGTTGAAAGGTACAGGTGACATACTTGACTTTTCTGGATTTCTGCACAACCACTGATATCAAGCACAAATTCTGTCTTCTCAATCCAGCGAACAATCCCTACTACTCATTCTGATTCGCGAAAGTTCCATGGTTTGCATGCCATGAAAGTTTTGTAGGAACACCCACTCACGGGGTTTTCTACTTCTGCGGTATCTTTAAGAAAGGATTATTAACTAAAATGATTGGCACAAAATCATAATTAAGGAAGAATAGATGAAAGCTTTACCGAGCTCGGGTTCCTGGTTTCTGCGTCGGCCTGCTGCACCAAAACCTCCGCTGGAATTGGCGCGGTTCACTTCAGGTTGTGCAATGGCCTGCACGATTACCCGTCCTAAGTTCGTTGAGGTGGTTGGGAAAGCTTCATCCATTGAGGTCGATCGAGTAGTCTTTTGGGTAATATGTTCTTCTAATACACCAGATTAAAAGAATGAGACACGTATCACTGTATAATATTGTCAACATGTGCACAAATAAAACAACCATAATAGCAAACGATCATAACCACAATAGCATGACATAAACAAAACAAAACATAGGAATCATAACGTCGTGACTTTTTCATAGAATTCGACATACTTGCTACATAGTTTGTCTAAATACAAAATAAGTTAGGCATCCTGCCTTACAAATTCTCAAAATACTATTAATAAAGTAAAACAAATGATAATCCTATTGGGGTGGGGGTGGGAATGCAGTAGCCAAAGCAGCAACAGTTGCCCACATCCTTTGGTCCATGTCCTCCATCCTCTGCTCCAGAACTGCAACTCGGTCCTCCGCCTCCACACATCCACACTCTGCCTCACGCACACGCTATCCTAAGTTTGATAGGGTGTACAACACAGGGTCCCTGGTCCTATCCCCCCCCCAAATATAGGTTGTCCTCCAAATCCTGAGCCCTCTCACGGAGTGCTTGTATCTGAGTGTCGTGGCGCCTAACCATATCTCTCACAGAGTAGAGAGTGTGATGCACCGGGGTCGGCTTAAATCCAGTGGGCAAGGGAACGTCAGAGGGTGGTTGAGATGGTCCACCAACCTCAAACGTATAGGGAACCTCGTCGTCCGAGTCCTCTGTAGGATCGATTTCTGACAACCCGATAATCACGAGCTTCAACGTTTAGTGTGCGTAATCCACTAAACGCTGTTTCGGAAAACAAAACAAGGTGAAACTATGATAAACGAAGAATCAACACTCACAAAATTAAGGTTAAAAGGTTGCATTGATTGATAAAACAGAGCACATGTGTTTACAAGACAATCCCGGACCTTCAACCTAGGGCAGGGTGCTTGGGGAATCTGTGATGTGACTGCTTAATGATTAGGGCAATGATTGAACGCTTTTATACCTGTCCTACTCGTCCAGGGTGTAACATCGCGAAAATTTTCCCCAAATTTTAAAATAAAACGCCCTTCTTTTCGTTACATTTTATATAAACGTCATTATGACTCCATTACCCTAACTCATAATATATATATACATATATATATACATATATATATATAATAATAATAATAATAATAAAAAAAAAAAATTCAGATTTTATTACATATATATATATACATATATATACACTTTTGATTCTATTTTAACCCATAACCAAACCCACCCTCCTTGATAAATTGCAGCCCAAGTCTGGAAGCCCAACAGAGCTATCCCAGCCCAAACCCCAGAAGCCCACAACCCAAGGCCCAACTGCCCCCTCCTCTCCTATTCTGTTTAAAAAACAAAAAAAAGGATGCTGCCTGCGGGACTCGAACCGTAGACCTTTTAAACGAACCCACTCGCCCACACCACCTGAGCTATGCATCTTGGTTGATTTAAAACCAACTTATATTATATATATACACTTACTCGCTTCCCTTCCTTCCTTCCTGTGTCGAGTAGCAGCAGCAACATGAATGGAAATTTTTTTTTTTCTAAAATTCTGACCATTCAATTTACTTATGGGTTGACTCAATAACTTGATTTTCGGCCTCAATCAACTCCAATTACACGCTTATTTCTCATAAAAATCATACCAATTATAATTATAAACGCGTCATAATTGATTCAAGGTCAACAATTACCATTTTGAACACCAAGATGTTTTCCCTATAAATTGAACGTGCTACCTCAGTCACAACTCGCTCACAACACTCTCTTCACCTCCAATTCTCTCAATTATACTCTAATTATTGATATCAAGTTCGTTGTTTGACTTTATCTTTGACCCGAAGATAATACTTGATCCATCACTGTGAGTCTTCATTCTTTTATGGGTTTCAATCATCGGCGATCAACCAACAAAAGCCCCAACATTAATCGGGCTAATGTTGGCTGATCTGTTCAATTGTATAATCTAGGGCTCGTTTGTGTAGTTTGGGGATAAATCTAGAATTCGTATGTGTATTTATTTGTTTTTAAACAAGAAATATCACAACCACCGGCCTAGGCCAAGTGGTTGTGATCTGGGTTTGATTCAGTGAGGAACCGGGTTCGAGTCCCAGCATGGACACCCTTTTTCCACATTTTCTTTTTTTAAAACAAACCATTTACAATTATTTATTATACATTTAAATCTTGTAAATTCATTCTTAAATAGTAAAATCTTTTTATAAATTCTACAAAAATTATATTATGTTGATCTGATGAAAAAGTTCAACACCCAATTTTTAGTTTTCTGAAATTTATTTATTTAATATTTATAATAAATAAATCAAGTTTATTCCATTTTATTTATAAAATTCCATTAAAATATCAAAACGATCTTATTAATTTCCACAAAAATTATTTTAAGTTTTTATAACATTAAACTTTTCAGAAATGATTTTTAATTCAGTAAAATCATTTATTTTATATTTTTAATCAATTTTTGTTAGATTTAATCATAATTAAATCATAATAAATCCAATTTTCATCATTTTTGCACCAAAATTTTATACAAATTATTTTTAATCATTTAGAACAGAAATATGATTTTTAAAATAGAAATTCTTTAATTTTAGTATTTTTGAATATTAAAGTTAATTGTTGGCAATTTGTAATAAATAGATTTAATAATCTATTTTAAAGAAAATAATTTTATAAAAATTATTTTTATACTTTAAACACATTCTTGTGACCATCCTAGATTTAACATTTATAAAAAGATTTTTGGTTATTTATTTACTAAATTTCTCTCAATTGGCGAATATTTTTTTAATATTAATCAAACGAGCAATCATCCCCAATTCGAAGCCCTAGGACTTATACATTTATAGACTTGTTAGACTTAGACATATTTATTACCTCATTTTAGGGTGATACTTGATACATTTGGTCAACACAATTATCCAAATTTCTCAACAGATATAACATTTTACCAAGGTGAGTTTTACATAGCCCCTTTTCTATTTATCACCATTTTTGGGGTGAAACATGTTTATAACATCATCATTGCAATTCATCATCAATGTGTCTATGTGTTTTCTATGTTGCATTATGTCTTGAGCATGATTAGAGTAAGCACCATTCTAGCATAATCATTAACATTGATCCAGCCGGCGGTATACATTGATAGATCTATTGGACTGACAATCCCACCCGGATACGTGCCTCCTACAAAGGTTACGTGGGTGTTTGTTATCGTATAACATTATTGGACCATGAGCGTATGGTATGTATCATTTTATAACAGTCATCAGGGTTGATTATGCACTCGATTTATTTCTAGTATGTTCTCACATATGGACTAGATTGACATGACACATGAATTGCACATCATTACTCAATTATCAAAAAACCTATGTAATTCTCACCAACTTTTGTTGACCCAAAACCTTTTCAACTTAACATGTTTCAGGTTCTATTTGCTTGAAGATTTGATTTGATGCTTGAAGATACGTGTATAGTTTTAATCAATTTGATGTACAAATTCTAGAACAATTGTAAGTTATTTAAATCATTCATGAAACTTATTATTCACCATGAGCTACTGAACAATCATCAATACGTGACATCCCGATGTTTCCGCCATCGGTTGGGGTGTTACAGATTGGTATCAGAGCCATGGTTATAGGGAATTAGGTTATTAGAAAAATAATCTAGTCTATAACCATAGGATTTAACAAGTACTTGCTTCTTTTACTTGCTATACTCTATCTCCCTCCTACTTTCATCCTTACAAGAAGGCTGCTCTCCAACAGTGGATCTACTCTTAGACTAATAAGGCAAAATCCTCAGGTTTAACCTGAACCACCTTGAGATCTCGTCGAAGTTCTAGATTTTAATAACGAACACGTGCAATCTGGAAGGGTGAACGCCTGTATTCTGAGTCTTCTGTCTAGGCTGGCATTGCGCATATATCCCAATCAGACGAGGGACCCGGATGCCTACCTGGGAATTCTCGGGATGAGTGTTCACTTATAGGCTAAAGCATGTCTTCATGTGTTATTAGAATCTGGAATCTTTGATAAGTCAACGTTTTCGTTTATTCGTTTTAATTAATGAATAAATGATTACATTCCGTATCTATAACCTCATTCATTTCATTGTGTCTCCTACAGATCATGTCTCCACGTCACAACACTCGCATTAACAGTGGTGACAATCATGAAGAAGAGAGCAGCAACCACAATCCCGACCACAACACTAACAATGGAGGTGATGCCCAACTAGCTACGATTATTTCTCAACAATTGGCACAACAAATCACAACTCTGGTTTCTAACTTGTTGGCTCAAGTCACCCCAATGAAAGGGAACGGCAATAGAAATGGATATGGCGATGGAAATCACATAAAGAACGGAACCCTAGTTCGGAAAAGCGAGAAAACAAGTAATGTGGCCGCGGTAACTACCAAAAACCGGAAGCGTAAGACCAGGAATCCTAATGTAAACCTCACTACACAAGTCTCTAACAAAAAGCCTTATACAAGAAACTTTCCATTGTGTAACACATGCAACCGACATCATCCCACTGTTTCAGCATGTCGCGTGTGCACCAATTGTGGTAGGTATGGCCATCTGGTCAACACATGCCGCGAGACCCCAAACCCTAATGCCAATCAACCCACCAACCCTGCTCAGGCTGATAATCCCAATCGATACAACTATGGTCAATGCTATGAATGTGGAAACCCAAATCACTACCGTAACCGATGCCCTAAACTAAACCAAGATCAAGACCCTCCAGCTACCTAACCGCAAGTCTCACCATTTGACTATTGGTTGCTTTTATTCTATGTATTGACGCTATTTGATTCAAGTAATAAAATTCAAGTATTATCATAACATCTGTGTGCATGCTTGTTTGAATGTGAACTAATTGCTATATCTATGATCATACGTGCTTACTTGTACAACAAATAGTTGACTACCAAACAATCTACTTAACGATTGGTAGAGGTCATCATGTCTTTCCAACAGTCGGGAGAGGCCCTACCACCTGCTCAACGACTAGTGGGGACTATCGGACCTGCTCAACAATCGGTAAAGTCATAAAAGGACACACAACCCTAATGTAAGGTAAATTGGTAATTACGGTCCGGAACGTAATCATGAATTTACAGGTACGTTAAGGTAGTGTGAAATTTTATCAAGGTTTCAGGTAGTTGACCAATTGTAACCCTAGTTTTCTCTTAACTTCGGGACGAAGTTCCTAAAAGTAGGGGAGACTGTAACATCGCGAAAATTTTCCCCAAATTTTAAAATAAAACGCCCTTCTTTTCGTTACATTTTATATAAACGTCATTATGACTCCATTACCCTAACTCATAATATATATATACATATATATATACATATATATATATAATAATAATAATAATAATAAAAAAAAAAAATTCAGATTTTATTACATATATATATATACATATATATACACTTTTGATTCTATTTTAACCCATAACCAAACCCACCCTCCTTGATAAATTGCAGCCCAAGTCTGGAAGCCCAACAGAGCTATCCCAGCCCAAACCCCAGAAGCCCACAACCCAAGGCCCAACTGCCCCCTCCTCTCCTATTCTGTTTAAAAAACAAAAAAAAGGATGCTGCCTGCGGGACTCGAACCGTAGACCTTTTAAACGAACCCACTCGCCCACACCACCTGAGCTATGCATCTTGGTTGATTTAAAACCAACTTATATTATATATATACACTTACTCGCTTCCCTTCCTTCCTTCCTGTGTCGAGTAGCAGCAGCAACATGAATGGAAATTTTTTTTTTTCTAAAATTCTGACCATTCAATTTACTTATGGGTTGACTCAATAACTTGATTTTCGGCCTCAATCAACTCCAATTACACGCTTATTTCTCATAAAAATCATACCAATTATAATTATAAACGCGTCATAATTGATTCAAGGTCAACAATTACCATTTTGAACACCAAGATGTTTTCCCTATAAATTGAACGTGCTACCTCAGTCACAACTCGCTCACAACACTCTCTTCACCTCCAATTCTCTCAATTATACTCTAATTATTGATATCAAGTTCGTTGTTTGACTTTATCTTTGACCCGAAGATAATACTTGATCCATCACTGTGAGTCTTCATTCTTTTATGGGTTTCAATCATCGGCGATCAACCAACAAAAGCCCCAACATTAATCGGGCTAATGTTGGCTGATCTGTTCAATTGTATAATCTAGGGCTCGTTTGTGTAGTTTGGGGATAAATCTAGAATTCGTATGTGTATTTATTTGTTTTTAAACAAGAAATATCACAACCACCGGCCTAGGCCAAGTGGTTGTGATCTGGGTTTGATTCAGTGAGGAACCGGGTTCGAGTCCCAGCATGGACACCCTTTTTCCACATTTTCTTTTTTTAAAACAAACCATTTACAATTATTTATTATACATTTAAATCTTGTAAATTCATTCTTAAATAGTAAAATCTTTTTATAAATTCTACAAAAATTATATTATGTTGATCTGATGAAAAAGTTCAACACCCAATTTTTAGTTTTCTGAAATTTATTTATTTAATATTTATAATAAATAAATCAAGTTTATTCCATTTTATTTATAAAATTCCATTAAAATATCAAAACGATCTTATTAATTTCCACAAAAATTATTTTAAGTTTTTATAACATTAAACTTTTCAGAAATGATTTTTAATTCAGTAAAATCATTTATTTTATATTTTTAATCAATTTTTGTTAGATTTAATCATAATTAAATCATAATAAATCCAATTTTCATCATTTTTGCACCAAAATTTTATACAAATTATTTTTAATCATTTAGAACAGAAATATGATTTTTAAAATAGAAATTCTTTAATTTTAGTATTTTTGAATATTAAAGTTAATTGTTGGCAATTTGTAATAAATAGATTTAATAATCTATTTTAAAGAAAATAATTTTATAAAAATTATTTTTATACTTTAAACACATTCTTGTGACCATCCTAGATTTAACATTTATAAAAAGATTTTTGGTTATTTATTTACTAAATTTCTCTCAATTGGCGAATATTTTTTTAATATTAATCAAACGAGCAATCATCCCCAATTCGAAGCCCTAGGACTTATACATTTATAGACTTGTTAGACTTAGACATATTTATTACCTCATTTTAGGGTGATACTTGATACATTTGGTCAACACAATTATCCAAATTTCTCAACAGATATAACATTTTACCAAGGTGAGTTTTACATAGCCCCTTTTCTATTTATCACCATTTTTGGGGTGAAACATGTTTATAACATCATCATTGCAATTCAATCATCAATGTGTCTATGTGTTTTCTATGTTGCATTATGTCTTGAGCATGATTAGAGTAAGCACCATTCTAGCATAATCATTAACATTGATCCAGCCGGCGGTATACATTGATAGATCTATTGGACTGACAATCCCACCCGGATACGTGCCTCCTACAAAGGTTACGTGGGTGTTTGTTATCGTATAACATTATTGGACCATGAGCGTATGGTATGTATCATTTTATAACAGTCATCAGGGTTGATTATGCACTCGATTTATTTCTAGTATGTTCTCACATATGGACTAGATTGACATGACACATGAATTGCACATCATTACTCAATTATCAAAAAACCTATGTAATTCTCACCAACTTTTGTTGACCCAAAACCTTTTCAACTTAACATGTTTCAGGTTCTATTTGCTTGAAGATTTGATTTGATGCTTGAAGATACGTGTATAGTTTTAATCAATTTGATGTACAAATTCTAGAACAATTGTAAGTTATTTAAATCATTCATGAAACTTATTATTCACCATGAGCTACTGAACAATCATCAATACGTGACATCCCGATGTTTCCGCCATCGGTTGGGGTGTTACACAGGGCCCTTAGGGCGAGTAGCAACCATCCAGGCAAGTAGAAGGGGCGAGTAGCAAGCTACTCGTCTTGTTTCCTAGGTGATTAGCAAAGCTAATCGCCCCAATACTGTCCTACTCGCCTGAAGCCAATCAAACCACATAAACGATTCTAAAACACACCTAAACAACCATAATACAATCCAAACATCACCTATACTAGGCTAGGGACATCGTGTACTAACAAACTCCCCCTTGGACCTAGCTAGTATGATTACAAAGACAAAACAGAAAACAGAAAACAACAAACAACTATACAAACATCAAAACAAACAAACTAACAGACTAGTTGCAGCAGCTTCAATCTTTACTTCTTCATAGTCCTGATCTTTGTAAGCTTCGACCAGTCGGATCCAGCATGAATCTTGTGTGCATGACATAACCGAATCACCCTCTGAAACTTGATCGCTTTTTCGGCTTATGACTGAAGATACTGGATGGGATACAGGAACAAAGTCTCTACATCAGCTTCAGACAGGTTAATCAGCCACATAGGATCCCATATCTTTATCTTCCTGCATAACTTTTGAGCATTCTCCAACGCAATCACAGCTTCAGTCGTAATGTCATCATAGTGCCAGAACCAGAAGTTAGGAGAGAAGTTCCGTTCTAGGGGAGCTATCAGGATCCTTAACATAGACTGAGGAGGCTTGATCTTTTACTCCTAGATGGGATTACCTGTCCTAGGATGAATCTTGGAAGTCATGTAGGATCGAGGATACTGAGGAGTGAACGACCTCCAACTTCCATTGCTTTCCCATTCAAGAATGTTGAAGAAGCTTTCAAAACCTGGACACTTGTCATAATATAGAGGTTGCCTTAGACGTACCAGATCACGAACATACCAGAATGGAAGGCTTTTGATCTTGATATAATGATTGAAATAGAGAAGCCCCGCCTTCCATTTGATGCTGAAAACCTTTGCATGCTCGATGTACGCCCAAGCAATAACATTCCCAGACATCTTGGACAATCATTTCTTGAATGCTGAAGCTTGAACTGGAGGCTTCTTTACTGTACGAGCTTCCACTGATGGATACCATTGAGAATAGAGTCTCATGATACGCTCGGTCTTAAATAGAACCTCATCAGGGATAGGAGTTTGCTCCGCTTTCAGCTTCTCCTCTGCATCATTCACCATCTCTTTAGTGATATCAGGAATCCCTGTGGAAGAATTATCAACAACGTATCCAGGAGTTTCCACACAAGATCCTGCTTCCATCTCTACCTCGTTGTGATCTGAATCTAGCTCAGGAGTGGTCTGACCAACATTAGCAGGTACACCATATACTTTAGCTATGTCTTCCCGAAATATTTAAGATGGGATCTCTCCTTCTTCCAACTCTTCTTCTAGCCCTATTAACTGAGCAAACTTTAGAGTATTTCCCTGATCATCAATATGGAATAGATTCCTCAGTGATTCACAGACATCAAGTGGAACTACCCTATGCTGAAGATATTCATTTAGGCACTTGATCTGCTCAGCTAAAGACTCCCCCTTAGACGAAGAACCGCTATCGGGATCCTTGCCTTGAGTGGCATGGGAATCCTTCCCTCTCTTCTCTTGAGCACTGGATGATGACCCACCACCTGTGGTTCCAGGATCATCACCACCTATATTACCACCGTCATTACCATCATCACCACTATCATCATCCTTATCATCATCATCATCCTCATCATCATCATCATTATCGTCATTCTCCTCATCCTCATCCTTATCTTCTTCCTCTTCTTTATCATTATTGCCTGAACCAGCTGTAGAATCTGAGGTACCAGTCAATCTTGGGTGATCTTCGATTAACTTGTCCAACCTTTCGCTCAGTTTCTTGTTCTCAGCCTTGTATGCGTCAATTCTTCATTCCTTGTTGACATTGGCAAGCTGCATGTAACACCCCAACCGATGGCGGAAACATCGGGATGTCACGTATTGATGATTGTTCAGTAGCTCATGGTAAATAATATATTTCAATAATTGATTTAAATAAATTACATACAATTGTTCTACAAGAATTTGTACATCAAATGAGAAATACTAGCTACACATCTTCAAGCATTAACTCTAATCTTCGAGCATGTTATAACCTGAAACATGTTAAGTTTGAAAATATTTTGGGTCAACAAAAGTTGGTGAGAATTACATAGGTTTTGATAATTGAATAAAAACTTGTACAATTCGAGTGTCATGGCAAGTCTAGTCCATATGTGAAAACAAAACAATCGGGTAAATCGAGTGCATAATCAAACCTTGTGACTAGAATATTGTCGTCCATCCCATACGCTCATGGTTCACTCGATTATGTTATAAATTCGATAACAATCACCCACGCTACCTATGTAGGAGGTACATGTATCCGGGTGGGATTGTCAGTCCAATAGATCTATCATTGTATACCGTCAGCTGATCAATGTTAATGATTATGCTAGAATATTGTGCTTACCCTAGTAATGTTTAAGACATAATGCAACATAGAATAACACATAGACACTTGTGATTGAATTGTAAATTGAATGTTGTAACATGTTTCACCCCAAAAAAAATAGTGAATGGAAAAGGGGCTATGTAAACTCACCTTAGCAAAGTGTTAAGTCTCGTGTAATAGATTAAGTGTAGCCCAACGTTGGCAAGTATTACCCTATATTAAGGTAATAAATAAGTCTAAGTCTTTCAAGTCTACAAGTATTTTCTAGGGTTCCTAATTTGGGGATAAGTATTTGTTTAATTATTAAATAAATTGTTTAATAAATAAAAGAAATTCGAAAAATAAATAAACAAAAGTCTTTTTGTAGGCTTTTGATTAAGGGTGATCACATTAATAGGTATTAAGTATGAAAATAATTTTTATAAAATTATTTTCTTAAAATTGACTATTTAGCTTATTTATTTCTATTTTGTCAAAATATAACTTTAATATCTAAAAATATTAAAATTAAGGAATTTTTAAATTAAAATTTTTATTTCTATTCTAAATGGATAGAAATAATTTATATAAAATTTTGGTGTAAAAATATTGAAAAATAAATTTATTATGATTTATTTATAATTAAAATAACACAAAATCGATTAAAAATACTAAATAAATGATTTTTCTGAAATAAAATTTATTTCAGAAATGCTTATTGATTTATAAACTTAGAATAATTTTTGTGGGATTTTATAAGGTCGTTTTAATATTTTTATAGAATTTTATAATTATAATTTAATAAATTTGTAATATTTATTATATATAATAAATAAATGATCTTTGAAAAACTAAAAATTGGATAATAAAGTTTATCATTTGAATAACATAAAATAAATATTGTAGAATTTATAAATTAGATTTGGTATTTTAAAACCATATTAAAAGAAAATGACTAAAGTTATAAAATAAGGAGTTTAAAAAAAATGATTCGTGGGTGCTAGGAATCGAACCCGGGCCTCTGGCCGGTTCGGGTTTTATAATCACAAGCCTGACCAACTGGTCTAGACCCTGAGAACATTAAGATTTAATTTCAGTAATATGTATGTGTTTCTTAGGATAAGTTTAAATCTAACAAAAATAAAAATGATTGAGCTTGGGATCGAACCCGCGACTGCTCGTTAATAAAACCACAACACAACCATCTGATCTAGATCATATGGTTGTTCAAAAGCGTGTCTGACTTGCTTTTAAATATATCCGAAACGTTATCATCATCCCCAAATACAAAGAACGAACCCTTGCTTTTCTAATCAAATCAATTCGGTTATAATAGCCGAATTGATTATGGGGGTTTCGAAGGGCAAGGGCCGATTAATACACAGAAGAAATGAATTGTATCATACCAGTTTACAAGGTGTCAAACTCGCAAGTCAACAGAAAAGTCAAACCAAGCTCGATTGCACGGATTATAGTGAAAACAGAAAGAGTTTTAAAGTAGGAGGATGGTTTTCGGCACTCATAGGGTGGAATGGATGCTTCAATTTATAGTGAAACACACATATGATCGAATTGGAAGGTTTGATTCGAGTTTAAAACATAAACGCGTGATTTGGCTTCGATTAGGAAGGTTTTGATTACTGATTGGCGTGTATAATACGCGGATTGACCTGATTACGACATTCCAACTTAAACGTGATTCAAAAACGCGGTTTGAAGGTTTGATTTGGAAAGCTTTCGCTTGCAGTTGACTTCTGGATAGTCAACTGTCGAATCTTAGAAGTGTTATTTCTCATTAGGTTGGATAGTAATCACATCTTGGGTTGTAGTCCAGTTGGTTTGATGCATGTGTTTATGTGACTCGGACTCGGGTTCGAGTCTGTACCCAACCGTTTTTTTTTTTTAAAAAACAGCTGAGAATGAAGGAAGGGAAGGGATGGATTGGGCTTTTCGGTTTTGGGCCGGATTATCTGTTTTGGGCTTGACCGGATTTGGGCTCAAGGAAAGGAAGGGTCTTGTTTTGGGTTCGGACTTGGGTTAAAGGTAGTTATGATAAGTGGATTATTGTTAAAACTTAAACAAACTAATTTAGTTATTATTATTATTATTATTGTTATTATTATTATTATTTTTTTTTTCTAGCATAAAAATGTATTATATATATATATATATATATATATATATAAAGAGTTTTAATATATTGCTTCGAAATCATATAAGATTGGTACCAAAAAGAGTATACGATGGGTAAAATGGTGATTTTATTAACTCAAAATTTGGGGGAAAAATTCACGATGTTACAGTCTCCCCTACTTTTGGAAACTTTGTCCCGAAGTTATAAAACACAGGGTTGAGGGTGATTGGTTAGAAATGAAAATAACTGTGATTTGGAAAATTTGGTTTATAGCATGACATGAATAGAATAAACTGTTTCGAATAATTTGGATAAGAGGTGTGTTATGTGTGAGTTGATTGACTAAATGAACTACCAGATAACTAGAGTTTACATTTGGTTATCTATCGAAACCTTGATAGAAATTTCATACTACCTTAACGTACCTGTAAATTCATGATTACGTTCAGGACCGTAATCACCAATTTACCTTACATTAGGGTCTTGTGTCCTTCTATGACTCTAACACACTTGTAAGTAATGCAAAAATAATCCTGTGGTTGAACCTTTGTATTTAATGAGTCCAACTGTTAAGCATGAAAAAGACTCCTATCAGTTAGTGAGTAGGAACCTCTACCGATTGTTGAGCAGGTTCGATAGCCCCCACAGTCGTTGAGCAGGTTGTAGGGCCTCTCCCGACTATTGAAAAGGCATGATGACCTCTCCCAATCGTTGAGTAGGTTATTTGATACTCAACTAACTGTTGAGCAAGTGCTTCATCCTCTATCGGTTGTTTGATTAAATGTAGCATTTATTGCAAATTGATAGTATGTTTATGTAAGCAAGTTTATAAGTATAACGAGTATAGTATATGAGTTGTATAGATTTAGATATTGATATAGCAATTAGTTCACATTCAAACAAGCATGCATCCAAGTGTTATGATCATACTAGATAAACGACTCTCATGTAAAAGAAAAAAAATTCGATACTTCAATCAAAAGCGTCAATACATAGAATTTTTTTAAAAGCAATAACATTCAAATGGTGGGGCTAGCTGTTTAAGTAGCTGGAGGGTCCCTAGCAGGATTATTCTGAGCAGTATGGGCATTAGCAGGAGTAATTCGACAAACATTCACGAGATGCCCATACTTTTGACAATTAGTACAATGACGACAAGGCACATGAGTTGGGTGGTGATACTTGCAAGTGTTACACAAGGGATGGGGTCCAGTATATGGTTCTTGGTGGGTGGAGGAGTGGTATCTATTGCGAAATTCCTGGCCTTGCGCTTCCATTGGTTGAGGACTCAGTTTCAATTTCGATAGCAGGTTGAGGGGTATCCTTCACAACAGTTTTCTTTTCCCCTTTCCGAGTCAGGGTTCCTGCTTTCACATGGTTATCTGTTAGGGTGGCCGCCAAACGCTTTGCTTCCTCGAGAGTAGCAGGGTTCCTTCCCCACACCGTGTCCTGTATCTGCATGGGTAAGCCACTAATGTATTTTTCGATCGCAATGGGCAAGGGGGTGACCTTATGTGGTAGCAGTAGACTAAGTTCGTGGAAACGAGTGTTGTAGGCAAGGTTTTCTCCACTGTCTTGGGCAAGATCGTGAAACTCATCTTCCATTTTCTTGATTTCGTTACGAGGGCAGAACTCTGCCTTCATAACGTCTTTAGCTTGTTCCCAAGTTAAGGCCAGTGCGACTTCAGCTCCACGGGTACGCTTTTCCTCATTCCACCACGTGAGTGCTCGTTTGTGAAGAACACTCATGGCATAACGGACCTTAAGGTTATCGGGACACTCACTATTTATGAACGTATTCTCGATACCCTTGAACCATTGTAGGAGACCAGTAGCTCCTTCATCCCCGCTAAACTTAGGAGGATTGCAGGTATTAAAGTGTTTGAGGGTGCAGACTGGGTGAGCGTTCCCGTTTCCATTTCCATTCCCATTATGATTCCCATTGTCGTTACCATTTCCATTAACGTTTCCATTCATTTGGATGACTTGATCCAACAAGTTAGGAACCAGCGTTGCGATTTGTTGCGCCATTTGTTGGGAAATGATCGCAGCGAGTTGGGCATCACCTCCATTATTGTGGTTAGTGTCGTGGTTGTGGTTGTGGTTGCTGCTCCCTTCATCATGATTGTCACCACTGTTAAGGCGAGTGCTGCGACATGGAGGCATGATCTGTAAGAGACACAATGAAATGAATGAGGTAATATAAGGAATGTAATCATTTATCCATTAATTAAAACGAATAAATGAAAACGTTGACTTATCAAATATTCTAGACTCTAATAACATAGTGAAGACATGCTTTAGCCTATAAGTGAACACTCATCCCGAGAATTCCCAGGTAGGCATCCGGGTCCCTCGTCTGATTGGGATATATGGGTCTTCTCGGTGATTAAAGACTCAAAAATGAGCGCAATGCCAGCCTAGACAGAAAACTCAGAATACAGGCGTTCACCCTTCCAGATTGCACGTGTTCGTTATTAAAATCTAGAACTTCGACGAGATCTCAAGGTGGTTCAGGTAAAACCTGGGGATTTTGTTCTATTAGTCTAAGACTAGATCCAATGATGGAGAGCAATCTTCCTGTAGGGATTAAAGTAGGGATAAGAAGTAGGAGGGAGATAGAGAATAGCAAGTAAAAGGAGCAAATACTGGTTATAATCCTATGGTTATAGACTAGATTATTTTTCTAATAACCTAATTCCCTATAACCATGGCTCTGATACCAATCTATAACACCCCAACCGATGGCGGAAGGAAACATCGGGATGTCACGTATTGATGATTGTTCAGTAGCTCATGGTAAATAATATATTTCAATAATTGATTTAAATAAATTACATACAATTGTTCTACAAGAATTTGTACATCAAATGAGAAATACTAGCTACGCATCTTCAAGCATTAACTCTAATCTTCGAGCATGTTATAACCTGAAACATGTTAAGTTTGAAAATATTTTGGGTCAACAAAATTTGGTGAGAATTACATAGGTTTTGATAATTGAATAAAAAACTTGTACAATTCGAGTGTCATGGCAAGTCTAGTCCATATGTGAAAACAAAACAATCGGGTAAATCGAGTGCATAATCAAGCCTTGTGACTAGAATATTGTGGTCCATCCCATACGCTCATGGTTCACTCGATTATGTTATAAATTCGATAACATTCACCCACACTACCTATGTAGGAGGTACACGTATCCGGGTGTGATTGTCAGTCCAATAGATCTATCATTGTATACCGTCGGCTGATCAATGTTAATGATTATGCTAGAATATTGTGCTTACCCTAGTAATGTTTAAGACATAATGCAACATAGAGTAACACATAGACACTTGTGATTGAATTGTAAATTGAATGTTGTAACATGTTTCACCCAAAAAAATAGTGAATGGAAAAAGGGCTATGTAAACTCACCTTAGCAAAGTGTTAAGTCTCGTGAAATAGATTAAGTGTAGCCCAACGTTGCCAAGTATTACCCTATATTTAAGGTAATAAATAAGTCTAAGTCTTTCTAGTCTACAAGTATTTTCTAGGGTTCCTAATTTGGGGATAAGTATTCGTTTAATTATTAAATAAATTGTTTAATAAATAAAAGAAATTCGAAAAATAAATAAACAAAAGTCTTTTTGTAGGCTTTTGATTTAGGGTGATCACATTAATAGGTTTTAAGTATGAAAATAATTTTTATAAAATTATTTTCTTAAAAATTGACTATTTATCTTATTTATTTCTATTTTGTCAAAATATTACTTTAATATCTAAAAATATTAAAATTAAGGAATTTTTAAATTACAATTTGTATTTCTGTTCTAAATGGATAGAAATAATTTATATAAAATTTTGGTGTAAAAATATTGAAAAATGAATTTATTATGATTTATTTATGATTAAAATAACACAAAATCGATTAAAAATATTAAATAAATGATTTTTCTGAAATAAAATTTATTTCAGAAATGCTTATTGATTTATAAACTTAGAATAATTTTTGTGGGATTTTATAAGCTCGTTTTGATATTTTTATAGAATTTTATAATTATAATTGAATAAATTTGTAATATTTATTATAAATAATAAATAAATGATTTTTGAAAAACTAAAAATTGGATAATAAAGTTTATCATTTGAATAACATAAAATAAATTTTGTAGAATTTATAAATTAGATTTGGTATTTTAAAACCATTTTATAAGAAAATGACTAAAGTTATAAAATAAAGAGTTTAAAAAAAATGATTTGTGGGTGCTAGGAATCGAACCGGGCCTCTGGCCGGTTCGGGGTTTTATAATCACAAGCCTGACCAACTGGTCCAGACCCTGAGAACATTAAGATTTGATTTCAGTAATATGTATATGTTTCTTAGGATAAGTTTAAATCTAACAAAAATAAAAATGATTGAGCCTGGGATCGAACCCGCGACTGCTCGTTAATATATCCGAAACGTTATCATCATCCCCAAATACAAAGAACGAACCCTAGCTTTTCTAATCAAATCAATTCGGTTATAATAGCCGAATTGATTATGGGGGTTTCGAAGGGCAAGGGCCAATTAATACACAGAAGAAATGAATTGTATCATACCAGTTTACAAGGTGTCAAACTTGCAAGTCAACAGAAAAGTCAAAACAAGCTCGATTGCACGGATTATAGTGAAAACAGAAAGAGTTTTAGAGTAGGAGGATGATTTTCAGCACTCATAGGGTGGAATGGATGCTTCAATTTATAGTGAAACACACATATGATCGAATTGGAAGGTTTGACTCGAGTTTAAAACATAAACGTGTGATTTGGCTTCGATTAGGAAGGTTTTGATTACTGATTGGCGTGTATAATACGCGCATTGACCTGATTACGACATTCCAAACTTAAACGTGATTCAAAAACGCGGTTTGAAGGTTTGATTTGGAAAGCTTTCGCTTGCAGTTGACCTCTGGATAGTCAACTGTCGAATCTTGGAAGTGTTATATCTCAATAGGTTGGATAGTAATCACATCTTGGGTTGTAGTCCAGTTGGTTTTGATGCATGTGTTTATGTTACTCGGACTCGGGTTCGAGTCTGTACCCAACCGTTTTTTTTTTTAAAAACAGCTGAGAATGAAGGAAGGGAAGGGATGGATTGGGCTTTTCGGTTTTGGGTCGGATTATCTATTTGGGCTTGACCGGATTTGGGCTCAAGGGAAAGGAAGGGTCTTGTTGTGGGTTTGGACTTGGGTTAAAGGTAGTTATGAATAGTGGATTATTGTTAAAACTTAAACAAACTAATTTAGCTTAGAAATGGTTAAAATGGTTCATTAACAAATCGCAAATTACTTTTGTACAAGGAACACTAATCGGCCACATTAAACTAACAGTGTTAATGAAAGCCGAACCATGTGTTAACTATAAATGGACTTGAAAAGGTTCTAAACATGTGTTAAACGATGTTTTCTCAAAACCAACCACACATGGCGATTTGACGCCAATATACGGCCCAAATACCCAATGTGAGGGCCAATATGGTTGATTTGCTGTGGTTTACGTATAAAAATATTTTAAGTTTCACAATCTGGTTTTAAAAATGGAATCACCAAGCTAAACACACAACACGGCAGTGTACCGGTCGTAGTGTAGTAAAGTCGGTAAGACCGAGTATCAATCCGTGGACACTGATATGCAGCCCTCGATACTAAACCTCTATCGAGTCCTAATCTATATAAAAGAGCATGATTTTTTGACTAAAAAGTAACTAAAAACGATAAACAAGCAAACAAATAAAATAAAATAAGACAAGAAATAAACAAGCAACAGGTACGAGAGATCAGAGAGTAAACGCTCACGAAAGAGGAATCAGAAATGGAGAGGATGGCTGCCTAGACTGGGAATCCTACTGATAAAGCTGAAAGCTAACGGGAAATGGATACTCGAATGACTACCGGGATCTACGGGTATAACCAGCTCGGGAAACACTATAGTATCTAGATCTCCTCTCGGTCTCACTAGAACACTAAATGAAATCCTAAGCCGTGTGAAGCTCACCGGGTAAAGAATGGATCACCTCTCGGTCTCACCAAACATAAAGTTTACGCACCCAAAGATTAGATCTCCTCTCGTCTCACTAATCACCAAATACCTAACGGTATCAAGGGGTGAATCTATTCCTAAAGGTAAATGTTTGGGAAAGCGGTAGAAAGGATACGGGAAAGAAATTCACTCTCGTGCAATATCTAACCAAATAAACCAATAAATCCTATCAAAACCACAACCTATCTCCTCTCGGTCACAAGGTAGGTGACAAACCCAAAACGATGTTAAATACGCAATTTCTAGATCCTAAGTCAACAAGTCAACCCATCAAATCATCACACAAAGCAAATGATAAAAATATGCGACTTTTAATTTAAAAACACTAAGTCAATAAATTATAGCCACATATGAATCTAAAAATAACATAAACATCATCCGGGTGATAAACCACAACAAAAACCAATAAAGTTTAGATTTTTATACGTAAACGAGTCAAAACGAGTAGCCAAATACCAAAAGAAATCAACTAAAATCAAGATACATCCCAAGTCTAGCCAACCATATAAATCTAGCCAACCATAATAATAAAAGAAATTATAACAAATCTAAAAGGTTCACAAACAAAAATCATAGCGAGACAAAAAAATACCAAACCGATAAGCACCGTAGTCGCCGCCTTTCTTTGTGACCCTTCACCTTCCTTTTCAATTTTTTTTTCGTTTTATACTGCTCCCCCTCGGGACTCTCTCTCACTCTATATTATTATTTATTTTTTTTGCTTTATATTAGATGATGATGATGATTGACTCCCAAAACTTTTGGAGTCCCAACAGTCTGTCTGTCCTCCCCTCAAATCTAGGAGCCGCCACCTCTATTTTATTCTTCTTGATGCTCGCCCCGATGTCAGCTCTCCATTCTCTTTTTATAACCTTCACCAACAGCATGAAGCTTATGCCCTAATATCTTTAGGTGGCTGCCCCAACTCTTTCCCTTGACATTTTAGTTAGCATTGTAGCTCAAACTCAATTTATGTTGTAGTTGAGATAAAGCCCAAAAAATGTGTGATCCATTTAGTCTTGTTGTAGTCCAATGTCCATCTCGTATTGGGTCTGGACCCAATAGTTCCTACAACACAAAAATTAAATAAGAGTCTAATCCAAATAAATATTTAATGACCCGTTCAAACCATTAAAAATTTAGTGAGTCTCAAGTTTAACTTAGATGCACATTTTTGGCTCGTTTTCACTAAAATTCATTTAATAGCTAATATGAGCCAATAAAGAGTAAAATTTAATAAAAACTAACCCAAAAATTATTTAAAGTGTAGAGAATATTGATATAAATATATGTATATTTTAGAGTGTATCAAACATCCCCACACTTATTCATTTGCTTGTCCCTAAGCAAATATCAAACAACACATCATACCCACACTTAGACCAAATACGACTAACATCTAGCAAGGCCTAAACAAGCCACAAATCCTAAGGACACAAAGAAATCACATGACTTACAACGGTCAAGAAGCATATTGCCCAACTAGTCAAAGGTGATACTATTTTTAAAAACATGGGATCACATAATCAAGCATCACTCCCCATCAAGATTTCAACCAAACCAAGCTAGTACCCCTCATAAACATCTCTCATCACTCGGTGTATATCAATTATAACAAGTGATCCCTCAATACCTAAACATGAAGCTTAAAACACATAGGCTTGTACAAAGATCAAATCCTCACCTAAATGCTTGGACAACATTAATCAAGAGGACTTATGGGTAGGCAAGGGCTAAGGGTAGGATATATTTGGGAAAAGTGGCTAAAAAGAAAATAAACCCGAAAAAAAAAAGCTCAAAATATTAAAATAACTAAGATCTATAATTTTGACCCATATCTAACTTATTCCCTTTTTTTTTCTTTCTTTTTTTTTTTAACTCAACAATTTATTTATATACAACTTGAACAACTCTTTTTTTTTCAATTTTTTTTTCTTTTTTTTTTTTTTGCTATTTTTTTAAATAAATATATCTATATTTTTTTCAACAACTAAATTAGAACTCAAACCGGATATATAAAAATAAAAATGGCACATAGGGTAGACAAACGAAAGGGGAGAAAGGCTCAAAGTGGCGACTAAGGGTATATCAAACGGGTCAAAAACATGAAAAACAAAAAGAATGGAAAAAGGCTAAGATGCGGGTGATCCTAAATGCCTCTATCACGCTAATGCCAAGTCCGAAACCAAGGTCTAAAAATGTATCATGATGCACAAGTTCTATAATCAAGCAACATATAGGTAGCACTCAACAAATGAAAGTGAATATCATACTACTTAAATAGGCTCAAATCCTCACTATCAAGTGTGGAATGGGATGTCGGTAAAAGACAAGAGTGGTTTTCCTAAATCAGGTTTGTTCCACTATCATAAGTATCCCAAAAACATTTTTACTTCAAAAAAACCGACTAGCTGGACCTACTTTACTATCGCGCAACTTAAAGAAATCTCGTGCCCCCAAGAAATGCAAACCCACATCGACCCGCCTTCAGCTTACGCTTTACAATGGCTAAGGCGCGTCTTATGTGTGTAATCAATCGCCTCGTGACTTGCAAAAACTTTTATTTTTTCTTTTTGTATTTTTCAAAAATTTTACTTTTTTTTAGATTTCTTTTTTTTTCATTTTTTTTTGAAGTTTTTTTTTTTCATTTTTTTTTGAATTTTTGATTTTTTTTTTTTGGATTTTCTGAAAATATTAATCCCCACACTTAAAACGCACATTGTCCCCAATGTGTGTCAAAAGTGGCTAACATAAACTAAAAATGAGAAAAAGATAAAGGAAAACTGATACTCCCCTGCCAAAAATGCGATGAGCTGATATGTGGGAGGATCCTAAAAATGTGCAATTGCCGGCTCGATCAAGCATAACCAAATAATAACCTGCATGACAACTCAAATGCTCGCGAATCGCAGCAAACACAAAGAAACAAACCATTAATAATAATACTATGGCTTGAAAACAATCTCCCCCGAATGGAGATTGAGTACGGGGAAATGTTTCTACACCATTTTTTTTCTTTGCAAATTTTAATATAATAACTCAAAATAAAGAAAAGTAAACATAAAAATAGAAATACGCTCAACTAATATGTACACTCGGGCCACTGCCCGAGAACAAATCACAACGAACAAACCTATGGAGGGTGAAAGGAGACTGCCTTGACCTCGCAATTTCCACCCGGACTACTGATGTCATGCTTCAAACCATGGTCATGAACTACATAAGCATGATCATCCTCAAACCCTCGTGTTCGATCCCGAACCAGTCCACCTATGGTTAATACGCATCACCGATTGTTTACGAACATCCAACACTTCTTTTGAACAGATCTTATCTAGTTCATGATCCAAATGAACTCCAATAGCATCCACGGCCTCAAACGGGTCCTCATGAGTACGACGCTCAACCCCAAACACAACTTCATCATCCCCCGCACGTAGCTTCAGTTTCCCCTCACTCATGCCCACAAGGGCTCTCGAGGTGGCAAGGAAGGGACGACCTAGAATAATCGGAATACGGTCGTCTTCCTTCATATCAAGCATGATAAAATCGACAGGGAAAACAAACTTATCGACTTTGACGAGTAGATTCTCAATAGTACCTCGCGGGTATTTTGTCGATTTGTCGGCTAACTGTAAGCACATACGTGTGGGCTTCAAACCTCCTATACCAAGCTTAACAAACAAAGAATATGGCATCAGATTAATGCTAGCTCCAAGATCTGTGTAACACCCCAACCGATGGCGGAAACATCGAGGTGTCACGTATTGATGAGTATACAGTAGCACATGGTAATCAAATTTTAATTGAAATAAATATTAAATTGTAAATATCCAAAAATTGAAATACATAAGAGTTTGAATGTGGAAATCTAATACATCACACAAGAATCAAGCATGCATAGACTCCTTATTTCTTCATAAGTACTCTAATCTTCAAGCATCGTTATCACCTGTTGAGTTGTAAAAATGGGGGGGTCAACTAGAAGTTGGTGAGAATACATAATCCATGTTAAGCATATAGTTTAAGTATAAAAGTCTAGCAATTCGTACGTCTATCGTAATTTAAGTCTACATGCATAGTATAATATGTTGACATAATCAAACCTCCGACTAGTTTAGGTCCATCCCGTCATCTACGGTTCACCTTAGTAATATGTTGAACGATAACAATCACCCACGTGACCTATGTAGGAGGTACACGTATCCGGGTGGGGTTGTCAATCCAATAGATCTATTATTGAGTATCGCCGGCTTGGCCATAGCTAATGATTATGTAAATGTTGAAACTCGTTGAAACTCGTTGAAACTGTTGACTAATACATGAGGCAATAAAGTCTACTACTAGACATATATGTTGAATTGCTTAAAATTGTTGCAAGTATAAAGAATCGCATAAACAGGATTACGTAAACTCACCTTGGTATAGTTTTTGGTAATGAGATATAGTATAAGAGTAGCCCAAATAATTTGCCAAGTGTTACCCTACGTATAAGGCAACAAATAAGTCTAAGTCTAACTAGTTTATAAGTATATCCTAGGGTTTTGATTTGGGGATAATCAATTGTTGAGATTTAAATTAAAATGCTTAATTAAATAAGGAAAATTGGCTAATTAATGAAAAATAGCCTTTTTATAAAGTTTGAATTTTGTATGAGTACAATAAAGTGTTTGAAGCAATAAAATAATTTTTATAAAATTATTTCATTTAAAATAGATTTTTAAATCTATTTATTTATAAATAGCCAATTATTAACTTTAATATTCAAAAATACTAAAATTAAAGAAATCTATTTTTAAAAATCATAATTCTGTTCTAAATGATTAAAAATAATTTGTATAAAATTTTGGTGCAAAAATGATGAAAATTGGATTTAATATGAATTAATTATGATTAAATCTAACAAAAATTGTTTAAAAATATAAAATAAATGATTTTACTGATTTAAAAATTATTTCAGTAAAGGTTGACTTTATAAAAAGTCAGGATAAATTTTGGAGAATTTAATAAAACTGTTTTGATATAATAATGGATTTTTATAATTATAATAGTAATAAAATGATTTAATTATTATAAATACTAAATAAAAGAATTTCTGAAAAATAAAAATTGTAAATAACACTTATATATCAGATTAAACAAATATAATTTTTTTAGGATTTATAAAATAGTTTAGGTATTTTAAAAGAATTTTAAAAGATTAAAGGATTTAATATATATATAATTGTAATTTGTTTGTTTAAAAAAAGAAAAGGAAAGAAAAGCATAAAAGCCGGTCAGAGCCGGGACTCGAACCCGGGTGACCCATGTGGAAGACCAGCGTCACAACCACTTGGCCTAGGCCGGTGGTTGTGAGATTTCTGATTTAAAATTAATTATAAACACTACGCTAAAACGGTTTATCCCCAATTCAAATCATACGAACCCTAGATTATCAATCGAGCAAATCAGACAACTATAGCCCGATTATTGTTAGGGCTAATGTTGTCTGATAGCCGATGAATATAACCCACAATCTTAATCGTACTTACAGTGTGGTATAGATGTTAATAGTCGGGTCAATGGGAAAGTCAAACTTCGAACAAAATCAGCAATAACAGAGTGAATTAGGGAGAAAAAGGGATTGAGAGAGAGTTGTGAGCGATTATACAAGGCTCGCAGACCATCTATATATACTAGAGGATTAGGGTTAGGGTTAATTAGATGGTTTGACTTTCCATATAATAATACGCGTCTAATTGATGATTAGGGCAACGATTGCCGTGTTTTTGATGTGTAATCATGTTGGAGTGGGCCGGTTATAGCACAAATTTACCAAAGATATAACAATTACGCGTTAATTATACGGATTGATCAACAAGGAATCCCACAGTTGACTTTTCCTTGTCAACTGTGGGAGTTTAATACGCGTATAAGATTAATGTTGATCCGGGTTTTATCAAAACAGAAGGCCAGCCCAGCTGGTTGGGCTCGTGTGTTGGTTCAGGCCGGCCTTTGGCGCGGGTTCGAACCCCGGCCAAGGCAACCTATTTTTTTGATTTAATTATCCACCCACACACATATATATAATATTATATACGGTATTAGGGTTCCATAAATGCGACAAAAGTAATAATTGCGAGGGTAAATATGAAACTTGACGTTTTTATTAATGTCGGTGCGTAACGTACAAGTATTAAATGCGAAATGTTACAGTCTCCCCTACTTTTAGGAACTTCGTCCCGAAGTTGGAGTTGGAGAGTCTGGTGGAAAAAAGATGCGGATACTTCGACTTCATCTGGTCTTTACGCTCCCAAGTGAACTCTGGGCCTCGCTTAGATTCCCAACGAACCTTAACGATCGGAATACGACTGCGCTTGAGTTTCTTGACTCCAGTGTCAACAATCTCGACGGGTTTCTCGATAATGTGCATGCTTTCATCGATTTGCACATCCTCAAGAGGAACATGAAGGTTCTCATCTGCTAAGCATTTCTTGAGATTCGAAACATGGAAGGTCGGATGAACATTGCTTAGCTCAGGTGGAAGATCAAGCTTGTAAGCCACTTTTCCAACTCTGTCAAGAATTTTGAAGGGGCCTACGTATCGAGGAGCTAGTTTTCCCTTTCTACCGAAACGAATAACTCCTTTCCAAGGGGATACCTTAAGTAGCACAAGGTCCCCAACTTGAAATTCCAAGGTTTACGACGTTTATCAGCATAACTCTTTTGGCGACTTCGAGCCTTGAGAAGATTATCCTGAATAAGCTGGATTTTGTCTGTGGTTTCCTGGATTAGTTCGGGTCCAGTAATACGAGCTTCACCAACCTCGGTCCAACAGACAGGAGAACGACATTTCCGACCATAGAGTGCCTCAAAAGGAGCCATGTTAATGCTGGCGTGATAACTGTTGTTGTATGAAAACTCAACCAAAGGAAGATGAGAATCCCATGCGCCACCAAAATCGATGACACACGCCCTGAGCATGTCCTCAAGTGTCTGGATGGTTCGTTCAGTCTGACCATCCGTTTGAGGGTGATAAGCAGTGCTCAAGTTCAACTTAGTACCCAAAGCATCTTGTAGAGATCCCCAAAAGTGAGAGGTGAAACGACCATCGCGATCAGAAATAATATCCAAAGGTATACCGTGTCGACATACGATTTCACTTACGTACATCTTTGCCAACCTTTCCACAGAATACTTCTCGCGAATAGGTAGAAAGTGAGCTGACTTGGTCAAACGATCGACGATTACCCAAATACTGTCAAAACCTTTGGGTGTGCGAGGGAGTTTGGTGATGAAATCCATAGCTATGCTTTCCCATTTCCAGACAGGAATCTCTGGCTGTTCAAGCATACCAGATGGTCGTTGATGTTCAGCCTTAACCTTGGAACAAGTGAGGCATTTTGCAACGAAAAGAGCAATGTCTTTCTTCATACCAGGCCACCAATAAGAATAACGAAGATCTTGGTACATCTTGTCAGCTCCAGGATGAATAGAATAACGAGACTTATGAGCCTCGTTCATGAGAAAAGTACGAAGATCATCACGGTCGGGAATCCACAGTCGATTAAGAAAATAAAGGAGACCATCGGGTTTGGTTTCAAGTTGAGTCTCAGCACCACAAGACATTTCATCGTACATGTTACCTTGGGTGACTGAGGTGTGTTGAGCCTGGAGAATGCGATCTTGAAGATCAGTACGAACTCTCGCACATTGGAGTTTGACACGCTCTTTACGACTAAGTGCGTCAGCCACAACATTCGCTTTGCCAGGATGGTAGCGAATTTCGCAATCATAGTCGTTAAGTAATTCAACCCAACGTCGTTGCCTCATGTTAAGATTCTTTTGGTCGAAGACATGTTGGAGACTTTTGTGGTCCGTGAACACCACACATTTGGTCCCATAAAGATAATGTCTCCAAATCTTGAGTGCAAAGACAACAGCGCCCAATTCCAGATCATGGGTGGTATAATTTTTCTCGTGAATCTTGAGTTGTCGAGACGCATAAGCAATAACCTTTCCTCGTTGCATAAGGACACAACCGAGACCTTGGTTCGATGCATCACAGTAGATCACGAAATCATCATTACCATCAGGTAGAGATAAAACAGGAGCTTCACAAAGTTTCAGCTTAAGAGTTTCAAATGCTTCCTCTTGCTTAGGTCCCCACTCATAGGGTTTACCCTTGTGAGTTAAGGTAGTGAGAGGAACAGCGATCTTGGAGAAATTGGCGATGAATCGACGATAATAACCAGCCAATCCAAGAAAAGAACGGACTTCGGTTGGAGTGGTAGGAACACTCCAATTTTTCACAGCTTCGATCTTTGCAGGATCAACATGAATCCCGTTCATATCAATGACATGTCCCAAAAATTGAACTTCCTTAAGCCAAAATTCACATTTGGAGAACTTGGCGTACAGTTGTTCTTTCTTTAGGAGACTCAAGATAGAGTGAAGATGTTGCTCGTGATCGGATTTTGACTTAGAGTAAATCAAAATATCATCGATGAAAACGATCACAAATTTGTCGAGATAGGGTCTACAAACCCGATTCATCAAATCCATAAATACCGCGGGAGCATTGGTCAAACCGAAAGGCATAACCATGAATTCATAGTGACCGTAGCGAGTGCGAAAAGCTGTCTTGGGAATATCTTCATTGTGGACTCTAAGCTGATGATAACCAGAACGGAGATCAATCTTCGAGAAGTGGGTTGCTCCTTGAAGTTGATCGAAGAGATCGTCAATCCTAGGAAGCGGATAACGATTCTTGATAGTGAGTTTGTTGAGTTCACGGTAGTCAATACACATCCGAAGAGAACCATCCTTCTTTTTAACGAATAAGACAGGGGCTCCCCATGGAGAAGAACTAGGGCGAATGAACCCTTTATCAGAAAGTTCCTGTAATTGACTAGCAAGTTCTTGCATCTCAGAGGGTGCAAGACGATAAGGAGCTTTAGCTATAGGATTAGCACCAGGAACAAGATCAATACGAAACTCCACTTGTCGAGCAGGAGGCAAACCAGGTAAATCCTCTGGAAAGACTTCAGGATAGTCTCGGATAATAGGAATGTCTTGGATACTTTTGCCTTTGTCCTTCTTCTCTATCACGTTAGCTAAGAAGGCTGTATACCCCTTTCGTAAGTACTTTTGGGCAGTAGTACAAGACATAAGCTTAAGCTCACCACAGGGTTTCTCACCATAGATCTTCAAAATCTCACCAGATTCGAGAGGAATGCGTATGACTTTCTCGAAGCACAGAATTTCGGCACGATGAGTTGACAACCAGTCCATGCCTACTATAACATCAAAACTACCAAGATGCATGGGAATAAGATCGATAGGGAAGGTATGATCATCGAGATTCAACAAGCAGTTACGAATAATAGAACCGATCGAAATAGACTTCCCGTTAGCTACCTCTACCACGAAAGGATCTTCTAGATTAGTGTGGGGTAAGTTAAGTAAAGGTTCAAACTTCAGTGACACGAATGACTTATCAGCTCCTGAGTCAAATAATATGGATGCATAGTGATTATTAATGAGAAACGTACCATTCACCACTTCGTTGTTGTCACGAGCCTGGTTAGCGTTGAGATTGTAGGCGCGACCTCGAGCACCTTGGTTCTGGTTGCGGTTCTGGTTTTGGTTTTGGTTCTGATTTTGGTTTTGGTTACGGTTACGGTTAGGGCAGTTGTTGATGTAGTGATCGGGGCTGCCACATTCGTAGCATTGACCACGAGTAGGCCTGTTGTTTTGTTGGTTGGGAGCAGGGTTGTTTCTGGCAGGGTTGTTTTGGTTGTTTTGGTTGTTTTGGTTGTTTTGGGCAGCAGGGGCTTGACAGGCATTGGTGTAGTGTCCATACCGTTTACAGTTATTACACTGGCGGCATGGTCTACCAGGAAGATGATGGAACTGGCAGGTGTTGCAAAGAGGGTGTGTTCCACCATAGGGTTTCTTGGCTGGATTTTGGGTAGCAGGTGGAGTAGCAGCAACCATATAGTTTCTAGCCTTACGCTTCTTGTTGCTGGAGGTCTCAGGCTTGACTTCAATTGCAGGCTGTGGAGTGTCTTTGGCAACAGTCTTCTTAGAGCCCTTGCGAACCAGAGTACCATTCTTCACATGATTATCAGTAAGAGTGGCCGCTAGACGTTTGGCCTCTTCCAGAGTTGCAGGATTTCTACCCCAAACAGTGTCCTGGATTTGCATGGGCAGACCACCGATGTACTTCTCGATGGCTACCGGCAGAGGAGTAACCTTGTGTGGCAACAATAAGCTAAGCTCATGAAAGCGGGTGTTGTAGGCAAGATTTTCCCCACTATCCTGAGCCAAGGTGTGGAACTCATCCTCAAGCTTTTTAACTTCATTGCGAGGACATAACTCCTCCTTCATGATCTCTTTGACCTGGTCCCAAGTCATAGCAAGAGCAACCTCAGCCCCACGAGTACGCTTTTCTTCATTCCACCATGTGAGTGCTCGTTTATGGAGAACACTCATGGCGTAACGAACCTTGAAATTGTTGGGGCACTCACTGTTGATGAAGGCATTTTCAATACCCTCAAACCATTGGAGAAGTCCAGTAGCTCCTTCTTCACCGCTGAACTTTGGAGGGTTACAAGAGTTGAAATGCTTGAGGGTGCAAGCTTGGGGTCCATTACCATTGCCATTGCCATTGCCATTCCCGTTGTTGTGACCATTCCCATTCAATTGGATGACCTGAGCAAGCAAGTTGGGAACCAGAGTTGCAATTTGCTGCGCCATTTGTTGAGAAATGATCGCAGCCAGTTGAGCATCGACCCCATTGTTGTTGTGGTTAGGAGCTTGGTCATGGTTGTGGTTATGGTTATCACCACCTTCTTCGTGGTTCTCACCATTGCTGTTGCGAGTGCTGCGACGAGGAGGCATGATCTGTAGTAGACACAATGAAATGAATGAGAGTTTATATAAGGAATGTAATCATTTATTCATTAATTAAAACGAATAAACGAAAACGTTGACTTATCAAAGATTCTAAATTCTAATAACATATGAAGACATGCTTTAGCCTATAAGTGAACACTCATCCCGAGAATTCCCAGGTAGGCATCCGGGTCCCTCGTCTGATTGGGATATATGCGCAATGCCAGCCTAGACAGAAGACTCAGAATACAGGCGTTCACCCTTCCAGATTGCACGTGTTCGTTATTAAAATCTAGAACTTCGACGAGATCTCAAGGGGGTTCAGGTTAAACCTGAGGATTTTGTCCTATAAATCTAATGGTGGATCAGGATTGCAGCAGACAATTAAGAGTAGTCACATGTAGGTTTAAGGCATAGGATAAGGATAGGATTAGGGAAGCAATTAGGGTTACAAGTAGGAGAAGCAAGTACTGTTTTAGTCCCTAAGGTTATAGTCTAGATTATTTCTAATAACCTAATTCCCTATAACCAAGGCTCTGATACCAATCTGTAACACCCCAACCGATGGCGGAAACATCGAGGTGTCACGTATTGATGAGTATACAGTAGCACATGGTAATCAAATTTTAATTGAAATAAATATTAAATTGTAAATATCCAAAAATTGAAATACATAAGAGTTTGAATGTGGAAATCTAATACATCACACAAGAATCAAGCATGCATAGACTCCTTATTTCTTCATAAGTACTCTAATCTTCAAGCATCGTTATCACCTGTTGAGTTGTAAAAATGGGGGGGTCAACTAGAAGTTGGTGAGAATACATAATCCATGTTAAGCATATAGTTTAAGTATAAAAGTCTAGCAATTCGTACGTCTATCGTAATTTAAGTCTACATGCATAGTATAATATGTTGACATAATCAAACCTCCGACTAGTTTAGGTCCATCCCGTCATCTACGGTTCACCTTAGTAATATGTTGAACGATAACAATCACCCACGTGACCTATGTAGGAGGTACACGTATCCGGGTGGGGTTGTCAATCCAATAGATCTATTATTGAGTATCGCCGGCTTGGCCATAGCTAATGATTATGTAAATGTTGAAACTCGTTGAAACTCGTTGAAACTGTTGACTAATACATGAGGCAATAAAGTCTACTACTAGACATATATGTTGAATTGCTTAAAATTGTTGCAAGTATAAAGAATCGCATAAACAGGATTACGTAAACTCACCTTGGTATAGTTTTTGGTAATGAGATATAGTATAAGAGTAGCCCAAATAATTTGCCAAGTGTTACCCTACGTATAAGGCAACAAATAAGTCTAAGTCTAACTAGTTTATAAGTATATCCTAGGGTTTTGATTTGGGGATAATCAATTGTTGAGATTTAAATTAAAATGCTTAATTAAATAAGGAAAATTGGATAATTAATGAAAAATAGCCTTTTTATAAAGTTTGAATTTTGTATGAGTACAATAAAGTGTTTGAAGCAATAAAATAATTTTTATAAAATTATTTCATTTAAAATAGATTTTTAAATCTATTTATTTATAAATAGCCAATTATTAACTTTAATATTCAAAAATACTAAAATTAAAGAAATCTATTTTTAAAAATCATAATTCTGTTCTAAATGATTAAAAATAATTTGTATAAAATTTTGGTGCAAAAATGATGAAAATTGGATTTAATATGAATTAATTATGATTAAATCTAACAAAAATTGTTTAAAAATATAAAATAAATGATTTTACTGATTTAAAAATTATTTCAGTAAAGGTTGACTTTATAAAAAGTCAGGATAAATTTTGGAGAATTTAATAAAACTGTTTTGATATAATAATGGATTTTTATAATTATAATAGTAATAAAATGATTTAATTATTATAAATACTAAATAAAAGAATTTCTGAAAAATAAAAATTGTAAATAACACTTATATATCAGATTAAACAAATATAATTTTTTTAGGATTTATAAAATAGTTTAGGTATTTTAAAAGAATTTTAAAAGATTAAAGGATTTAATATATATATAATTGTAATTTGTTTGTTTAAAAAAAGAAAAGGAAAGAAAAGCATAAAAGCCGGTCAGAGCCGGGACTCGAACCCGGGTGACCCATGTGGAAGACCAGCGTCACAACCACTTGGCCTAGGCCGGTGGTTGTGAGATTTCTGATTTAAAATTAATTATAAACACTACGCTAAAACGGTTTATCCCCAATTCAAATCATACGAACCCTAGATTATCAATCGAGCAAATCAGACAACTATAGCCCGATTATTGTTAGGGCTAATGTTGTCTGATAGCCGATGAATATAACCCACAATCTTAATCGTACTTACAGTGTGGTATAGATGTTAATAGTCGGGTCAATGGGAAAGTCAAACTTCGAACAAAATCAGCAATAACAGAGTGAATTAGGGAGAAAAAGGGATTGAGAGAGAGTTGTGAGCGATTATACAAGGCTCGCAGACCATCTATATATACTAGAGGATTAGGGTTAGGGTTAATTAGATGGTTTGACTTTCCATATAATAATACGCGTCTAATTGATGATTAGGGCAACGATTGCCGTGTTTTTGATGTGTAATCATGTTGGAGTGGGCCGGTTATAGCACAAATTTACCAAAGATATAACAATTACGCGTTAATTATACGGATTGATCAACAAGGAATCCCACAGTTGACTTTTCCTTGTCAACTGTGGGAGTTTAATACGCGTATAAGATTAATGTTGATCCGGGTTTTATCAAAACAGAAGGCCAGCCCAGCTGGTTGGGCTCGTGTGTTGGTTCAGGCCGGCCTTTGGCGCGGGTTCGAACCCCGGCCAAGGCAACCTATTTTTTTGATTTAATTATCCACCCACACACATATATATAATATTATATACGGTATTAGGGTTCCATAAATGCGACAAAAGTAATAATTGCGAGGGTAAATATGAAACTTGACGTTTTTATTAATGTCGGTGCGTAACGTACAAGTATTAAATGCGAAATGTTACAATCTGCGAGGGCATTCATAACGGACAAACTGCCGATCGCACAAGGAATCGTAAAACTGCCAGGGTCGGTCATCTTCATCGGCAGTTTATCCAAAATAACAGCAGCACACTCCTCACTCAGTATTACATGGGAAAGTTGTTCCAACTTCTTCTTGTTGGAAAGCAGATCTTTTAGGAACTTCCCATACTTTGGCATCTTTTGCAGCACCTTAATGAATGGAAGGTTCACCTTGAGCTGTTTGACAAGCTCAATAAACTTCCCATATTGCACCTCATAACTCTGCTGTAACAATCTGCCGGGATAAGGAATACAAGGTGTGTAGACTCTCGGTGGTTCCTTCAACTTCACTTCCTCTTTCTCTTTCTGAGGCTCCAGGGGCTGTGCGGTACTTGCTGGGACACGCCTAGTAGGGTGCACCTTGCCTTGGACCTCCATCTCAATCTCCTCATCGACCGACTGATCAAAAACAACTGTCGGGTTGATCACAACTGCTCCTCTGCCACTCCTGGTGGTCACTGCCATCACCTGCTCCTTTGGGTTCTTCTCAGTGTTGCTTGGAAGACCTCCAGCTTGCCTCTCATTTAGACGCTCTGCTAACTGACCAACAGTCCTCTCGAGATTCTGCATCGCAGTACTCTGACTCTTCATGAAAGCCTCGTGCTCCCTGAATGTCGTCTGAGTCTCCTGGTATCTCTTTTCATCACGAGCCATGAACCGTGTCATCAACTGCGACTGTTGTGCCATCATCTCCTCTAGATTGGGTTTCTTTTCTCCTCCACTCGGGCCCAAATCCTGTCGGGGCTGCTGAAACAAACTCTCATGCTTAGATCTCAGTGGGAACCCCGGTGGGTTTCCACCCTTCCAACTGAAGCCAGGATGATTCCTCCAACCAGAATTGTAATTATTACCATACGAATTCTGGTTCGCATTCTGAACATAATCAACCTGCTCCTGATGCCCAACAACAGCAATTGGACACGCGACCGTGTCATGCCCTCCTCGACATACCTCACACTTCTGTTCGCTCTTCTTCTGCATATCCTTCATCATATTCGTAAGAGCCTCGACCTGAGCTGCCAACAAAGTGGTGGGGTCAACCGTGTGAACTCCTCTCTGAGCGGGTGCAGCTGGAGCAGTGTCCCTAGACTCCATATTCTGATAGCTGCGCATAGCTATCTCCTCAAAAAGCTCAAAACACTCAGCAGGATCTTTGGTGTTCAACAAATTGCCACCAGCTATAGTGTCGAGCTTGTCCCTGGTGGCCAAAGTCGTGCCATGATAGAACTTCTCGACCAATGCCCAGTCCTCCATCCCATGATTAGGACACCTGTTCAACAACTCCTTGAAACGCTCCCATGTCTCATCAAACGACTCATCAGCACCCTGCCGATACTCCTGGATCATAGTCCTCAAATGAGCAGTCTTGGAAGGAGGAAAATATTTGTTAAGGAACTTCTCCTGCATCTCCTCCTAAATACGAATGGAGCCTGCTGGAAGGGACTCCAACCAGCTCTGGGCACGATTAACTAAAGAGAATGGAAACAAACGCAACTTACACGCGTCCTCTGTCATGGTATTGATCTGAAACATGTCACAAAGACGATAAAATCGAGAAAGATGAGCGTTTGGGTCCTCATTCAGCAACCCATGAAAAACACAGGTAGTCGAAATATACGATATGATCTGAGGTGGAATCTGCCAGTTGTTTGCCTCGACAGCGGGTCGGGCAATACTGGATCTAGCGGCACCCGTGATGGGTCTCGCATAATCTGCTACCACACGGCGTGGTCGCTGCTCAGCCATAGTAAAACGGTAAAATCACAACTAATAAAATGAAAATAAACGAAAATAAAATAAAATAAAACGGCTAATCTAACACGCAAAAACCAAACTCATGCAAAAGCAACAAATAAACTAAAGCACGCAGATAAACCTAAAATGTAATAAGAACTAAAAATATGACTAAACTAAAGCGAATATAAACAAAGAACGAATGACTAGATCCCCAACTCAGGTCATTCTCGAAGTCGCCAGTGTCCCCGGCAACGGCGCCAAAAAACTGATTGCTCTTGGGGTTTACATATAAAAATATTTTAAGTTTCACAATCTGGTTTTAAAAATGGAATCACCAAGCTAAACCACACAACACGGCAGTGTACCGGTCGTAGTGTAGTAAAGTCGGTAAGACCGAGTATCAATCCGTGGACACTGATATGCAGCCCTCGATACTAAACCTCTATCGAGTCCTAATCTATATAAAAGAGCATGATTTTTCGACTAAAAAGTAACTAAAACGATAAACAAGCAAACAAATAAAATAAAATAAGACAAGAAATAAACAAGCAACAGGTACGAGAGATCAGAGAGTAAACGCTCACGAAAGAGGAATCAGAAATGGAGAGGATGGCTGCCTAGACTGGGAATCCTACTGATAAAGCTGAAAGCTAACAGGAAATGGATACTCGAATGACTACCGGGAGCTACGGGTATAACCAGCTCGGGAAACACTATAGTATCTAGATCTCCTCTCGGTCTCACTAGAACACTAAATGAAATCCTAAGCAGTATGAAACTCACCGGGTAAAGAATGGATCACCTCTCGGTCTCACCAAACATAAAAGTTTACGCACCCAAAGATTAGATCTCCTCTCGGTCTCACTAATCACCAAATACCTAACGGTATCAAGGGGTGAATCTATTCCAAAAGGTAAATGTTTGGGAAAGCGGGTAAAAAGGATACCGGGAAAGAAATTCACTCTCGTGCAATATCTAACCAAATAAACCAATAAATCCTATCAAACCCACAACCTATCTCCTCTCGGTCACAAGGTAGGTGACAAACCCAAAACGATGTTAAATACGCAATTTCTAGATTCTAAGTCAACAAGTCAACCCATCAAATCATCACACAAAGCAAATGATAAAAATATGCGACTTTTAATTTAAAAACACTAAGTCAATAAATTATAGCCACATATGAATCTAAAAATAACATAAACATCATCCGGGTGATAAACCACAACAAAAACCAATAAACTTTAGATTTTTATACGTAAACGAGTCAAAACGAGTAGCCAAATACCAAAAGAAATCAACTAAAATCAAGATACATCCCAAGTCTAGACAACCATAATAATAAAAGAAATAATAACAAATCTAAAAGGTTCACAAACAAAAATCATAGCGAGACAAAAAAATACCAAACCGATAAACACCGTAGTCGCCGCCTTTCTCTGTGACCCTTCACCTTCCTTTTCAATATTTTTTTTTTCGTTTTATACTGCTCCCCCTCGAGACTCTCTCTCACTCTATATTATTATTTTTTTTTTTTGCTTTATATTAGATGATGATGATGATGATGATTGACTCCCAAAACTTTTGGAGTCCCAACAGTCTGTCTGTCCTCCCCTCAAATCTAGGAGCCGCCACCTCTATTTTATTCTTCTTGATGCTCGCCCGATGTCAGCTCTCCCTTCTCTTTATATAACCTTCACCAACAGCATGAAGCTTATGCCCTAATATCTTTAGGTGGGCTGGCCCAACTCTTTCCCTTGACATTTTAGTTAGCATTGTAGCCCAAACTCAATTATGTTGTAGTTGAGATAAAGCCCAAAAGACGTGTGATCCATTTAGTCTTGTTGTAGTTCAATGTCCATCTCGTATTGGGCCTGGACCCAATAGTTCCTACAACACAAAAATTAAATAAGAGTCTAATCCAAATAAATATTTAATGACCCGTTCAACCATTAAAAAATTAGTGAGTCTCAAGTTTAACTTATATGCACATTTTTGGCTCGTTTTCACTAAAATTCATTTAATAGCTAATATGAGCCAATAAAGAGTAAAATTTAATAAAAACTAACCCAAAAACTATTTAAAGTGTAGAGAATATTGATATAAATATATGTATATTTTAGAGTGTATCAATGGTTCACCATGGATATTACATTTCAAAACAACAAGGTTTTGGAACTATACGTTTGTTAGGACATTAACATGTATCATGAACAATGAAACACACTAAACACAATGGTCCACAAGTGTCGGTGTGAACAATTTGTATGATAAACAACATTGGGATGACTTACCATGTCCATAATGATCATAGGGTATAATTTGTCAGGACGGTGATCATTTACTAGCTCACTAAACCCCACACGACTCAAACAGGTGAGTTTTCTATGGCCCCATTTTACTACTTTACATTTTTGGGGGAAATACATGCATCAATACTTGTGTCAATTTCAAGTGTGTGTACATTCTAGCATGACTACCATGTGGAACATGAGACATTTTGGTTCATGAGCTCACTAGTCCTCGTACATTGTTCACTGTAACCATTAGCTAGATATTTAGCCATGGAACACTTTAATAGATCTATTGGGTTAAACACCCCCACTCTTGGTTAGTCGCGCTAACCGGCCACATGCAAAAGAGTGTTAGTATTCTACTATACATACATTGTCTTTAGTGTACAATGCACGAGGCACCACAGTCACGAGGTTTGGTTACAGGACTCATGGTTCTCACAGTGATCATTTGCTTAGCTAGCTCATGATTGGTCAAACACGGATGACACGTTCATTTCACAGTATATTCAAACCCCATAGACTCACCAACATTATTGTTGACAAAATCCTTTATGCATGTGTTTCAGGTAACTAATGGAGGACCACAGAGGATTGAGGGGAAGGTTCGAGCATGCACACCGTGGTATCACTTTGATGGCTTTTGTCAGCTTCAAGATGTTATGTTTTCAATTTCCATAAGACAATGTTCATATGCTTACACTATGCTTAATTTTGAATAAAACCATGACGAATTCCATCTTATGGTGGTACTATTTTTAATAAATGTGTGTTGCTTGAACCTTGTGCTTGAAAACTTTTCGATCGTTGCATTCCCGTGTTTCTGCCTAGGCGGGGTGTGACATCACCCACTGATCCAGACACTAACTGCTGAGAAGATGTTGCCGCACCAACAGTAGCTGAGACGGACTCGGTGAAGACTACTGTTGATGCCATTTGCATAGTAATACCTGCAGACATCGCTGCACCTGTTGCTATTGCTGTTGATGTTGTAGTTGTTGTTGTTGTTGTTGCTGCTACTGCTGAAGTATCAGGCATAGAGGATTGAACAACATCAGAAAGTCTCCCAAATTTTGACTTCTTCTTTGACTTTTCAGGAGATCTTAGAGACTTCCTTTTGAATCTGCCACCCTTAGCCTTCGTCTTTGATTTACCTGACGGAGGAGTGTCGAGCTCAGCATCAATATCAGCTATCTGTTCATCAGGATCCACTGTAAAGTTAGGATCCTCGGCTAGGCTCTTTTTCTCCGCCTCCTTTTTCTTTCTCCGAGCCACTTTCTTGGCCTTAGTATTTAAAGATTCATCTGAATCAGTAGCATCTGAATCTGTATCACTTTTCACGTTCACCGGATCATCTTCTACAACAACAGATTTACCCTTGCCAGACTGGGACGATCCTAGATCTCCCCCTGTAGAAGATGTATCATGAGGTTCTTAAACACCCGTGTCAAATAGATCATCTTGAGTAGCGGCAGCTGCAGAAGTGCTTCCTGGGATGTTCCTCCCTAATTCAGTGGAATCCCGACCATATGTATTACCTTCCTTAAACGTTCGCCTTTGAATTGCGAGGTCGTCTTTAAAATCACCGTCCTCATGTCTCCACTTGTTACCCAAAGGTGGATCACAATCTATCTTACTCAGATGACCAAACAGCCATCTGCTCTTAGGCTGCTTGTCTTTCAGTTGACCCTTGACTATTAACATCCTCTCCATCTCCCTTTTAGTGATATGAGTCAATGCAAGACACTCTAACTCATTCTTTACCAAATCGGGCACCTGTCTGTCAATAATAATTTGTAGGAAGTGAGGATACACAATGAATGGACTCTTTATGGTCTTCGACTGAACGACCTCTTTTAGATGATGCATGATCATTCTCGAGAAGTTGAAAGGCTTGTTCAGAGTCAGGGCGACCACTGCAGAAGTTAATGTATCTCTGATCGCATCAAAAGTCGCCCTTCGAGGACCTAGACACTTCAAGACAACATGTATCAAATACTTGAATGGTGGCAACACGTTTCCCTTCTGCAACATCTCGTTTGTTGTAATCTTCGTATTGTATTTCATCCTTAGAAAGTCGCCACAGATTAGTATCGAAACGAAGGCGATAGGATCATCGGATGAGTCTTGGAATCAGAGTTTTTCTTGAATAAGCTGCTCTGTGATGAATACTTCCTTGTCTTGAATCCTGCTCTTGATAATATCCGTCATGACCGTACAATCTACTTCGGCGTTGTGGTAGAACTCACGTAGAATGTCCTTGTACGACACATGTTGCTTAGTGATAGCATAAACGATCCACGGCCGCTTCAAGAACTCGATCATCCCTTCGAACACCTTGTTCTTGTCTTTATCAAAGGGACCAAGGAAATCACAGACATTATTCTCAGGAGAATTACCCAAATCCATAATTCTGAAAACACATGAAGGCGTTAGATCATAAAAAAACAACAAAAACAGACAAAAACGACCAAAATTTTGTTGAACTGTCTGCAATAGGTGATTATGATTCCTATTCGCCCTAATTTGCACATGAGTAGAAGCCTACTCGCTTGTAAAAGGCACAAGTAGCTCCTAATCGCTCAACTGTACAGGCGAGTAGCTTTTCTGATCGCCTATCAGTCTGACAGTTTAATCAAATTTGTTCAAAACTGAAATGAGTCGATTTGGGTTATACTTTTTTATGTTTCTATGTTCTAAGATGGACGATAAACAAACCCCATTCAAGATATTGCATTAACAAACACATTTATAGGGCATATTGCTCTTATTGGGTCGGTTAGGGTTTCGACATCAAGAACAGTCGATTTAACCCCTTAAAACATGATATTTGATCTTGATATTAGAATCGAAGTTTACCTATATGATGTATTATCGATTTCCAAAGTCACAATCAAACGGGAAACAAGGGTTCGCAATAGTTGTAGAGAGGGAACATAAAGCCACAGTGAAGAAATTTGAAAATGTGTTGAAAAAGAATAACTGTTGATATGTATAGTAGTAGCTACTCATGCTACTGTAGACACGAGTAGTGTTTCTACTCGCTCTTTGTGCACATGATTAGAAGACACATTCGCCTGATAATTCACACGAGTAGAAAGCTACTCACCTGTTCCCCAGCCAATTATACCTTAACCCCTTTTAAGTTCCTAATCATGTCTACCACACACGATTAGGGTATATTTCACACGAGTGGACTGCTAATCACCCTTAAAACAAGCAATTAGACATCCTAATCGTGTAAACTCACTGATTTACCAAAATGCCCCTGAATTTCCAAAAATGACATTTTTAACCCTCATGAAGTTAAAACATGCATTTTTCACCAGTTTTTCATAAGTGATCCTGTTGATACATGTTTTGTGGCTAATGCTTTGGATTTGTAGTAATAGGCGTTTGTGTAATGAAGAATGAAGACCATAAGACACATTCGAACCAGCGGGGGGTCAAATGTGATTTGTTGAAGGTCGAATGAAGATTTAGTCTATGTAATGTTTTGGTTCGAGCCTTGATGAGGTCGAACGTACACATTCGACCAATGCATAGGTCAAATGTGCAGGTCTATATAAGCTTAAAGTTTGTTTTGCATATAATTGAGTAGTGTCATTTGAACTAGAGTTTGTGTGTGTTTCTAGTATGTGTCTAGGAGGTTCTGAAGGTCAAGTAAATCATTGTAATAGGGTCTTTCAAGCTAAAACTTATTTGATTATCAATGATTAAAGATGTTTATCATGGATTTCATTGTGTTTGATTGATCTACTATCATATTGCATACGAATCAGAGATTCCGCACCTAATTTGTTCTACTTGTGTGATAAATTGTTAGTTTTCTATAAAAACGATCCTTTACAAAGTGGTATCAGAGCTATGCTCAATCACACGACTGCGATTTGATAGTTTTTCATCAGATTATTACTTAAAAACATCAAAATTTTATCTGTTTTGCATGAGTTTTGGATTACCATGGAGATTGATTGATTTAGAGGTGTTTTTACGGACAAAATCAAAAATTCTTTCACGAAAGTTAATCTCCTACAAATCCAAAGCAAAACCTGCTAAAGATCATTGAAATGCATCAACATTTGATAAAATTTGATCAAAATTAACTGATTTTTGAAAAATAACCGTTTTTGAAATGGGTCAGGTTGAACGTGGTGTTTAGGTCGAACCTGTTGTTTTTAGGTCGAACTTGTGTGTGTTCATCATTTAGAATTTGTTGGTGTTCATTCGAACCATACTTTTCTCATTCGACCATACGGGAGGTCGAATCAGCTTATTGTTTGGGTCGAACCTGAGTCTAGTGTGTTACTTCTATATCTGATCTTGTGTTAAGGGTCGAACCATGTCTTTTTACTTCATTCGAACCCCCGATACTACATTTTAGGTCGAACGTGACATCAGATTGCATATTTTTCTAAGTGTTGTCTTTCTAGTCGTCATGGATAACATTTAGGGATTTTCTACTACATCGAGACCTGCTGTGACACAACAACAACACGCTCCAATTAATCCATGGGCAGTTGCAGCAACGGAGAGAGCTAACACACAACCGATGAATATCTTGGCCGTTTCTACACCACCCCAATCAATTGCTAAGCCTCCTCCACAACCAACGCAGGATTTTTGGGGAGTAGCAGCAGCCATCCAAAGTTAGACTACTAATGCCATTACAACATTGGTGAATGGTCTATCTTCGGGAAATGGGACTAGACCACCAAAGTAACTTGACATGAATGAATACTATTCGTGGCAGAGGAAGTTCAAGATACATTTGGAAGGCATGGGACTTGATGGTAGGGAAGCATGGCAAATGATAGAGAAGGGATACGTTGCACCAAAAATTGAGAACTCTACAAATCCGATTGCACTTAGTGACCTTTCTGATGATGAGAAGAAAATGTTTGCAGCAGAGAAGAAGGCTTTTTCACAGCTTTCTCAAGCGTTGAATACAGATTTGTTACATCAGTTTGGTACATGTACTACATCTAAGCAATTATGGGATGTATTGAAAAGCAGACATGATGGAAATGAAAAGACTCGAAAGTTGAGAACTGAAGAGTTGAAGAAAGAGTTTGAAAACTTCAGCTATATTGGAAATGAAACATTGAAAGAGATTACACCATGATTCTTTCATCTATTGACCGAGTTGTCGAACTATCAGATTTCTTATCCAATGTTAGAGCTTGTTAAAAAGTTCACAGATGCATTACCACCGTACTGGAATTCTCATGTTGAAGTGTTAAAAGAGAAAGAAGCATACCAGTATTGGACTATTGGTGAGTTCATTCAGAAGTTAGAAAACAAAGAGATGGAAGCTAAAAGAAAGGAAAAGCGAGCTATGATTCCACAAAATCCGGAATTATATTTTGCTACTTCTTCTACAACATCTTCCATTCCACGTGGAGGAATGGGTGTTGTATCAGCACCACAAACGGCATTTGTCTCAAATGTCGAACCACCAAACTCTTTTACAACACCATCCTACACACCTCCTCCATCTAACTTTCAAGTTCCACATTATTTCGGAACGTCATCTGTGACTATGCCACAACTACAACCACAAATGCCGGTTGTCAGTCAAGCCGCAACCAGTTCCGGACCAATTGTTTTGGAAACATCTAATATGAACAATGTAGCAGTTGAAGTTGCACAACAACATGTTGCATTGGTGTCAGCTATGGTAGCTTCATATAATGGATTGGTGGCGAGTCAAATTGGGAATAATAATCTTACTAATGAGGATTATGCCCAAATTGATAAAGAGGAAATGGAGTTGATTGATATACAATGGGCATTTGCGAGTATTATGAGAAGAGCAACAGAGTTTATTGAAAAGACCGGAAGAACAGATCTTGCTACTACACCCAACACCACCTATGGTTTCAATAAAGCAAAAGTTACTTGCTTTAATTGTGGTACTCGAGGTCATTTCAAGAGAGAGTGTACTCAACCCATGCAACAAGGTAACCGAAACCCATTTAACTCAAACTATAAAAACCATCAACCACAAAACCAAGTCACTTTTCAAAACCAATACAACAACTATCAAAACCAAAACCAAAACAGACAAAACAACTCACAAAATACCAATTAGAGACAAACCACATTCACTGCCAATCAAAACCAAACTCAAACAATACCAAACCAAGTTAGAACCATTGTTCCAGTCAATACACCTACCACTCAACAGCAAACTGATAACCAAGCATTGGTGATCCAGAAAGATGAGGGATTTGATTGGAACACAATGCAATTGGGTGTGGAAGAAGTTACTAGTGGCAATGTTGCATGTTTGGCTCAGCAAATGGCAAGTGAGAAGCCGGGGATAGTTTAAAATGAAGTGGTTGATGAAAAAGTTGTTGAGATTGTTTCTGAGAAGGTTAAGGAGCCGGTAACTGAAGAAGTTGTTACAGAGTCATCTGATAGTCATTGTTATTCTGACATTGAGAGTGATTCAGATTGTGAATCAAGTATTAATTCACTTGATGATGATATTGAGAAACTTCTGGCAGAAGCTGATTTTCAGATGACTAAAAAGTCATGCATGGTGGATGAGTCCTTCCACAAAGTTGATTACTCTAAGTTCTTTGCAGGAGAGGAAGCTCACTTTCCATTAATGGCTATACTTGAAGCTCAAAAACCGGTAAGTTCTAAATCTCCAACTGCTAATCATGATAATTATTGTGGTTCATGTGATAGACTAGAAGGAGAGGTTAAGGACTTAAAGTACCAACTTGAAAGTGCTAGAGCCTCTATTTAGTCTTATCGCAAAAATGAAAAAGATGTCAATAAGCTGCTTCATAACTATAAGAAAGATATTTCAGATCTAACCAAAACTTTGTCACAAAAACAAACTGCCATTAATAACTATATTAATGAAATTGAAGAGACGAAGTTGGAAATGGCTAAAATGAAATGTTTTTCAAAAAAGATAAACAAAAAGCTTGAAAGTTATCTAAATGTGGCTTACGTTGTGGACCATATAATTGAGAAGCCAAGTCCTACCATGAGTTACAAATCAGTACCAGCTCCGGTGTTATTTGAGAATCACAATTATAACACTATGACACCGAAAAGTTCTGGAAAATCTGGATCTACATCAGAGGATGAATCAAACACTTCTAGTGTTAGTGATCCAAATTCTGATGTAAAACCAATTTTGGGGATTAACAATGAGGGCGTTGTGGTAGTAAATGATGATTCTGATTCTGAGGATGATGTACCAAAGAAGAATGTTGATATTCCTAAGGAAAATCACATTCTGACTAATGAGTGTTACTCAAAGGTACAACATTCTCCAAAAGTTGAATCGAATCAGAATCAGTCGGTGAAGAAAATTGAGAAAAGAGATGACAAACCTGTGAAAGTGTTTTATCGGATGGAAGGATCCCATAAGATAATTTCTGATGAGGAATATCCAATATAGTTCGCTAATTACTCTAAAATTGATAAAATTTGGCAAGAAAGCACAATCTGATTTCCGAAATCTGAAAGAACAACAGGTATGCCACCCGAATTAATCAAGCGACTGTATGGTGATGACTCTAATTCATCAAAGGTTCATGTCACACAATTTATTAGACCAAAAGATAAAGTGAATGGCTTTATTGAACCGACTTATTCACTAGAGCACGCTCCTAAGAGTTTGAGGCAAAAGTGTTATAAGAATCAGTATCCGGTCAACACATTTGCTAGATCTGATGATGAAAATTGCTTTGAAGAGTATAGAGCCTGTTTCAAGTGTGGAGAGAGAGGGCATTTACTTGCTCACTGTCCATACGTGAGACAAAAAAGGCAAGAGGCTGAACATAGGCAAGTTCATAGAAATTCGAATGTTGGAGTTCCTCAAAGAAACTTTAATAATCAAAACCGATTTCAAAATCAAGATAGTTTTTATCAAAGAGGAAACCGACCGGTTGTTTATGATAACAGAAATCGAATAGCTATGAATAATGGTATGAGAAGACCTGTGATGAACCAAACTTTTGTGAAACAAAGGGTTTATTCTACACCTTATGTTAATCAAAATGTTAGGCCTTCGGTAGTTAATTCAACCAAGGTTTCTAAGACTGTTCCATCAACGATTGTATCAAAGAATACTAACTTCGAACAACCAAAATTTAAAACTCAAGTTAGAATTCTAAAACGGTCTGAACAAGCTTGGACATCAAAGGGTTTTCCTATAGCCTCAAGTTCATCTTCTAAACCGGTCAAAGAAATTCCTAAGACAAATGTTTTAGAAAAACCAGTTTGTGAAAAAGAAAATGTTATTGAAAAGAAAAAGAAATCTTTGAATGTCTCATTTGCTGATACTCAAAGACCCAAGACCAACATGGCTTGGGTCCCCCGAAAGAACTAATCATGTTTGTGATTTGTGCAGGGAGTTCCAGCTGGCCCTGTGAGCAGTCTTTGGATTGTTGATAGTGCAGCTTCCGGGCACATGACAGGAGATATGTCACTTCTTTTCGACATCAAGAACATCAATGGAGGGTATGTTGCATTTGCAGGAAACAAAGGAGGATATATTACTATGGAGGGAAGTGTGAGTAATGGGATAGTGAGTTTTGAGAAGATCTCGTATGTCAAGCAGATTGATTACAATTTACTCAGCGTTTCTCAGATCTGTGATAAAAAGTTTTCTGTTCATTTTGATGACAAGTCTTGTAACATCTTGAAACCCGGATTTGAAATACCTAAGGAGTGGATTATGCTTAAGGCTCCAAGAGTGAACAATTTGTACATTCTGGACATGAGCAAAGCTACCACAACTCAAGGTCAAGTTACATGTTTTCTGTCGAAGACTACCGAGAAGGAATCTATCATGTGGCATCGACGGATGGGGCATATTCACCTTTGAAAGATGAATCATTTGGTGAAAAATGGGCTAGTTGAAGGTGTTTATGTGAAACACTTTCATTTGAATGATAAGTGTGTCAGTTGTAAGAAAGGAGAACAACACAAACAGTCCCACAAACCCAAGAAAATGAATTCACTTACCATTCCACTTGAATGTTTGCATATGGATCTTTTTGGCCCGGTCAAGCGTAAGAGAAATTATGGTGATCTTTATTGTCTTGTGGTTACAGACGAATATTCTCGATTTTCGTGGGTGATGTGAATGCAGCACAAGAGCAAAGCGTTCAACAATCTGAAAGTTCTGTTTACCCGTTTGGAAAATATCTATGGTTTGAAGATTAAACGGATACGAAGTGACAACGGGACGGAGTTCAAGAATTCTCAGATGGATGCATTATGTGAAGAGAAAGGAATTCATCATGAATATAGTGCACCCTATACTCCTCAACAGAACGGTGTTGCAGAGCGCAAAAACAGGATTCTAATAGAAGCAGCAAGGACAATGCTTACAGACTCAAATCTTCCAGTAATGTTCTGGAATGAGGCTATTCATGCAGCGTGTTACACTCTAAACCGTGTGTTAACAGTGAAGAAGTTTTGGAAAGACTTCTTATGAACTTCTTAACAGACGAAAGCCGAACTTAGAGTATCTAGAACCTTTCGGAGCACCTTGTACAATGTTGAATCCCACTGAAAAGTTTGGATCTAAAGCAGAAGAGGGTTATTTTGTTGGATACGCGACACCACTTAAACGCATGTTTAACAAAAGTACTCGTCAAGTCGAAGAGTGGGAGAATGTCGATGTTTAGCGATACACTTAAAATGTTCAAGGAAATGGACCCGATTGGATGTTTGATTATCAAGATTTCTTTGATTCATTCAATCTAGATAGTTTGGTTGAAGAGGCTGTACTACGTTTGTACTACGAGTGTGAGAACGCAGCGACATCACCGTTGGTGCGTCCGATCACCGTAACTCCTCCGACAGCTTCTAATGATGCCAATGCTCCTATACAAGAAGAAGAAATATATCAAGAAGCATCCACAACGTTGGATTCATCTGAATCGAAAGATGTTGATGAAGTTTTCAGTGATTGATGTGTCGTAAAACACATCTATTCTCTTATGTATTTTTTGTTATAATTAAGCCTTTTGTATATAGTTTTTATTAGTTTTAGGCTTGTACCGGTCTATTTTATTTTGTATAGGTTTTTATAGTTTTTAATTAGTTTTAGTTATTTTTAATACTTAATTATTTATTTTATATTTTGGGTAGGTGGTCATAGACGTTGGAGCATAAATGTGGAACTTTGATCAAGCCAAGAACACCAGAGAGCGAGCCCTCAAACTGAGTGTTCGTAAGAAATGAGCTTAAAACGGTGAAAAATAATCAAGACACGGGCACCTGGTTCGAGCAAAGACGGACTACTACTACTACTACTAATAATAATAATAATAATAATAATAATGATAATAATAATAATAATAATAATAATAATAATAATTAATGTTTGTGGGCTTGTGCCAAAGCCCTTTTGAAGTCAACAAAAAGAAGAAAAAAAAGAACCTAAATGGATATATGTTTCACGAATTGACGGCGGCAGATTATCAACAAATTCACAATTCAACATATCATTAACTAAATTCATTCGCACAGGGGGCGCACAATTTGGGAACTTGAGAGGATTATTATTATTCAGCCAAAGAGGAGAATTGCAATTCATTCGACAGAAAAAGACAAAGGTCAATCGGCTATAAGCGGTGACGAGCGAACGAGCACGGAAGGAGAAAAGGCCACGGGCACGTTAAAGATCAATAGCCAACGAGCCTTGGGTTAGGTTTAGTTTTCGCTCTATATTTTTATAGACATGATGAAATTGTTTTTTATAAACTTTGAATTTATGTTTCTAAATATTATGAGTAGCTAGACTTTTATGGTTGCTTAGGTTTATGAACTAGACACGTAATTTGCAGTTTTTAATGATTCTTGGTTTTTAATTTTGATGTGTAGGATTACATGACTTTAATTTTATTGTTGGATTTGATATATGTGTGTTGGTGTTAATTTTATTTGAAGTTTGTTTATTGGTTTTGAGGAGCTAGGCATGTAGAGATACCCCCTAGGTCTATAAATCAATCTAGTTCGTCAACTTAGGTTAGCGTGCTAGTATTTGGAGTTGGAGTACGACACAAGTATAACAAACTAATATAATAAATTTAACTAAGACGTGCAGTCCATTCTTGAGGGTGAGAAATCTAACTCGAGTTTGCTAGGTAACTAACTAGGCATTGTTCGGTAGTTGGCAAGCGCTAGGGCGGGAGTCGCTACTTGTCCGTGTTTAGAGTTTTCCTAGGTTTTCTTCAGTAGAGTTTAAGTCTGCTTCATAGTTTGAGGGTTTTAATCCAGGAGAGGTTTTAATCTGATTTCTGTGGGATTTTGGTACGCTAGGGCGATCCGGATCCATCTTAGCATTTCTACACTTGTCCCGCCTTGAGTCTAGTGAGCCATCCTTGACAGGAGGTTTATTAGGTAAGAATAGGGTCTCAAGTTAATTACCAGATTCAGGATTTATTGCTAGTGTCTAGGGATTTTACCTAAGTAACCAGCCTTCTTCCTATCCGATTTCTCCAAGTCCCTAGTTCCTATAAGTAGTTGAGGTTATTTCATTTATATTTAGTTTCTTTTAAGTTTATAATTGTTAGTTTAACACCCCCCATTTAAGTATATATTTATTTAGGCTAGTATTCGGTATAGGTTGTGATCTAGAGTTGCATTCGCGTCTTTGGGTTCGATACTCGGTCTTATCTGTTTACTGCTTTGCGACCGGTACACTTGCCGTGCGTGTGTAGTTTTTAGGTGAGTCGTTTTAATTAAAGCTTGTGTTATTTTTATATATACATTTACACACATCAGTGATGCTATTCTTGATCATGCTACAGTTATTCCTCCAGTGAACCCAAATCCAGATGTTGCATCTTCATCAAATGTGGGTAATGATCTGGATCTAGCAAAGAATTTAAATGTTCCAGCGGTGATTCCTGTTCCTACACATCCGGAATCTCGGATTCACCAGATTCACCCGCTTGGACAAGTCTTTGGAGATACTGGTAGCAATGTGATGACACGTGGACAATTGACACATGCATCATCGTTAGAAAATATTGGAGCCCTTGCCCTATATACACATATTCATAAGACTGGTGAACAAAATAAATTGTCTTTTGCATGTTATGTTTCGCAGGTAGAGCTGCGGACATATAAGGATGCTTTACAAGACGAATCTTGGGTGGAAGCAATGCAGCAAGAACATCAACAATTTCACAAACTCGGAATCTGGACGTTGACTGATTTACCACCAGACAGAAAGAAAGTTGGTACTCGATGGGTATACAAATGCAAGAAGGATGATAAAGGGGTTATTGTCAGGAACAAAGCTCGATTGGTGGTTCAAGTATTTAGTCAACAAGAAGGAATTGACTAAAGCAAAGTCTATGCACCAGTTGCGCGTATTGAAGCAAGTCGAATGTTTCTTGCGTATGCATCTTATAAGAAATTCAAGGTGTATCAAATGGATGTTAAAAGTATTTTTCTTTATGGTGTGGTGAAAGAAGAAGTGTACGTCAGCCAACCACCAAGTTTTGAGGATCCTATCCACCGGGATAAGGTCTATAAACTGAATAAGGCGTTATACGATTTACACCAAGCCCCGAGGCAGTGGTACGAAGAGCTAAGAAATTATCTTCTTTCCAAAGGACTCAAAAGAGGTTTTGTAGATTGTACAGTGTTAACAAAAAGGACAAAGGGTGATTTGCTTCTCGTGCAGATATATGTTGATGATATTATTTTTGGTTCTACTAATGAGTTATTATGCAGGGAATTTAAAAGAGTTATGCAAGAAAAATTTGAAATGAGTGCTATGGGAGAAATGCAATTTTTCTTAGGCTTGTAGGTGGATCAATTGCCAACGGGCATCTTTATTCACCAGACAAAATACGTTTCAGAAGTCTTGAGCTGATTCCAGATGGATGATTCGAAGCCTATGGATACTCCTATACAACCCAATCACGGGATTGGAGTTGACACTAAGGGGAGCTTACTGATCCCTATACTTATCGTGCAATTGTCGGATCTCTCATGTATCTAAATGCATCTCGGCCAGACAGAATGTTTGCCACATGTCTCTGTGCACATTTTCAATCGAAGCCGAAACAAAGTCACCTAGTTGCAGTCAAAAGAATCCTTCGTTAACTGAAGGGTACTCCGTCACACGGGTTATGGTATCCTAAGGACGATAACTTTGACCTTATTGCCTTTAGTGATTCTGATTATGCAGGTTGCGATATTGACGCAAAATCCATAACGGCTGGATGTCAATTTCTGGGGAGCAGGCTCGTGACCTGGCAGTGTAAGAAGCAGACGTCGGTTGCCCTGTCTACATGTGAAGCTAAAAATACGTGGCAGCCTCGAGTTGCTGTTCACAAGTGCTTTGGATACAACAACAGATGCGCGACTACGGTTTGCAATATCTTAGAACCCCCATTCATTGTGATAATGAAGCAGCCATTGCACTCACCAAAGACACTGTCAATCATTCTAAGGCTAAGCATATCTAAGTTCGTTATCATTTTATTCGTGATTGCAATGCCAAAGGATTGATTGACATGATCAAAATCCACACTGATTACCAAAGAGCCTATTTGTTTACCAAAGCTTTTAATAAATCACGATATGAATTTTTATTACAAGCTAATGGTATAACTGAAAAGCAAGAGTAATCTCCGCATCAGTTTATCAAATTTTTAGTTTTGTTTTTACTTTTTCGGAAAAATCAAAAATCCAAAAATATGTTTTCAATTTCAGGGGGAGCTTTTATTTTCAGAAAAAAAAAAAACCAAAAACATTGAAAATTTTGAAAATCTATAAAAATTAGAAAATTCAAAATTGATTTTCCTGGAGAAAAAGAGGAAATGATAGTACATCAGTGAGGATATAACACATGCTAAAGAAATGTAACAGTTTAATCAGGCGTGTGTTGATTTAGTGTGATGTGCTGGTAGGCTTTGTAGACCTAATACTGCGTGCCTAATACATACATATCAAACAATTTACTATGTGGCTGAACACCTCATGGGCATATGGTCTTGGTACCGTAATTTCGTTTGATAGGGTATTGTACATAGTTCGGAGGTTTCAGGTCGTTATGTTATTAGTTATCTGCGGATAGCCTATCTGATCTTTTTTCGTAAGGTTTTACGGACCTAGATCAGTTAGGGTATCTTTATAAAAGAGCTTTAATGCCAAAACCCAAAGTTACCGAATTGAGGAACTTTAAATGTATGATGATAATCAAAGATTATCCAATACATCGTATCTATCACTGATGCAAATCATGATTGATATAAGACCCCAACCTTGTAGAGTGCACATGTTACTTTGTAGCATTAATTTGCTGACCTGTACACCTCTGTGCCTCATACCTTGAAATTACAGATAACAAAAGCATAATCACGTGTTACAATGGATATTTGTGCAATATTTCTTGATACGGGAATATGTCGTGTGCGTGGGAACCATAGGTGGATGAGTTTATACTATAAATACTAGTATCAATTTAAAGCATTGCATAACAGTTTGCATGTGAATTTATGTGGATCACAATATCAGCAATTGCCAAATCACATATTGTCTTTAATAATAATATATTAAAGATCAACGGTGTGATCAGATTTCTCATAAACTGATATGATCCTCTTACCGGAAATCACAAAATGTTTACTGCTTTACTTTTTAAATTTTTCATTTTTGCTCATATATACAAAAACTCAAAAAGATTTTTGGTGTGTTTTAACATAAATTTCAGAAAATTCAAAATTTTACATTTCTGAGTTATTTTTGATAACTGATGGTGGATGATAGTCATTTTCTGAAGTTTGACGAACTAATCTGAGTTTTGTATCTTTGAAATGAGAAATTATGAAGGTTTGAAGGTTTTTCAAGGGTTAAAATGATAAAACGGGATTCGAATCGGACATTTGATAAAATTTCATTTTTCCAAACCTTTGATTCGACCTTTTGTTAGGTCGAATGAAGTATTGTGGGTTACATTCGAACCAGGCCAGGTGGTCGAATGAGAGAGTTCTTGTGTTATTATTTCATTCGAGCCATCAAAGTTTCATTCGAACCTTTTAGTAAGCCGAATGTAACTATGATTTTCTCATTCGAACCCTGTAAGGGTCGAATGTGCTGCTTATATATATATATATATATATATATATATATATACAGTATGCTCATTCGAACCTCATTCTGAAACTTTTTCAAATTTTGATTTTAAAGTCACCTTGTTGTTCAGACTTTTTGCACCTTATTAATCTGTTCCTTAGACATCACTGATCATTTCCATACAAATTTCACAAGTATATATCCATGGAAACGACCAGAATCATTGATTGAAGTTTTATACCCTAATCAGTCAATTTGATGGCCTTAGATTGTGTTTGAATCAAATTGATCAATGATTAATCAATATCGGTGGTTTTAGGGGGAGAATAACACAAAATCACAAGTTTAAACACTGATTTGATCATTATTGATGTTTTAAACCCTAGATTTTGGGGAAAACCAACAATATTGATTAATTGGTACAATTGAACATTAGGATAGGTTGATCGGTCATGTTAGGGTTAATGAGAATCAAAAACAATGTTTGAAATGGTTAATTCAACGATTTGGTAATTTTAAATATGAACAGGTCACATTCGAACCTGTCGAAGGGTCGAATGAAGACTTTTTGGTCGAATGTATTGTTTTTAATCACATTCGAACTACTTAAAACCCATTCGAAACCACGTTGGGTCAAATGAAACACTTTTTTACCAAATTTTTGTTTAATCCGTTTTAACAAGTTTGAATGTTTTTGGTTTTTTGTTTTACAGATAAAATGACTGAAGAAGCATCCCAAACTGTTAAAGAGACAACACCTCAGGAAAAGAAAGCACCAAAAGAGCTGAACTTCGAGCCAAGGCACAATTCATGTGCTTATCTTGGTGTAGTTGGCAAGTCAATGAACATTTACAGAGACCATCAAGTTGATTTCTGGAAGAATGCAGCTATTACATATTGGGAGAATGCCTTAGTGATCCATAGCAAAATCCAAGGAAATCTTGTTCTAGTTTCAGAGCAAGATATTAGAGAGGCCTTATAGTTAAGAGATTCTCCGACAGATCCGTTAGAGTTAACCTGGATAGAACAGATGAAGTGCTTCTTGAGGATGAAGTACAATGGACCAGTTACAGATTGTATGTTACACAAGGCAAAGCTGTGTCTAGCTTACAAGT